>WOVY01001204.1:0-133010 GCA_013436015.1 Rhipicephalus annulatus
CAAGGGTAGTTATTTCTTTTTTTTAAATATACCTTGCTCTAAAACGTTTGCATTTTCATGGAGGGGAGAAACAAGAAAGAAAGCAGGGGAGGTTAACCAGGCCATGCCCGGTTTGCTAAGCTGGCGAAGATAGGAGGAAAGCATAAAGTTAGAGAGGGAGGAAAGAGAAGAGAAAGAGAGAGATAAAAAAAATTGCCCGCAGCTTCCCTCGGGGGAACCTGAGGAGGATGCGGAGCATATAATTGGTTAACGGGGGTTAAAGTGCGACTTACTTGGGTCGATGGCTAAATTGGTTAACGTGGTTGTGAAATGGGGTGTTAATATTGCGACTTACTTGGGTCGATGGCTAAATTGGTTAACGTGGTTGTAGGAGGGGGTGTTAAATGAGTGAACAGTACACACGTATGCGAAAGGACGGCGCTTGGTCGAAGGAACGTCGATCATTGTGTTTGTGGATTCGTTGGAATTCATTTCACCGCGACCGTGGACATCGCGCGCCGTACAAACCAACCGACGAGCGGCAACTGAGCGAGCGAGCGCCGATCTGAGTATATATACAGCGCGACGGCGCATGCGCTGTCAGCTGTCGAATGTTCTCGAAGGAGAAGCGCGCGCGCGCAGATGGTGGGCGACGGCGCGACGGCGCATGCGCGCGCGCAGCTGTCGAATGTTCGAGAAGCGGTGCGGACGGCGCACTACAAGGCGCGAGTATAAGATGCTTCCGCATCTAAAATGGCAGTGGCTTAGCTCAGGTAGGCCAGGATATACGTAGCGCTAGAGAAGGTTCAGCTGATAATATCTTCCTCTCCATGGCGATACCACAGTGGCGAATGCCAGTCAGAGGCGCTATCAAGCGGCTCCAGCGCTGTGTCAGATGGCGACTGCACAGGAAGGCGCGCGCGTCGGCGTCGATATGTCTACATGGTTATGACGGCACTCCTCTGTAGACGCACACCGGCGGCGGCGAGTCGCGCGCGGCTACGGGCCGAGTGCGAGGGAGGTGCCGGCTCCGGTGCATGACACCAATGATCGTCTGCGCAGCGCATCGAATTTCCCCACACCGGCGGCGAGCCTTGCGCGCCGGCGGCGGAGTATCATTGCACATGCGCATACCAGTGCCACGCAAAATTGGCTCAGCGAGGCCAGTGTAGCTAACGTTAGAAAAAAGGATTATCAGTGAATGGGCTGATGCATATGCAGCAGTGACACTACACAAATTTAAAGGTGGTCACGTAGGCCTGTAGTCCTCAAAAAGCACAAGATAGCTTTAACTGCTTTTTGAGCCGACGAAAGGCGAGGATGGTATTCCAGTAGCATCTGCATAGAGCGCGGCCGACCGTTGAATTGTCGCAATGCGTCCGAAAGCTTCTGTCTTTCTGAGGCAGTCGAGGGCGATGGCATATCAGGATCCGATGTATTCTTTGATGCAGCAGACGTCGCATTTCGCATTGTCGGTCAATCTGATGAGGTTTGTATATGCTTTTGTGAAGGCAACCCCCCAAGCAAAGGTGACAAAGAAAGCGAAGCTTCCCGTCGACGGAGTCTGGATGAAGGTCGAAGTTCCAGTTGAGGGTTTATTTGGTAGAGCCTCATTTGTCTTATGCTTCTGGTGTTGCTCTCTAGCAGACACAGACTACGTGCCAGGTGACTAAGTTGCTTTGGCAGCATCAATCCTTGACAAAGGAATCGGAAGGGTATGCTCTTCGTGGCGCGATGTGCGAGCCTAGTTGTCTGCGGAATCATTGCACTGATCCACACATGGCCAGATAGCCACTGATACTTGACCTCGTGGACTGTTTCTGTGACGTGGTGAAGATGCTTGACAACCTCATAAGTTAACTGTTCATGGTAACCTCATCGAAAGACTGACTGTAGGCTCTGTTGGGCCGGTTTGAGTCGGAACACAGAGTCTATTTACTCAGTCTCTAGTATTTGATGTACTCTAGGGTGCAACGTAAAGCCGCAAGTTTCTGCCGCCATAGACGTAGTGAAATGTGACAGCTTGATTCGCAGAGTGATTTCTCTAGCTGGAGTCACCACCGCACCGCCAGAATCAGACGTTGTGGCTGAACCATCGGTGTATATGTGCACGTGGTTATTGTACATTTTGTGCAGGAGGTGCAAGCTCAATTTTTTAGGGCTGAGGAAGGCGAATTTGACTTTTGTGTATTCCTTGAATTTAAAGACGTATTTGCGGAAGTGTCAGGGCACCACGGAGGATACACTAGTTTCTCAGCAGGTGTAAAACCAGACATAAATGGCGTACGATGTGCACAGGCAATATAACTAAATTTTTGTGCGGGGCCTCTCAGTAGCGAGGGTTGCCAAGTGGTGGAAAGGATGTCTAGCATGTTGCCGGAGGTACGTATGCAACGTTTCAATGGTGTTGTGCGTCATGATCGAGTAGTTCTGTGCAACGGCAATTGTTTCAACTGTCAATGCGCAGTGGGGTAAACCAAGACATATTCTAAGCGCCTGGGCTTGAATATTTTGGATTGTGCGCAGGTTCGTTTTGCACGTGTTAGATATAAAGGTAAGCTGTACCGCAGGAACACAATAAATATAACCTTGTACAGCTGTCACATAGACTCAACAGATATTCCCAACTTTTCTCGGCAAGAAAAACTGAACAAGTGCGAAATGGCGGCCAGCCGCTTTTTCCCGTAGTTTAGTGTGGAGTTCAAGACAGGTTTCGGTCGATTGCGACTCCCAAGAACCTGTGACTCCGGCTGCATGACACAAACTGCCCGTTAATTGATATGCATTAGGCGGACATTGGTTTACTCGTGAAAGCCACGACTGCACACTTTCCACTGCGATTTCAAGCCTGTTTGCGTAGGTGGTGCGATGTCACTGATGCTGCCTTCTGAAGTCGAGCGCGAAGTGGATGTCGAGTTACACCTGATGAACACAGACAGATGTCATCAGCATCAATGGAAAGTTGTACACTGCTTGGTTTGCCTGTCAACTAGTTCAATGAGTATTAGGTTGAACAGCATCGAGCTTAGCACTCCGCCTCGCGGGACTCCTCGGCTACAGTAATACTCGAGTGCCGGCCCAATCTCTGGCAGCGCGTCAAATGGTATATTCTGTAGGTGGCTCTGAACCCACATATATCTTGCCAACGAGTCTCACTCCGTTTAACGCGCTGAGAATGGCTTCGTGGGTGACATTGTCGTATGCCCCGTTAACGTCAAGAAATAGAGCAGCAGAGAACCGTTTGCCGGCCTTCTGGTGCGCTACATGTGTCACTAAGTCATTTACATTGTCAATTGATGAGCGGCCTCGTCGGAACCCGGACATCGCATCTGGTTATATTTTGTAGAACTCGAACCACTACTCCAGACGCGTTAATATCATTCTTTCTATAACTTTTCCCACGCAGCTTTGTGAGGGCAATCAGGCGGTAAGAGGAAATGTCCAAAGGTGAGTTGCTTGCTTTGAGAAGTGGCATCAGGCGACTTGACTTCCATTCCTGTGGAACCATGCCAGTTTGCCAGGAGTCGTTTTACAGCACCAAGACTGCCTTCCCAGCTTGATCTACTAGGTGACACAAAGCACGGTAAGTGATGCTATCAGGTCCTGGCGCTGAAGAATGTCTACAAAAGCAAGCTCAGCCTCTAGTTCGTTCATTGAAAACGAATATTTCATTCGGAGATCACGTGAGGATACAGAAAAGTTGGGCGTCCTCGTCCCAGTTGAATTTGCCCCGCAGGCAATCCTTCGACAAAAAGACAACACCGGCATCAATCTCTTCGCAGCGTAAATGAAGTGCCAGAACATTTAATGGGTAGCGCTGATTAATGGTTGTACGAAGACTCCGGACAGTACTCCAGATAGCAACAGAGGCTTTCTGGGATCCAAAGACTAGCAAAAAGATACCCATCGTTGCTTATCCAACTTGTTCATGTGACGATGTATATTCTTTCGGGTGCCGTCTGGCCAATATCAGATCATCCAGTGAATTCGTGCGTCTATAGCGTCGTTCTGCACGCACGACGAATCGTTCGAAGTTTCTCGAATCAATGTCCATATCATTGCGAGATGAGTTCACTGGAAGCGGCCGCGTGGTGGACTGTAGGGCACTCTTTATTGCGTCCTTTAGGTTGAAGGGTAAGCCGCCAACATAATCTTCCAAGATTTACTTGTATTTTTGCCAATCGGTGCACTGGATGGCTCTGGAGAACTTGAGACCTGAAAAACCGTTAATCTTCAGTTATGTTGGGATGTGGTCACTACCCCTTGTTAATAAATCCAAGAACCAGTGCACTCTGCTGGCGAATGAGCGTGAGACTAAAGTGACGTCCAGGTAACTGTTCTAGGCCGATCCGCGCAGATATTAGGGCTGCCTTCATTCACGAGGATAAGCTCACATTTAGAAGCGAAAGACACTAACTGTCTGCATCTAGTGTTGACCCTGGATCTTCCCCATAAGTTGTGGTGGTCATTGACGTCGCCAGTTATCACCCATGGCTGGAGAGTTGCATTCGAAATTCCACGCAGGCGCTCACGGTCTAGACAACTTGATGGAGGTAAGTTTGGCTGAGATGATTGTGAATATGGTCTTCTTATTTTTTACTGTTAGGCAAACAAACTGGTTTTCTTCTTCAGGGGCTGCAGGGTGATTAACATAAGTTAAGTCATGTTATGAAAACAACAACCTTGCTGCGCTCTCCGTGGGTAGAAGACATAAAGCACTCATATCCAGACAGGCTCATGTGAGCTGACAGGTTCTGTTAACAAGTTACAATTATTGGGAATGGGTTCGTGAATACATATTGTCGGAACTCGGACCTACGCGCCCTAAGACCTCTGGCATTCCACTGAAGGGACCGATGCGTTCTTGACCCTATCTCAAAAGGATAACATGTAGTGGGGCCATAGTTTACTTTAGAGCTTCAAGCACCGGACTGAAAGTGTCCAGCACCTTGAGTGCGCTCTGAGCTGAAGGGGTGTTCGTGTTTCTTAGAAGCATGCGCATTGCGCTCATATGGGTCTGCAACATGTCAATGACCTGGAGATTTTCAGTGGTTTTTTCATCAGTGGTTCGTGATAGCATCGAGGTTGGCGGGATTCGATGCACCTCTGAAACAGTCCGTGTACGTGGAAGAGATAGCCACTCTTCACGAGGTGGGAGTGTTGGCCCTAATTCGGATTTTGGTATATCCGTCTTCGCAGAGGTTGATGATGGAGGGCCAGTTGTTCTTGCTTCAGATGACGTGTCTCTATCGGCAGATGTCACGTTTCGCGATCTTCTGTGGTGACGCCGACGTCACCTCACAGTAGCAGCGGCTTCTCTGTGTGTTGAATTGTCGCGCATCAAACCAGTCAATGAAAACATTAAAATAAACTCTATCGTTCCTCTATTGCCTTCAAAAGTATACATTTATTTGAAGAGCAATAGAAACGAGTTAAATATCAATATGCGGAATGCAAAAAGAATTTATTACGAAAGTCAGTTTGAACTTTCAATTTGGCATCCTGAAAAGCGATAGGCGAAAATTTGGTCCCTCGACGTAATTTTGTTGAAGATAAACATTTTGATACAGTCATAAAAATGGTCATGTTTACAACAGGCGACCAGTTGGCTGAAGCTTTCAGCCTACATTTTGCCACACAAAGCTACCAAGCATCTCATTCTCATGGCACGCATAGTAACCAGATGCTCTTTATCAATTTTTTGAAGCCATTACGCTAAATCAAGGTCAAGACGTTCTCCGATCCTTCACACAGTACAGGGTCGTCCACATCTTAGTACGAACACCGCGCCGCGTGGCTGCGCTCCGCGGGGCGCCAGCGCTAGCGGTGCGGCCGCGCATCGAAGCTTATCGGCACAGGCGCACAAGAGCTTGGAGGCTGGGGCTTCGTTTCGATTAAAAGCGCGGGAGCGCGCCACGCCTGTTTTTGCCGTGAAGCAAAACTTAATGCACCTGAGAAACCACAAAGCGTTGCCGGAAAGCGGGCTTCGCTCAGCGCAAACGTGTTTTGTAGTTACGGTATTTGATAAATGAGTGGTCCCTCTGTTTAAGTACCATAATACCAGTGTAATGTATACATTGTTGCAAACTCTAGAGTGGTGGTTTTGCTTGGTTTGCGGTGTTAAATCCGCGAAATAATTTCGCCACTGAGCGGTTGCTCTGAGAAGTTTCGACTACCGGGAAATATTTAACGTGCCCTGAAACTGCGTGCGCACGGGCACTGTGTTCATTTTCTGTCCATGACGAAACACCAGCTGAATATTCATCCCGCGACGTTGGTCTTAAGGTCTCTTGTCTTTTTCAAAAGTATCAATATCACGTAACATCGGGGCGTTTATATTCTGGCACTTACTTTCCCGCGGAGGCCTGCATTGCACCTCTTTTATTCTGCTGTATTGTTATACGAATAGCTTCGTTTGCTCCGTCCATTTAGGTTTTTAGTGGGAAACAGGGGCCCCACTCTTTGTCACCACTTTATACGTGTCCACCCTTCTGCTTAAACATGTAATTCACTGCAATATACCTGCGCGAGTAATGACACCGTGATCACCACTTAAATGCCCGACCGTCGGAAAAACAGCTTCTTCTTGAGGGTCGCATCTTCCAGATTCTTGTCTTTACTACCCCCTAGCCAAACTCAAGGAACGCAACAATTTATAAGTTTTCAATGTGTGATAAAATCCCAAGGACTGCGTCAGCGCCTTGACGTTCTTCCCCGTCCTCCTTCGTACTTTAGTACCCTATACTTCTGATTAATTTCAGCTTCCGTGCACTCAGCCGACGAGCCGTACACGCCACACACAGTGCTTGTATGTGTCGTGTCTTTTCTTCGGGGAGTGTCTTATGCGAGTTCGCCCTAAGTTTAACCTCAGCATATTTTTGGACAATAACTTACAATATTCTTGGGGCCACTGCTGAAGTAGCCTGCCGTCTCACCCACGTGCACGTTATCGAAACATAAGTCGCTCAAAGAAACACAAACAGGGAAATGGACGGGACGGCGCTAGCGTCTGTGGTGTCTGGTTCGCTTTTTTTTCACCTTGATCGTCAGTACACGTGTAAATGAACTCGTCCAGAAAGTTCCGCTGGGCCGTCACATTCTGGCCTTCCAAGATCACCCTAAGCGGGCCTGTTGGGGTTCATGTAGTATGGGCATCACACATTCTTATCTCCTGGCGATACGGATACGGGGTGGTGCACATGATTCTCAAGTTAACTGTGCCGTCTGTCCAATGAAAAGCTGTATACGCTCGAGTCAGAAGACGTTGTTTTACTGAGATTATATTGATTGGCTGGCCTAACATCACGCTATGAGCATTTCAGTTAGGAACTGTGGTCTTTCTATTTTGTTGCTCTTTTATGGCATTCGCTCGGTAAAAAAACGGCTGCGACCTAGGAAGGCCTGCATCACTTTTCGGTGAACGTTTGACAAGCAGCTATGTCGCGTCTTCCCGAAAGCGAAAGGAGGGACATTGTGGACCTGAGCCTGCAAGGCCCATACGCAAAGGCAGATATCTGCAATGAAAAATCGGCCGCTCTCCACAATTAACCGTATAATCCAGGCGTATAGGAACGAACGAAAGATTACGGATGCTCCACGCAAACCTCGCCCGCAAGTAACAACCGAAAATGAGGGACATGGCCATAGTGGCAGCAGCTGTGGACAATCCTAAGCGCAACTGTTGATGAAATCAGCAAAGTACAGGGCTGACGCGTGTTTCTAACACGACCGTGAAACGTCGCCTGTACGCGGCAGGCCTTAAGTCTCGAACGGCAGTTCAGAAGCCCATCGTAAGTGGAGTGAACAAGCAGAAACGCCTCGACTTTGCAACAGAGCACCTGCAATGGACCGAGGAACACTGGGCGAAGGTCGTCTTCACTGATGAATCTTCGTTTACGACAAGGTGGGACCAGCGGCAGCGGGTTGGCGGCCCCAAAACTGCCGGTAGGTAACACTTACTTAAGTTCCCGTATTCCAGAACGTGTTTGGTGGCCCGAAACCGTTATGAAAACTACTTCAAAGAAGACAAATGCCGCATTGCCTGCCGTCACTGCATTCTCTGCATAATAACTACCACAATACCTTTTAGATTCAGGAAATATTGCCCTTACGATAAAATGTGTTCATATAAGCGAAAGTAATAATAATAATAATAATAATAATAATAATAATAATAATAATAATAATAATAATAATAATAATGAGAATACTTCTGTTTCAGCGGACAGATATGATCAGCTGATAATAATGCCAGTCCAAAGTTTAAATTTAGTTTAAGCCATGTTCAGGCAAACTTTGGCCAGAAGATACTGGATGTAATAGAATAGAGAGTATTTGCTCCAATAAAATAGTAGATATGAAAGAAACCATTTACTCGCACTGTGCGATACTTAGAAAAGACGTTCTGCCAGAGTCTAGGGGTATGTTATAAATTGTCATCTATGTTGCGATGTGAGGTGAGAAAAATACGGCGCCGTTTGCCATATTTTGTATGACGTCATCAAGTGAAAACTTGTTTGGTCCCGTCAATGTAGTACAGCCGCCAATTTTTTAACCTGAATGCGCGAGCATCGACCATCGAGTCTGTAAGCGCATGTTTCGGGCGTCCTGGTGTGCGGTTCCCGAAACAGCCTAGCAGAAGTCAGCTGCACAGGACTGTTCATCGCAGGGATGCACGTATTCTCGTTTATTTGCCGATGTGCTTCGTTAAACGGCGCTTATCGACTGGGCGGTTCGACGTTCGCGCGTTCAGGATAAAAAAAATGGGGCGCTGTATATCCAACAGCTACAAGAGTGAACCACCTAGAACATAATTCATGTCCTTCGGATTTGATTCAGACGCTAATAACTTATGTTGATTTTTGGCAGGTATATGCCGGAATACATGCAACGAGTGGCAGCCAGCGGTCGTTCGGCAGTGAGCGGTTGGGGCGCCGTAACCGCTCAAGGGCTGGGGACCCCTTGTCAGAATTGAAGGTCGCTTCACGGCAGATGCCTACTGCGGGGCTCTTGGACGACGTACTGCTCCCATATCTCGTTGGGGGACCATTCCCAGAGAACGATTTCATCCTGCAGCATGACAACTCCCCATTCATAAATCAAAGAAAGTTGCTGCATATTTAGAGCGTCGCGACGTGGCAGTTCTTGAGTGGCCTCACAGTCGCCTGACTTAAATATTATTGAAAATGTGTGGGGGAACATGAAGCTTGCGCTGGCGCACCGACAACTCCGTGCCGTCTCAGCGGACGTGCTTTGGGCCATTGTTCAAGAGGAGTGGGAGCGAATCAGGGCCGACACCAACATTTGTCGGTCCCTATACAGTAGCCTCCCCAATAGAATTAATGCGGTTATTGGAGCTGGAGGGGAACCTACCCGCTACTGATAGTTGCGAACTTTGGGACACGTAGCGCACAAGCAATAAACTTCGTGTCCAACTGCCCATGTCTGCAAACTTCTTTACACTTGTAAAGCTGTAGAGCATTCCGATACTTCAGAACAAGCACGCAAAGCCAATGTTTTAGACCCGTGAATCTCGATACTTGCAGAGTGTGCAGAGCCGTCAGAAAGCCCCGCTGCGGAGGCTTAGTCGTCGAGAGCTCAGCTAAAATTAGTCGGCAGACACAAGTTCGACCGCGGCAGCATGTGCCGTGTTTAAATGCGGGAGAAATGCAGAAATACCCGTGCGCACGTAATTTCAGTGCACGTTAAATAGTTCTCGGTAGTCGGAACTTCTCAGAGCACCACTCAGTGCCAAAATTCTTTCACTGACTTAAGCACTACAAACCAAGCAAAACCAATACTCTAGAGTTTGCAACAATGTATACATTAAACAAGTATTATGGTACTTAAACAAGAGGGACCGCTCACTTCTCAAATACTGTCAACACGTTGCGCTGAGCGAAGCCCGCTTTCCGGCAACGCTTTGTGGTTCTCAGGTGCATTAAGTTTGCTTCACGGCCAAAACAGGCGCGGCGCGCTCCCGCGCTTTTAATCGAAACGAAGCCCCGCCTCCAAGCTCTTGTGCGCCTGTGCCGATAAGCTTCGATGCGCGGCCGCACCGCTAGCGCTGGCGCCCCGCGGAGCGCAGCCACGCGGCGCGGTGTTCGTACTAAGAGTGGGACGACCCTGTACATCCTGTGTGATGCAAACAATATACGCATTCGATCTGCCAAGCATGTAATTCCGGTAAGTTCTGCACCGCTAACACACATTTATACCCTACGTAAGCAAACCACGACATTTCCATACGCGATGCAAACAGCCAAGGTTATTGTATTATACAAAAGGCGACAAAAAATGATTTTGGTAACTACAGACCAATTAGCATACTTCCAATATTCTTTAAATGTTTGTAAAACGTTATCTACAAGCAAATAAATATCTTTTTACATGGTCATGACAGACTTACTCACTCTCAGTGTAGATTTAGAAAGAACCTGTCTACAGAAATTGCTTTGCTTCATCAAATAGAATATACTATGGATAAATTTGAGCGAAATAAATTCATGCTAAGTATTCTTATAGACTTCACTAAAACATTGACTGTATTGTGCACAAAAGTTTATACAATATTCATATTTTTGTGGCAGAAGGGGTCACGCTTTAGTTATTGAAGTCCTATCTATAATAACAAACATTTCTTCAAATTGGCACTTTTTAATCAAAACATGTGACATCAAAACCGGGGTACTTCAAGTAGCCTCTTCTTTTAACAATCATATCAACGATATTACGCATGTTCATTGTGATTTTAGATTTTTAATTTATGAAGATATTACCACGATACTTTTGTCAGCTGACACTCATCAGGAGTTAGCTTTGCATGGAAACAATATTTTGAGAAACTAGGAATTATGAACTAATAAAAATACATTGTCAGGTAATTGTGAATAAGTCTAAAAGCTATAATTTTTACCTGCGAGATAAGAAATCGGACACTTCATTGAACACACAATATAAATCACAGTCTGTAGAACTTGTTAAATTGACAAAGTTACTGTGGAGTCTACACAAAGTATGCAATCAATGACCATGCCATTATTGTTTCATTGAAGGCCTCTCGAGCTGTTGGCATACTTTCCCGTCATATATCGCTCGTACAATTAAAGACAAAAGCTTGCAGTACGCCCTGCTTTATTTTTTCTTATTGAAAATTGCTGTACATTCTAGTGTGTCTCGACGACACAAAGTAATCTGAAAAAGATTTCTCTATTACATATTAAATCATTGCATAATTTATATTCTTTCATACAGGCATAATATTCATGATTTGTTTTTTCAGCAAAGCATTATTAGTGTTTTCAACTCATATATATCCTGCTGGGCTACTGTAAGAGAGAACCAAAGAGACGTTTGTCTATGTTATCAGAAACAGCTGATACGCAAACTTCGAAGTCCACACTGCTAACTAATCGTATTCAGCCTCTCTGGATACTTTCTCACACAAGAACACGTTATGAAATGCAAAGAGTGTGAGTGTCTATTCAGTTACAGTTACACCTTAATAAACTTCATTTTGCAGGCATTGAAGTTACAAACATTACACTAGCGCAGCTCGACCTTTTTTGGATAATTTCTAACTGTTGATGCACATGATTAGCCTTTACGCTCTTATGTGTATCAAGCAATCTGTTTCCATGTTCTTTACCTGTTTTCTGTTGTGCTCCAAGTGTTTGTTTTGGCATATTTGCACAAACCTTTTGCAACCATGCTCATTGATGCATTTTTTTTTGTTGTATCAAGTGTAGACAACCTGTACTCCCTCGGTGTAAATTGCTTCCACAACAAGTGCATGAAACAAATTTTTGTAGAGAAAAGTGAGTTACTGTGACTATACTATGTAACCTGTCACTACCACTTATTCTACCCTGAAGTAATTGGGGCTGGGAACTTATTCAAGCGGCTTGTCGCTTTTTTCCTGCTCTCTCAATCAACACTGTGCTGGCGGAAATAATATTAATATCATTATTCTTGTCTTCAAATGACAGCTTGCTCCCTTCATCGACAGCACGATCACGGACACACTCAAGAACGTTGCTGGAAAGGAAAGGGCCGCCACATTGTTGGGGACGCAGGTGCAACTGCCTAATGAAAACGTGATCATCTTCGTTGAAGAGATGACCCAGGTTCTTTTGTTCTGGTGACCTCGCCATGGCTGAAGAGAAGCTCCGGTTTTCGGTGCGAGGTGTCAAGAGAGCGCTGTTTGCGGGACATGAGCGGAACCCACACAAAACAGTACAATAGTTTCTCTCTGAGACTACAACAATCGAGAAGATGCTGGAAATTGGTGCCTGCCAGTACAATTGACGATCGATGCATACAGCGCAGCTGTTCACGCCCTCGGCTCCGACAACATACGTGAAATAATCGTGCAGACACATCGTGTGAGAGGTGATACGGACGCTGCTGCCTTATTGGCAGTCTCATGTGGATTCAATTGCCATATTGTCCGCGAAGTTCGACAAATATTAGAGTTTTCGAAATACCCAAGCCTCAGCCGCAACCTCTCAGCTACGCCACTGCAGCCCGACGCTACGTCAAGAGGCAGCACCGTCGCAGTTCCCCCACCAGCGACGGCCGCTATCGACGCCATATCGTCAGCCCGTCGGCCGCCAGCGCCACGATCCGCGTAAAGCCAACATGTGGCGTGCCTCCGACACACCGACCGCTCAGCTACCACTGCGCAGAAGCTTGGCCGCAACTACCACCGCTGCAAGTAACACCAGGTGGGCTGCGTGGTTTCGCCAGTGACGCGCCGCGTCAACAGAGGGGTGAAAGACCCTGCGGCTTCGCCGACTGCCTCGCAGCAAGCGCACTGGACGCCCTGAGGATCTTCCCATTCGCTGTCACCTAGCCGTTACGATTGTTCTCACCACCGGCCGTACACTGGCCTGACCCGGAAGCCAGTTGCAAAGACGAACCAACGTAGGTGCAATTCCTGCCCGACGAACTGCCTAAGATCCTCCGTCGCCGACGACGAGGCCGAAATGAAACCGCAGGAGCCGTCGCAATATTCTTCTGGCCGCAAACTCCGCGGCCAGAAGACCGGATATAACGCAACGTCGAAGGAGAGGTCGCCGGCAGGCAGGCAAAAAGCTTTATTTGATCCGGAGACGTCGCTCACTACCCTTAGGGGGCGACATCGGTTGGCCGCGCCCACTCTGGGAGGGGGAGATGCATCTTCTCGGCGTTATCATGGGCTCTCAGCATAGCCCGTAGCAGGTACAACCGTCCTAGCCGAGATGCAACGCCACTGCCTAAGAGCGATGCGAGGCGATGAACTAGCGATCAGGCGTCTTCATCGACGGCGAGAACGTCGGAGCTCTTGTCTACACTCATAGAACACCGTTTGATGGCTCCCGTTGCATATGCGCCGTGGTGGCAGATGGAAGTTTGGGATGTATCCGTAAAGTTTACTAAACACGCGACCACTGTACGTATCTGCACGCATTTTCTTGGGTAGCTACGCAAAACACTTGCCTACATTCTTCACAGACGCTTTATGAACTCATACTGGTGTGTCCAATGCAGCTCTTGGCCCATCATTTCCAGATTTCAGTATTCTACAAGCTTAAACAAGCATCTTCCCCACAGAAGGTCATAAGATATCTCTGCCATCAAGCATGTTAATGAATTACAACAACAACACGCACTCATATACACGGATTCTCTGAACATCGCAAAAGCTTTGAGTACTATGAAAAAGATATAAAAATCATGTCCTTGTGTGGCGTTACTTTTTTATGAACTGGCTACAATCGAAAGCGACATGTTGTAGTGCATTGAGTGCGGACTGCGTAAGACAGAGAGAATAAGGTTGAGTGAAAGGTATGAAGGTTAACCAGACAAAATTGCTGGTTTGCTACCCTGTACCGGGAAAGGAAAATGGGAATGCTTAGGTGAGGAGGGAAAAAGTAGAAGAAAAAGGTGATTAAAGATAAACAGGAAGCACGCACACGCTCATGCAAGGAAGTGCCACAGTAGTTTTGCGAGTCTGGTTAACCACAAAAACAACAGCAGTGCCTTCATCGCTTTCTGGCTGGAACGTCGAACGTCCCGGTAATCCGAAATAGACTGCTCTTAAAGCAGCCGGTCGTCGAGCCGCGCTAACGTTGCCGAAGGCTGTTGTCTTTGGGACTGTTGTCTTGCACTCTAAGATCAGTCGAAACGTGTTGCGGACCAACCAGCCGCATCGGTTTAAATTAACGCTACTGCCAAAATATCCATAGATGTCCCGGCAATTGACCTAAAGCCCTATTGTTGACAAAAGCCCGGGGCACGTTGGCAGCGCCTTTGAGATAGGCAAACGCAAAAGAAGCTAAATGTAATAAGAGGAAAAGTTAGAAATCGGCCATCAATATCCAGATCACGCTACGCCCAAGCAACTCTCGCCAGGCTACCAAAGTACACGCACGGAGCACACATGCATTTTTGCTCTCTAGAGGTAACCGACCTATCTCTAGGAAACGCGGAGAACCGTCATCCCCGTTTACTGCAACAAGTTTGATTCTTTAAGAAAAAAAAATTTCTTAATTAACCAATGGCAGCTTCCACTAGATCTTGTTATGTTCATTGGTAAGGATATGCTTTTTAAACTTAAGTCAATGCTTGTGTTTCTAAAAGATGAACACAGTTTTCACTTCATATTCGGAAGTGATCTGTTTTGCAACCGCTGCACAGACATCGCAACTGTAGCAGCCACAATAGTTCAATCAATCCATCAATCAATGATTTTTTTTTATTTTCACAATGATAAAAAGAAGACAGGACTAAAAGCTATTACGGCCTAATAAGGATCCTGCCCCCTTTTAGAAATGGCAGCAGCACACTGCGGAGACAGACATAGAGAGTAAGCGCAAAACAATGTAATGCGTGATTCGAAAAACAATTTCAATCAAAACAGAAATCTTTAAAAATAAAAATACATGACTATGAATGAAGAGGCAGATTTCGCTGATATAATTGCATGCTCGAAACAAAAGTATATACACCTACACTTTTAGAAAAAAGGTAGTAGTACTTGCTAACTTTGGGGTAGTAACTGTTTGTCACATATGTTAAAACCCTGGTAGTAAGCAGAGTTAGTAACGGCGAGGGTGGTAACAGTTACCATCTCTGCTGTTACTACCAGCGTTTAGTAACTGTTAGTACCCTAGCTGTTACCACTCATAGGTAGTAACTTTGAAAGGTTTCATGAAAAAAGTAGCAACCGATACTACCCTGTTCATTTATCCTGGCATAGTTTTTCTTCACTGCTAATGTTGGTCAACGAATGTCTTATTACTAGAAAGCTTCGGGTAATCGTACGTGGTGCGCAATGAACGCGAGAATACATAGACCTAAGAAGTTCACTATATTTTTACGCTACAGTATGATGTAAACATGGGACATATATAGCCCTTACTTTGAAGATGTATGTATAGCACAGGGGAGCACTTGTCTTTCTGGATGAATTATAGCAAATGTCAATCTGGAACACCATATCATACCACGTGACTACGTGTGTTTGGGGACGTGGCAAAAGACTATTAAGCAGCCTTTCTTTTAAATAAATATATGTCATAACTATTTATCCTAAAACGGCCACAAAAAGTCAATATTTACAGTGGCCTAAACAAGGTACCATGCTTATTAACCAAGTCTCAGTGCATTTGAATACTTCACAGAGCTAGTATATCAGCGGGTAAAAGGTAATAATCGTTTTTGGAGTTCGACATGCCAAAACAACGATAATATTTGGAAAAACGCCGCAGCGAATTATTTGTGACCATCTTCCGGGTTAATTGTGACCGTCTTGTTGTTTTGATCCCCTGGGCTTGCTAATTTTTTTAACTTATAAGTTTGTTGTAATTGTCTATTACAACGCGTGTAGCACTTGCTTATGGTTTGTTAACTTGTACTTCGTCGTTTCGACAGTATCCGAATGACGTTTACATATCTCGGTTGCGTAATTAAAAGAATTTTTTTCTTGGTTTATGGATATCTCCCGCGTCATTTTTCCTTTAATGATGATACGTCAAGACGATTCCTCTCACAAATTATCAGAATTCCAACCACACACTGTTTTGGAATAAATAGTAAACAGCCGGGTAGCAAAAAGGTTGTAACGGAGCAAAAAAGGCCGTAACGATTTCAGTTACTACCTCTTTCGTTCCAGTTACTAAATGTTTACTAACATAGGTAGTAAACAGGTCGCAAAAATTTAGTAACGGCTGCAGATAGTAACTGTTAACTAACGTAGGTAGTAAACAGGTTGCAAAAGAGTAGTAATGGTTCAACAAAGGTAGTAAGCGCTGCAGTTACTCTCTCTCTCTGCTTGCAGTTGCTACCTTTTTACTAACTTTTTTCTAAGAGTGTAGGTCTATATACGCACCTGTATATGCTCTTTGATAACGTGTTCAAGGCGATTTCAACGCAACTAAAAGAAGGGAACGAAAGGAGAAAAAAAGATGTGTTGCACATCGTTAGTAATCTCTCTCGCACCAGTGACAAACCAGTGTTATTGCTTGAAACCAGTGTTATTGTTATCGCACCAGTGTTATTGCTTGAATGAAATTGCACAGAGGACCGAAATCTGCCTTTGCGGGTTCAAAGTTGGCAGAGTGTGTTTTCAAGGAGCCCTGCAGAACTTTTTTAACATGGTCAGGTAACGCTCCCGATTGGAAGTAGGGGCTCCCGAAAACACGCGAACTAAATACTGTTGCGCTACATGCAGCCCGAAATTTTGAAAGTTCAGCTAAAATTGCTTTTTCTTCTCTCGGAAAATGACGCGAGACGCTTAAAAACACTCGAAAACTATCCATTACACTTTGGACTATTTGAACATGGTGCGTTCAGTCGTTACAGATATCGCCGCTGGAGGCCGCGGCTTACCCACGTGTGCGCGTGCGATCACACTGGAAAGTGCGCGTATTCAAATAAACAATAAAGAAAACAGTGCCTAAGGTCACGAGGCGTGCGTAACGTTTTTTTTTTCGCCCCTGCCATCATCCTTTGTTTCTCAGATTCTAGCGATTTCGTCTGTACGAGAGAGAAGTGAACGTGTTTGAAACGTGCGCCAAATTTTCACGACACAACTCGTACTGTATGAATTCTTATAATTTTTGCGTCGTTGGATTCGTGAGGTAATAAGTTCCTGTAGCGAATCCAACCTATGGTTACTTGAAAAAGTGTTTCAGGGTCCCTATAGAATCTTTTGTTATTTACGTCACCTGACGGCGAGCTTTTCGTCAGTTTCGCCAGTTTCGCTTCGTAAAGGAGCGTGGGATAGCTAGCGCCATTATGAGGGCATGGGAAGTGGCCCGTAAAATGCGTGAGTGCCGTGGTGTTTGTGTTGGCGGCTAGTCGTCCGTATCATCCACTGCCATCCTATCGCATTCTAGCTTGAATTAACGAGCTCCTGGTACACTCCGATAAGCTTTCTGAGCTTTTTTCCGCTGCACAATGGGCAATATTTTGGACCCTTCAACGGGTTGGATGAGCAGTTTTGCTTGTGATAGCTGGCAATACATACATCCGGCCTGCAAAATACTCATCTACGTGCCCTCCCGACGCGGTCCGCGTCTTGCAGGAACGCAAGAGGTGTCTGTGTGCGCTGCAAGAAACGCGCATCAGCGTCATTGGGACACACGGCCTGCGTCGTCTGTTGCGGCGCCCTCAAAATGTCAGCAGAATGTATTTCGCGTCCGGGGTGCTAGGAGAGCCTTTTTTTAAAAAGTATTATAATGATTGTTCGTCAAGTTTGTTTCAAGATGTAGAGGCATGGTAATTTTTCTTATGCCTAGCATGACGAATACTGCGGTGTGCCTTCAAATCAGCCAACGAAAACTTAATAGAAATATTGGACTTGAAGTAAGACTTGTAGGTTAAAAGCAAGCAATAGTCGTATAAAACCTAAAGGTACAACATAAAAGTTTACGAACACATATTTTGTGAAAAAAGAGTGCGGGATATTGACAATGCAGCGCACAGCTCTTTCTTGGAGCACATGCATTTTTGTTTGATTTTCCTTAGACGTCTTGCCCGCAAACAAGGTTGCAGTGTTGTAGCATCTGAAACGCCAGAGCGCTGTGAGCACCTGTTTGGCAACGCTTTGGCTTAAGTGCAAGCATTGACCTGTTGTTTGCACCAGCGAACGTTGTCTCCCCAATCCATTTTTATTATCACAAACGAAGCAATTTATTCCCGCAACAAACATATCAAGACACTCTCATAATTTATTACATATTTTAACCCACCTGGTGGCGTAGAAGTTCAGGTGCAGTTGCAGCCGTTTACCAGTGTTATAATTTATATACTGTGTTTATTCTGCAAGCATGAACCCCTAGTTATTCTATCATCATTTTAAGGCCCTCTTTGACCAAGCATGGCCATTCTGCCATTAAACTCCACATTATCTTCATCATTTCTCAACTCCTCTCCTTGATAACTGACTTTCAGTTCTCTTAGGAGAAATTTCACCACAGAATAGAACACCATCCGAGAGAACCAATCTTTTCAAGTCTACCAAACTGAATATCGAGGCTGCCCTGCATCAAGTTCCCAAAGAACTTGCGCAGAGAACAATGAAAGCAATGCAGAATGATTCTACGAGCAATTCTACGATGTAAGCGTCACCACTTTCCTCAATGCAATTAATAATAGCGGATATAAATGAGCACGTCAAATACAAAACACAATGTAACTCAACAGAAAAAAGATGCTGTTTGTTGTCTTTACAGCAAAAAATTTCAGCAACTTCATCTGGATTTTTCATTAGATGGGGATCATTCAGAACAAGGCATTTAATAGAGAGAGATAAGAATAAACAAAAGGAAGACACAGGGAGGTTGACATACAGGAATAACTGGTGTGCTACCCTGTAGAGGGGTTGGGAAATAAAGTAGGAAACAAGATAGAGATAGAGATAAAAAAGTAGAAAAAGTATAGACTGTAGCAGAGCTGCGCCAGCATGACGTCACCAGGCCAAGCATCAAGCACGATGCACACGTGACCTTTACGTCACGTCTATACTACTATAAGATCACCGTCGCCTCAGCAATAAACGCTTTTCGCTGTTCGACTAATTGCTTGCTTACATGGTGGCAGCGGTGCCTATACGTATGTCGATCCCGTCGACACTGCTTCCCCCTCCGAAGCGCTTGGATACATCCGGTGACCCATGGTTAGGATAGAAGACATGTAAAAGTGAGTTCAAAGTGTTTCGCACCGCTACTCAGTTATCAAAGCAACCAAAAGTGCAAGCAGCGACATTACTCGTAATTGTGGGAGATGACAGAAAGGCATACGATACTTTCAAGTTTGAAGAGGAGGCGCATAGGAACGACATTGATGTACTGCTGCTGAAGTTCGAAAACTTTTACAAACCTGCGATTAACCTGACCTTCAATGAATTTTGCTTCGGCTCCAGAAACTAGAAAGAAAGTGAATCCTTTATGGAGTGGCTGACAGAGCTCAGGATATCAGCGAAAACGTGTGAGTTTAGAAATTTAAAGAAGCACTTGCTTCGCAGCCGTATAATCTTGGGCATACCAGACAAAAACTTGTAAACAGCGGCTAATAGCAGAAAATCTATCGTACAAAAAAACTGTTGAAATCTGCCGTATTCATGAGCAAGGCCAGGAGCAGTTTCGTCAGATCTGTGAAGGGGCGGTGATGTCACAGAACGCAGACATCTGTGCAGTCAACACGCAAGCACGCTCATGCACACGGTGCGGTTATCTGAATCACCACAGTGAAAGCAGCCCAGCGATAGGGAAAGTGTGAAAGAGATGTGGTGGGTTGAATCATTTCGCGCAGGTATGCAGGTCGGCAGCACCGCAATGAAGACACAAAGACTCGAGAAAGAAAGAGCTACGCGAAGTGCACATTAAAGATAACAAAGAGTACATTTTGGAAACTTTGACAGTCGGCACAACAGAAGCAGACCACTAGAGTGCGGTCGTTAACATTGAAGGGAAAGCATTCTCATGCAAATTGGACACGGGCGCCAACTGCTGTGTGATTTCGCAAAATGACGCTAGGGAGCTAGCGGATAAGCCACAGCAAGCGTGCGATGCGACATTGACTGCGTTCTTTAGCCACAAGACCTCGCCAAAAGCGAAAATCCGTCTGCGTTTGTCGGCCAATTCACGGACACAAGAAGAATCCTTTTTTGTCGTGGAACAGAACGTACCCATTCCCTTGAGTGGATCAGTAGCCGAACGCCTCGTCTTTTCACGTTGCATACAAAACGTTCATGCCAACGAGCTTTACTCAACAACACAGCTTTACGCATATGTCTTCTCAGGGATGGGGCAATAAAAAGGTGTAAAATACACTATGAAGCTTAAACCCGGTGCCACGGGTGTCGTCGTTCTTGCAGGAAGAGTCCCGGTAGCCCTTCAAGACAAGGTAAAAGAGGAACTACAGTGTATGGACCAAGGAGTCATACAACAGGTAACCGAGCCAACTGGGTGGTCTAGCTACATGGTAACTGTTGTCAAGAAAGACAAGGTCCGCTAATGTTTGGATCCGACTGCGCTAAATAAAGTCCTACTGCGTGAACATTACCCCATGCCAACTCTTGAAGACGTAGCACCGAGGATTGCTGACACTAGGTTTTTTCAACGCTTGACGCGACTTCAGGTTTCTGGCAAATCAAGCTCTCAGACTCGAGTTTGAAGCTTTGCACGATGAGCACACCATATGAACGCTAACGCTTTTTAAACATGCCTTTCGGTATGGCTTCTGGCCCAGAGATATTTCAGGGCGCGATTCACCGTATGCTAGAAGGACTGCCGGGTGTCACAGTTGTCATAAATGATATTCTGTTGTGAGGAAAGACTAAAGGAGAGCATGACCACAACCTAGAACAGCTATTGTCCCGCTTTCGTGAACATAAACTGTGGCTGAATTAAAAAAATGCTCCTTTTTGCAGGCGGAGGTTCGCTACTTTGACCCCATCTTTAACACCGAAGGTCTAAAGCTTGACCGACAACGCGTTCAAGGCATAATGAAAATGGCCCCACCCAAGAACAGTAAGGAACTAAAGGTTTTGCTTGGCACAGTGAATTTCTTGCAGCGCTTCATACCCAACATGTCTGTCACAACTTCCGCGCCACGAACTTTGCTTCGCAAAGATATTGCCACGTTCCCTTTCCCAAGTTTTCGTTATCGTCCCAAAACCGCAAACCGCGCCTGTAGTTTTCCAGAAAGTTCCGGACTGTAGAAGGTCATTTCGATAAGGGCACGTCCACTGTGCGAACGGTACAGATTGTTCTGGAACCTACGCCACCGCCAGCGATAACGCTAGAACATTCGACGGCAATAGTATAAATGCCGACTTGCTTCGCTGCTTGTCAGTTGTTGATCGAAGGCTGACGCTCCGTTTGCCGCTATCAGTCCGAGACTGCTATCTGTGCGAGACTGCTGCTGTAATTGAACTTTCCGTTTACCGGGCACAGGTTCGCCCTAATAAACAGTTAAATCCCAACACAAAGTCTCCTGTCTTCGGCCACGTCACGACCCCGTGACAATATCGTCTGTGTCTGGACCGAAAAACAAGAAAGAAAGCTTTCATAGGTTTTGTAAGTCTCTGCTAACAGGGCCAATCTTGAGCTATTTCGACCCCAAGAAACATGTGACACTTTCAGTTGACGCAAGTCAGTTTAGAGTAGGCTCCGTTCTTATGTAAGATGGCCATCCCATTGCATTTTCTTCTAGATCGCTCACGGACAACCAGGTTAAATACGCTCAAATAAAGAAACCCTTGCAATCGTGTACGGTTGTACAAACTTTCACGACTATTTGTTTGTTCAGTACAGCGTAGTTGTCGAAACTGATCCTCGACCTTTATTTTCCATATTTTCCAAGCCTCTGCATCAGTGTCCACTACGGTTGCAGCGCATGCGTCTGACATTGCAACGATACTCTATAAACGTGACGTACAAACCTGACAAGGAGCTGCTCCTTGCTGATGCGTTATCAAGATTTCCTAGCAAAGAACGCATGAAAGAAAAAACAAAGCGCTTTCAAGTAAAGTTCTTGACTATGTTTCAGCTTCCAAGCAGCGTCTGAACGACCTCCTTGCCGCAACAAATGACGTCAGCACCTTGCCAAAGCTTCATGAATATGCCCAGACTGCATGGCCCCTTACGAAGCAAGAAGTTCCTGATCAAGTCCATGCCTACTGGTCACACCAGGAGGAGATACATGCTCAGGACGGCTTGGTATTCCGCAGCAATAAGGTAATCATACCTCTGTCTAAGAGAGTGGAGATGATGAACCTTCTTCACACGGCACATGCGGGAGCACAGAAAATGAAAGCCAAAGCACGAACGGTCATGTTCTGACCCAGTATATCGAGTGATATTGAACAGTTTTGCAAAGCGTGCAAGACGTGCCAGAAATATCAGTCAAGGAACGTAAAGATGCCACTTTTCTGCCACGAAGTACCCACTCTGTCATGGCAAATTGTGGGAATCGATTTTTTCTACTGTGGTGCACGCGAGTTCCTTGATTTTGATTTCTACTCTTTCTTTTTTTGAGGTGCGAGAAATACGCACAACTGTGAGCATGCTCACATCGTGGTGCTCCGAAGTTTTCTCGGTGCATGAATTACCAGTCAAGCTGTGCACAGATAATGGTCCACTGTTCTGCAGCGGAGAATTCACGTATTATCTGAGAAAGCTAGGAGTAGCGCATGTTATTTCAAGTCCCCATCATCCACGTTCTAATGGCCTGACGGTACGAGCTGTGCAGGAAGCCAAGAAGCTTTTAAAGAAGTGTTCCTTTAACATGCACAACTTTCATACAGCTCCTCTCGAATGGCGCAACACACCCCATGATGACGTGTTGAAGTCTCCTGTGCAGAGGCTGATGGGGCATCAGACGCGGACATTTCTGCCAGTACCAAGCAGCCACCTGCAACCCCAGACAGTGCCCAGCAGCACGGTCCACGGACGACTTCGCGACATACGTCGGAAGCAGAAAATCTACTACAACCGCGCCGCCAGGGATCCACCACTTCTGTCACGTGGCCAGGAGGTCACTACCTACAGCACCATCACGCGGACGTGGTCACCAGCAGTCTTCCTGCGGCCAGCGGACGAACTGCGCTCCGCGGTTTTCCAAACTGAAGACAGTAAAAAAATTCGTCGCACAAGAGAGCATGCCAGGATCATGCCAACTCAGGAGGCCACTGCCACCATTCCAGCGCCTCACGAAGCCGCAGGACCTACACAAGCCCTACGCCATAGCACAAGGCAACGACGTGAGCCTTGTTGGTGCCCGCAAGCCGAAAGACGTTAAGGCTTGTTGTTGTTCCAGAAAGGGGAGATGTAGCAGAGCTGCACCAGCATGACGTCACCAGGTCAAGCATCAAGCAAGATGCACACGTGACCTTTGCGTCACGTCTCTACCAATATATCACGGTCGCCTCAGCAATAAACACTTTTCACTGTTCGAATACCTGCTTGCTTACATAGACATACACTTGCATGGCGTTTTGATCACAGTCGTATGGAGGGAGCGGTTGCACGCAAAAAGCGTCCTACACCGCCCCGTGTGCGGCATAAAGTCCTGTCGGTAGCACAGGATTCTTTTTCCATAAAAAATCTGGTTGTCCAGTTGGTCTAATGCATTGCAGAGCGACTGTCTCCGCGAGCAGCGGAGCAGAAAATCACACAGAACTCGCGCTGTTGTTTCATCTCAGTATGAATTATCACAGGCTAAAGCGTCAGCTATTCCTATGCAAAACTCGTACGAATTAGTAAACGTGACACCCACAACCATAAAGTTCACAGCATAGTAGCGTTTTCTTGGCGAAGTCTTGGAGGAATTAGTAGACTTAGAGTGGGGAAGAGGGCGTATTTTTGTGCGTGCGTGAAATGTGGCTCGTTTTAATGCAACATGGTGCATTAGCGAGCAAGCATGTGTAAATCCCGGGCGGCGTCAGTTCTGGAGAGCAGAATCGATATTAGATTGCTTTCAGTATGACTATAACGAGCAGCTCGAACAGCCAGTTCATTCCCAATCATTCCACAATAACTTGGAAGGCAATGAAAGATTCTTTCATGTTCTTTCTCAGTTAAATGATGCGAGTCCTCTGCAATCTCGAACATTACTTGTTCGTGCAGGCCGCGCCGTAAGGTTGATAAAAGGGATTGCAGTGTCGCCTTCGGATTACCTAAAATAGTCCATTTTTGTGGCCGTTGGTCAATCAAGAATTGCAATGCAGCACGAAGAGCTGGGAGTTCAATCCCACCAGTATCATAATGTCGTGGGTATTGAATTTGCTTGTTGTGGCTTTATTGTTATTAGAACAGACGCCATTGAACAGTTCCTAAAAACTCAGCCATCGGTGTATACGCGTACACAGTCTTGGCAAGTCTCGTAAAACCAGAGCAGAGCAAGTGGCTTAAGAGCAGGTGACCATATATCTGCTTTTGTCTGGATGCCAGACATTGTTAGCTTGATACTAAACTAAGTCAGGCAACAAGGAAGAGTCGAAGGCCTCGCGGCGGGAGCGAAGAGTGTTGGCAAAAAGTCGCGATACGTGGTTACCATTGGGCAAAAGGGCAAACGTGGTCGGTCTGCTAGTAAAGATGCTAGGTGGTGGCAAGGTGTCGGAGCAATATGCCTTATACGTGTTTTCAGTGTGTCAGCGCCATTATGTGTTGAGATCAGGAGGTCACTAGTGATTGCTATAGAAGCTGCTGTCGAGACACTATGAGGCAAGCCTTGAACAATCTGGAGTGCTTGGGCCAGATCACTCTGTAACGCTCGTGGGCTTGTTTTGCTTGCTTGGGTGAAAGCCGGTATGCTGTACCGCAAAAAGACGTGAAGAAGTACCCTGTAAAGCTGTAGAACTGCACCAGGTGACGTTCTCGAAGTCTTGTCAATAAATAGCCTAAATATATTAGATATGTCTCGTACCTGTTTTTACAGCAAAAGCAGTGATAAAATCAAAACTAGGGTCAGCGCGCACCGCAGTTGTCCACTGCCACCAGTGTCCGTAAGCGCTATCGCAGAAAAAAAAGAAAAAAAACTTAGTACCAAGGACACAGCAGGACACAGCAAGGACACACCTGGGTTAACTGCGTGCCAGCCCAGTATTCAACCACTTAGCTTCACCGGTACTTAGGACTTGTTCGCAAACTCACTTTAGGCAGGCTTGATGTCGGGAAAGGTATCCCAATAATATGAGTAATAAAGCTTTCTAAAACAGTAAAAACAACCAGTTGTCATACAATGTGAATAGCGTAACGAGCAGGTCGTCCTATGCCTAGACCGACTACAAAAGCTTGCTCTTCATCACCTACTATGGTGCATACCCACTTCATGCAGAATTCCTCATCGTCGTCAGCCACTGCATGAATTATTCGCACGAAATTCCTTGCAAGTGCTTAGCAAATACCATGCTTCTCAGAAAAATGACGAAGCATGGCATGGCGAATGGCCGCCTACTACCCTGAAATTATTAATATCAAATCCGTAGTGTATACCCAGGAAGTGTGCTTGCAGAAGTTATCCAATAAGTGCTTAGAAAAAGCAATGAAAGGCCGCTCTTCTGGCTTTTGTTGAAACTGTGCCGCGCCGTCCGCACAGGCCTGGAAATTTTTCTTGTTCCATAATAAATTCCTGCAAATTATAAGGCCTAAAAACTTGCGCGATCGAAAGTATGGTGCACTTTTAACATTGATGTTTATGATGTACTTATTTATAGGTGTGTGCGTGAAAGCCACGAGGGCGCAATTCTCCGGAGAAATTTCCAGCCTTGATATCGCAAAGAACGTGCCGTTTTAGTGGCAGCTTCTCGAATTCTCTCTCACTACTTCAGGCGCGTTTCAGTTAAACCCCAAACGCCGATATCATTCGAGTACACTGATAGCCGAACTGTGAGTGGCAGGTGATCAATGAGAGCAACAAGCTCAAGTTCCCAGTCATCCTAGGGGATGCCATGGTGCCGGTATGTGAAGAGGTTTGGCCTGCTTTGGTGCACATACAGGAGGATTGCATAAGACAACAGCGTATCAACCAATACATCCAACCAGCTAATTTTATGTCGTTGAGAGCGGGGAAGACTGCTTTAGCCTTCTCATATGCCCCTTTGGCGTCTAGAAACAAATATGTGCAGAGATGCTTACGGCCTTTCTCGTGTATAGCGTAACTCACCAGGTCGGCTACGTTAACACTAGATAATCGACCACGCTGAACTCCTGCCATGGCATTAGGGTAGGCGTTGTTTCATTCCAAGTAACCACTCCAGGCGTCCCAGGATCCTCCTCTCCATAGCTATGCATACACAACTGGCCCATGCTATCCGCCGGTAGGTTGAGAGCCACAACGGTGACATGCCTGGCTTCTGACGTGGAACTGGGCGACGTGTCTTCCAGCTTGTTGGGAGCATCCCATCTTGCCAGGATTTGTGGTAAGACACTCAGAGCAGAATTCTCGCACTTTCACCCCGATGACACAGGGCTGTTTAATAGATTCTATCGGGCCCTGGTGCACACGTGTGTCTACACAAGTATAGTGCTCTTCTGAGTTCTTCAATGCAAAAACGCGGATTCATGCGGCAATCCAGTGTTTTTGGTCAGCTGGTCGAGGAAAACAGGCTACTTGGCACATCGAGTGACCCAGATGAACTGGCACAAAAGTCTTCTGTCACGTCAATGTCTCTTCTCTGTTAAGAAAGGGTGGGAGATCTCAATGAGGAACACTGGGTGGTGTTTTTTGTTGAGGGTTCGTAGCGTCTTCCACAATTGTGATAAAATTTTTGAGAGTTAAGCGACTCGCAAAAAGTTGTCCAACGTCGTGCCTCAACTTTATCTATTCGGAGCTGAATCTTCTTCTGTAAACGTTGAGCAATCCCTAAGTGTTCGATTGCCTCCGTGCGTCGGTATCTTCGTTCAGCATGCAATCAGATTGCTGAAGTTGTTCTAGCTCAATGTTGAATTCCGTTTGCTTTAAAAAAAGCACAGCACATTCACAGTGAAAGCTAGAAGAGCGGCCTTACAGGGATTTTTCGAAACACTCATGGGGTAACTACTGCAAACACTCTTGCTTGGTGCCCACCAGCGTATTAGTGATAAAATTATTTGGCTAGTAGGCTGGCTTGCACTTTGTCTTTTTTGTCATTCTTTTAAAAAGCGCAGTTTTCGCTAAACACTCGCCAGGAATTTTGTGATGATGACGATGATATGTTGCGTTTACCGTTCCAAAACCACTATATGTTATGAGAGACGCCGTAGTGGAGGGCTCCGGAAAATTAGACCACCTGGGGTTCTTTAACGTGCACCCAGATCTGAGCACACGGGCCTACAACATTTCGCCTCCATTGGAAATGCAGCCGTAGCAGCCGGGATTTGAACCCGCGACCTGCGGGTCAGCAGCCGAGTACTTTAGCCACTAGACCACCGCGGTGGGGCTTCCAGAATTGTTGTGCCAAATGTTCACGCAGTGGCTGATGGCGATGAGGAATTACGGCTGAATTTGGTATACGCCACAGTTATTAGGAGAACAAGAACAAGCTTTTTGTAAACGGTTGGAGCATTGGAAGGCCCGCTCGTCATGCTATTCGTATTGTGCGATGAGTGGTTATTGATTTGCTGTTTTACAACGTTTTATAAGTTGTGTTAACGCGATTGCTTTCTCGGCATCAAGTCTGCCTAAAAAAAGTTTGCCAACAAGTTTGAAGCACTGATTGAAATTGCTTTATGAGTCGTTTTAACGCAACGGCTTTCCAGACATCAAGTCTGCCTAAAGCAACTTTGCGAACAAATCCCAAGCACTAGCGGGACTAAGTGGTAGAATTTTCGGCTGGCACGCCACGCACCCGGGTTTAAGCCCCACTGTGTCCTCGGTGCTACATGTTTTTTTTCTTATTTATGCGATAGTAATTATGGACACTGGTGGTGGCGCTGGCGGACAACTGCGTCGTCGCGCGGGAGACGAGGTCTCATAACTGCTCTCGCTGTAATAGCGTATGAAACTGCACGTTTCATACGCTGCATGTGATTTTCATTATCTCTTTTATGTCTGGGGAACAGTTTGCCTGACATTGCTCTTCCATGCGAGATTGAAATTTTAACCAGTCCAGTCATTGAACGCTATCGCTTATCTTGCCAAGGGAAAATCCGTCTATTTTGACTTAACTGGGAATGTAAGAACTTCAATGTGTTTCTGCGTATGGCAACCACTCAGCATGGCTTACGAGGCCTCATGACGCAAAGAGCCGGACAAGACAGCTAGTATACCTTGAACCACACATAAACGTTTGACTATCCCTATTTAGCAAGAAAATAGCGAGTTCATTGTCGGAGGGAAAGAACACCAACTTTGTCTCTTTAGCATTGCTGTTCGACATTATCCAGATTATATAAGTATTGAAGTAAGCGATTGGAATGCACGAGTGAGGAGTTGACAACAGGCAATTGAGGTATCTTCACAGAAAACTTCTGACAAGTTGCCTTGTGGCCTCATCACTAATAACCGTTCAGATCGTATTATCGACGGAAGACCGACGGGATATTCAAACTAGGAGCGCAAGCTCGTGCGCCCACGTAGACCAGCAGCCGGATGACGATACAAGTAAAGGCCGTGACGGCGCGTGCTTCCCAGCACTGAATTTTGATGAAGAAGAGGGGCACCACTCGAGAAGTTCTGAAATACTGATGCTTTTTATGGGTCGCCTGCAAAGAACGCTGCTAACTTTTCTTTTACTTTTCGGGCACAAGTTAGCCCATTGAGTAGCCATATTTACCCCATCTGAGTTGTGCGTTACAAGGCTGGTAGAAGTGCTGGGTAATGATCCCGAACCCAGTTGGGCTTCGAGAAAGCAGCCGGAGCCACGACCGCTCGAACCAACCGAGCTCACGCCCGTCCATCAGCGTGCCAGCCGTCGTCTACGTGGTGAGCCGCCGGAATGTCCCCTACCACTAGAGCCTAGAAATAGAATGTCTCCAGCTGTTTCGGGTGAGAGTACCCAAATGTCGGCCCAGCCGCTGCCACGCACGCAGTTTTGTCTCCAGTTGCTGCCAGGCACATCGTTGTCGTTGCGAAATGAATGGCCAACTCTTTTCATGGTGATTCTTATGAAGACGCCGAGGATTAGCTAGAGGATTTTGAGCACGTCGCCAACTGCAACGGACGGACGGAAGAGCGGAAGCTCTGCCACGTTTGTTTCGCTTCGCAGAACGGTGAAGGAACATAGTTTGAAAAGCATGAAGGTGTCATTCAGTCGTTTCACGACTTCTGACTGGAGCTACTGGTCACTTACCTGAGAACGAACCGCAAGGAAAAAGGTAAAGCTGCCTTGCAAGCAAGACACCAGCGCAACATTGCAAACGTCGCAATGTGTGACGAAGACATGTGCCGCTTATTTCGCTGGTCTGATCAAAATATGAGTTAGGAGAAGAAACTTCGGCATCTGATGTGTGGTCTGAAGCAGAATCTTTTTGCTTTTTTGCTGCGTAGCTGAATTTTGCACTGACGCGACAGTTGTCGAAAAGACCAACAGGGAGCGAGACACTATACAATCTGATTGTGGACGTCGCATCTGTAGACGCGGTGTCAGCAGTCTTCAGGAATGGCATCGGCGTTTTACAAAAGCTCGATCATTTGATCTGTGGTTCCAGAAGAGCTTCAGAAGCTCAACAGCAACCCATCAGTGGTCTTGTCGTTGGCGGAAATTGGCCGCGAGGAAGTGAGACAGGCAGTCCATGAGCAGCAGCCACAAGCAGAGCCTGTTCAAGCATCGGTTTCAATGCAGCCCGCAGTCTCGTAGGCCGAGGTGCTGAGAGGCGCCCGTGCATTTTCTTCAATCACAGGAACAACCCATCTGCCAAAACTTCAACTCACGCTGTCCCCACTCTAGACGAGGCATCGAAAGGATGACAAATGGACACTCCTCATCTAATTTCGCTGTTATCACTTCGGCGAAGCTGGCAATCTTTGCCGAATGTGTAAATATCGCTTAGCGAGAATTCAGGATTTTCCCATAAACACTGCTTGTCGTAGGAATGGGGAACGCCTTTTTGAAATTGAGGAATACTTTTAAACGCATCAAGGTACTCGCTCCCCGCAGCAGCATCAGTCTCGGTCGAAAGCGCCACTGAAGTGTCGTTCACCAAGTCCGCGTCCATGTTTAAACTCTCCAAGGCGACTTCCCCAAAGCCCGCTTCAGGAAAACAAGAATCGATGACCTGTCGAGGTGAGGCCGCTGCCAATGCGAAACAACCATCAGTGCCACTTCTTAAATGTGATTACAGACTTGACACTACGTGCAGAAACGCTAATGTTGTTTTTAGTTTGTTAGTACTTATGGACGGCAACGAAAGTAATGCTTTGGTAGACAGAGGCGCAGACTATTCTGTCAACAGCAGGGAACTTGCCAGATCTGGCTAAAAAGTGCTGACTTCTTGGATAGGACTGCAAGTGTGAACTGCAGCAGGACACCTCATCGACCCGGTAGGCAAGTGTACTTCTGGAATCAGAATACGCGGCTTCACCTACATCGCCAGTTTCATTGTCCTGTCGCAGTGTTACGTAATTATTGGAATGAACTTTTTGCAGGCCAAGAATGCAGTGATAATTTTCCAGGAAACATGCGTTTCGTTCTCGACGAAACACGCCATCGCGACTTTTGACATTGAAGAAGAATTTGATGCACTTCAGATTGCAGGCGACGGTGTAACAGTACTTCCAAGATTCATCATAGTTGTCAACATAAAAAGCAATGTATTCAATGACTATGAAGGATTGGCAAAAAGCCATACTGAGCTGTTACACCAGAAATGAGTCTGTGCCGCAAAAGGTGTTGCACAGCTGCGTGATGGGTGCGCGTATGTTCTTCTGACAAACCTCTAAAATGAGGTGCAACATCTTGTGAAGGGAACCGTTGTTGGTCAGCTGCACGATTAAGTTCCGATTACAGAATTTAATTATTCCGAGTCTGCACCACTACACTCCGAAACCACGAATTGCGTGCTCACATCTATTCACATCGAAGCAGCCCTATCCCCTAACTTGAAACAGAAAATCGAGAGCCCTGTATGGGAGTATCCCTTGTGTTTTTCACGTTATCGAAAGTTCAAAGAACATATATCGCCATACACGGTATCGTAATCGATGAATCTGCTAGACCTATTTGCCAGCACCTGTACCGTGTTTCACTAAAAGAGCGAGAATCATCACAGGCCGAGTACAAGAAATGTTCAGAGGTGACGTATTTCAACCATCGGCCAGCCCATATACTTCACTTGTAGTGCTGGTAAAGAAAAGGGATCAGATTTCACGCTTCTACATTTACTACAGAAAACTGAACGTCGTCACAAAGCGCGATGTCAATCTTCTTCCAAGGATTGATGAAATTTTGATAGACCACAAGTTACGAAATTCTTTTCCTCTCTACACCTCAAGAGTGGATACTGACAGACAGAGGTGGACGAATGAGATCGCAAGAATGATTTAGTCACCCCAGATGGGTTATACAAGGTCAAGGTACTCTCATTTCGCCTGTCCCCGCAGGGGCGCCTGCGCAAGTAGGCGTTTGGTGTGTAGCGACACCACGGACCTGAGCTAACGGGGGAGTTTTGACTCCCTCCCACGCCTAGCCGTGCGTGGCTTTGCCGTGTCCGGAGAAAAGGGGATCCTGGGGGTTGAGCCGACGCTGGGTGATTGGACCTTTAAGGCCCCCTGGCAGAGGCAACACACCTCTTTGGCCCCGGCTTCACGTAGACGGCACCCCTGGGCTGACCCACCCATGGGAAATCGGCAGTCGCCTTTTCCTATCTCTCTCTACCTATAACTTCGTCTTTATCCCTCACTATCTATCTGTCCTGTCTTCTACTCTCTTCTGTTTACTTCCAATTTTCCTGGCGGCAAGGGTTAACCCTGTGCAAATAGCCTACCTTGGTCTAGGCGCATTGGGTTATGACAGTGTTGTACGGCTGACGTCTGCAAGCTTTCAGCACCTGCAAACTTGCAGCGTCCCCTTGTTGGGCTCTGTTGTGGGTGGCCGCCAATGCTGCTGAACAAAATAAGACCGGCATGCATGGAGCATTCCCTCTTCTGTCTGATCGTACCGCCCTAAAGCGGGTACGCACCGATGATATTAACTTTTTTAACCAGCCAACAGAAACTTTCCCCATTTCCACGTCACTCACTGTGAGAAAACTGGAAAGCAAGCCAGAACCGTCTCTCCTTTCCTGGTTTCTAGATGTCTTACCGAAACTCTTGGCACAGGATACAAGGTAACCAAAATGGCTAGTGGAGACCTTCTCCTCGAAATCCGTGACAAAGAACAATTTAAAAAGCTAGACCGTCTTTCAGATTTCGGTGGCATACCAGTAACCATAACACCAAATAGATCAATGAACACAACTCGTGGAGTGGTATCTGACATGGACTTACTTGACTTGTCTGAGACTGAACTTTTGGAGGGGTGGAAGAGCCAAAATGTCACTAGTGTACAGAGAATCATAATAAGAAGAAATAATAAGGAAAGACCGACAAAACACTTAATACTCACATTTGCATCCAGTAAACTACCGGAATCTATTCAAACAGGGTACACAAAGACATCTATCAGGCCGTACATACGAAACCCTCGTCGTTGCTTTCAATGCCAGAGGTATGGCCATGGCTCTAAAACCTGTCGCGGTCGCCAGACTTGTGCAAATGTGAAGTCCTAGGCCACGTGTCTGAAAACTGCAAACGACCGCCACACTGTGTAAACTGCGAAGGAAACCATGCCGCATATTCACGCTCCTGCACATACTGGAAAAAAGAAAAAGAAATAATTACGTTGAAGGTGAAGAAGAACATTACATTTAAGGAAGCACGGCGAAGAGTCGCTCCATTCTATGGAGCTACATACGCTGATGCGGCGCGTCAGGGGGCACCGCCGCACCAGCCCTCGCCACTCCTTCGGCCCGCGCATACCGAGCCGGAGGTTGTGGCACCTGCCACCAAGGCGGTTGTAGCCCAGGCTACACCGCCTACTCCCAAACAGAGACCGGAGACTCCAGAGTCCTCGGGTCTCAAGGCCTCACCTCACCAGGCAAGGCCCGAAATTCGAACTAGCAGCCCACACGTGCGGGCATCCAGTGCCTCCGAGGAGGCAGTGGATACGTCGGCACCCTTGGTGCCGAAAGAGCGGCGTGGCTCCTTGGAGCACGCCAAGAAAACAAAAGAGCCGATAACAGGGCCTGGTGACGGCCCTGTTAAGTGAACTCAAACTCCCTGTCTAAACAGCCACTCGCTTTTCGTACACACAACACTATTTTACATTCACTATGAACACTCAAATTATACAATGGAACGTCAGGGGCCTTCTCAGAAACCTTGACGACATCCAGGAACTCTTACACGAACACTCACCAAAAGTGCTGTGTGTACAAGAAACACACCTTAATTCAAAACACACAAATTTTCTTCGTAAATACGTTATTTTCCGAAAGGACCGTGTTGATGGTATGACATCATCCGGAGGTGTTGTCATCATTGTGAATCAAGGAATTGCATGCACACACTTACAACTCCAAACATCCCTTGAGGCAGTGGCTGTTCGAGCAGTTCTTTTTGATAAACTGATCACAATCTGCACTATCTACATTCCTTCTAGCTATCACCTGCAAAAACGTGATTTACACTCTTTAATTGATGAGCTTCCGGAGCCCTATGTTCTCCTTGGAGACTTTAATGCGCATAGCAGGCTATGGGGTGACTCTCGGTATGACGCGCGAGGTCGACTGATTGAACAGTTCCTTCTCTCCTCGAGCGCGTGTCTCCTAAATCGAAAAGAATCAACCTATTATAATCTCGCCAATAACACCTACTCCTCCATAGACCTAAGCATAGTATCCCCATCTCTTGTGCCTCTACTCCAGTGGAAAGTCGTCAGTAATCTGTACGGAAGACCACTTCCCCATAGTTTTGAGCACAAATACAGTAACTGAGTGTCCATCACGTGTTCCCAAGTGGCTCATAAACAGAGCCGACTGGGAACACTTTTATACCATCGCTCGTCTAGGTTGGAATGACATAAGTACTTTGAATATTGATGTTGCTGTCAACTACTTCACAGCATTTTTGATTGATGCTGCAACAAAATGCATCCCACAAACAAATTGACGTCCTGGAAAACGGCGTGTGCCATGGTGGAACTCTGAATGCCGAAACACGCACAAACAGCAAAACGGAGCTTGCAGGCTGCTTCGGAACTCACCGACAGCCGAAAATCTTGACACCTTCAAGAAAATAAAGTCCCCAGCTAGGAGAACGCGTCGGCAGGCCAGAAGAGAAAGCTGGCAGAAGTTTTTGTCAGGGATCAATTCATACACACAGGAAACTAAAGTGTGGAACATGGTCGGTAGGATAGCAGGAAAACAAGTACGCACACTTCCACTCGTAAACACTCAGGGTGACACCTTGGAAGATCAGGCAAACTTCCTCGGTGCACACTTCGAACAGGTGTCCAGCTCATTCCACTATACTGACACTTTCCAAAAATACAGAACAAGAATAGAAAAGCAGAAACTCGAACACAAATGCACTGGATACGAGGCATATAATCAAGCGTTCAGTCTAGCTGAGCTGCGAATGTCTCTAAACTCCTGCAGTACTTCTGCCCCAGGTTCTGACCGTGTCGTTTATGAAATGTTAAAAAACCTACCGATCGAAACACGAAAAACTCTATATTGTTTGTACAATGCTATCTGGTTTTCTGGCACTATCCCTAACTCCTGGAAAGAAGCTATTATAATTCCCATTTTGAAAGAGGGCAAGGACCCTTCTTTACCTTCGAGTTATAGGCCTATTGCACTCACAAGCTGCTTGTGCAAAATCTTCGAAAAAATGATAAACTGCAGACTTGTACATTTCCTTGAAACAAACAATTTGCTCGACCCATTTCAGTGCGGGTTTCGAGAAAGTAGATCCACCACAGACCACCTTGTTCGTATTGAGGCACAGATCAGGGACGCCTTCGTCCATAAACAATATTTTCTCTCTCTATTCCTCGATATCGAAAAGGCTTATGATACAACATGGCGTTTCGGAATTCTAAGAGACCTGTCCCACCTTGGCGTGCGCGGAAGAATGTTTCACATAATCGAAAGTTACCTGTCAAACCGGACATTCCGTGTCCGAGTGGGCACGGTTCTTTCCCAAACATTCGTCCAGGAAACAGGCGTGCCACAAGGTGGTGTACTTAGCTGCACACTTTTTCTCATCAAGATGAATTCCTTGCACTTGTCCATCCCTCGCATTATGTTTTATTGTACATATGTCGACGACGTCCAGCTTGGCTTTAGATCTTGCAATCTGGTAATGTGTGAGCGACAGGTTCAGTTAGGTTTAAAAAAGGTCTCCAAATTGGCAGAGGAAAACGGATTCCGACTGAACCCACAAAAGAGCACGTGTGTCTTGTTCTCCCGAAAGAGAGGCATGCACTCAGAACCCGACATTGAATTGAACGGTCAACGTCTGTCTGTCAATGCGGAGCATAAATTCTTAGGATTAATCTTGGACAACAAGTTGACCTTCGTACCGCACATCAAGTATCTAAAAACAAAATGTTTAAAAGCCAGGAATGTTTTAAAAGTGTTGTCAGGTACTACGTGGGGTAGTGACAGACAATGTCTCATGAATCTGTATCGAAGTCTCATTCGCACCCGCTTAGATTATGGGGCCATTGTTTATCAGTCTGCAACACAAAGTGCTTTGAAGATGCTGGAACCCGTGCACCATTTGGGCATCCGCCTTTCTACGGGTGCTTTTCGCACCAGCCCCGTAGAAAGCCTTTATGTTGAGTCAAATGAGTGGTCGCTTCATCTGCAGAGAACTTACATGTCCTTTGTTTATTTCCTTAAGGTGAAAGCAGATAAGAAGCACCCCTCATGCTCTACTATTAATGATTTGTCAAGCTCCATTCTGTTTCAGAACAGGCCTTTGATGAGGCAGCCCCTCTCAGTTCGCCTGAAAAGTCTAGCTGAGGAAACTGGAGTCTCACTTGAACACAGTTTATTGGCTCCTGTAGCATATCTGCCACCGTGGCAATGGCAGACTATAGACTGTGATGTGTCCTTTCTTGAAGTTACAAAACATGCGCCTATTGCCCATATCCGAACATACTTCCTGGAACTTCAACACAAATACACACGTCCTGAGTTCTTTACAGATGCCTCCAAGTCCAACTCCTCTGTGTCCTACGCTGTTGTCGGCCCATCTTTTTCGGATGCTGGCCCTCTACATCCAGGCACAAGTATCTTCACAGCGGAAGCTTACGCGATACTTGTGGCAGCTAAACACATCAAACAATTACACATACAAAAAGCAGTAATTTATACAGACTCCCTCAGTGTGGTAACGGCTCTGCAAAGTCTTAAAAAACAAAAAAAAACCCGCTCCTCATCTCACTTTACTCCATTTTGTGCACACTCTACACACTCAAAGAACATGTTGTAGTGTGTTGGGTGCCAGGGCACCATGAGATTCAAGGCAACGTGAGGGCGGATCAGCTCGCTGCATCCGTCCACAAAAGCACTGCCCCTACAACCATATCAATCCCGGCCCTCGATCTTAAGCCGTCTCTCAAACGAAACCTCAGGGACTACTGGCAGAGCAAGTGGAATACACACACACACACAAAACAAACTACACATTATTAAGCCACACCTTGGTCATTGGCTGCCCGTATCGAAATCGCGTCATACAGAGGTAACACTAACGAGACTCAGGATAGGACACACATACACTACACACACATATCTGTTGTCTGGTGGCGATCCACCATTATGTGATAGATGTGGTGAATCCTTAACCGTCCTTTACATGTTAATTCAGTGTAAACACTTAGAAACCCTAAGAAAACAACATTTTTCATTACTCTACCGACAACATATACCTTTACACCCTGCAATAATTGTCGGTAGGGAACCGCTTTTTAGTCATAAATCATTGTTAGCGTTTTTAAAAGAAATTCATAGCTTTCATGTCATATACCCGGGCATACCTTAGCATGACCTCTCCAGAGAGGTTTTTGCTGCGGTGGCTACACAGGAAAGCACATGCCTCACGGCCCTTGGACGCAAGGGTATGAACGAGTGAGGCACTTGTGCTAATGCCATACATATCCACCATCGTCTTGTATTATCACCAACTTTTGTCATCTATTCACACCACACACACCTTTCACGGCATGGTCATGATTTTATTACTTGTATGTTTTTACCCGCCTTACTGCGAGGAATTTCATGGCCCTTATACAGCCGCTTATCACAATCATTGTCCATATTTTTAGTAAGATGAACTGGCGCTCTTTGGCCGTGAAATGGCCCTTGCGCCATAAAACATCAAACATCATCATCTTCATCTCATTTGGCCTGTGTTCCACACCCGCCATATTTCAGCGGATGATGGACACTGTGCCGTCCGGATTAAATTGGCAGCCCTGTCTTGTTTATTGTGTAGACATTCAATTACCTTCGATCAGCATGCGGAACGATTACGGACTGTACTCGAAGCTATTAGTTCAGCAGGATTGATGATAAAGCCCCAAAAATTTCATTTTGGTTTTCATGAACTGCTATCCTCGGTCATGTGGTTAGCTCTGAAGGCATCCGACCTTACCCCAAAAAGACAACAGCCGTAGAAAAAGTTTCTAGACCCATGGTGTAAAAGACTGTGACACAATTTTTAGGCCTTTGTGCCTATTGCAGACGATTCGTCAAAGATGTTTTGAAGAGAGCGGAACTACTAACCTGACTGACGAAAAATATAAGATTTTCACTTGGACAAGCGATCAAGAAGACGCATTCTATGAGCTCAGACAGCGACTCCTAAAGCATTCAGACCTTCCACACTTCGACGAAGAAACTGAAGGAGAGCTTCACGTGGGCGCAAGCAATTTGCGACTAGGCGCCGTTCTCCTTCAGCGGCATAACGAAGAGAAACAAGTGGTCGCATATGCTAGCCGCACTCTTTCGCAAGGCGAAACGAATTGCTCGGCGACAGAAACACAATGTCTGGTGGTAATAAGGACCATACGAAAATTCCAACCGTACTTATACGGTAGACCATTTCGAGCAGTAAGCGAGCTTCACTCACTGTGCTGAATCACAGTCAAAGTACCCTTTTGGGCGACTTGCTATGTGGACCCTCAGGTTGCAACAATACGACATAACAGTCGTGTACAAGTGGATTTGCTAGCACAGCAATGCTGATTGCCTGCCGGGCGCACTAGTCGATTCAGCAATTGTGAAAAATGCAGACGACTTCCTATTTTTTGGAGCTGTCAGCACAGTCAACATGACTGAATATGAGCGACCTGAAGTGGAATCGCTTTTGCTGCTCAAGAATCTGAAAAGTAAACCCGTGCGTGTTTCTCTTGTTTTCTTCTGGAGATTATTGTCGTACCTGATGTGAAACAACGTTCTATACAAGAGAAGGTTCGAGCACACAAGAGAGAAATTTCTACTTGTCGTTTCTTCGGCTTTGCGATCAAAAATCTTGGAAACCTGCCACGATGACCCAGCAGCAGAAAACCTCACAGTGCGTAGAACACTGGCTCGCATCCGTATCAAGCACCACTGGCCTAAGTTACTAGATGCTGTGCAGCATTATGTCCAGACATGTCGAGATTGCCAGAGACACAAAACGCCTTCATTAAAACCTGCAGGCTTCCTTCAACCAATAGAACCTCTTGAATATTCAATTGAACTAGTAGGAATGTATCTACTTCGTCCATTTCCTACGTATTCAATGGGCGAACAACTAACAGTAGTGGCAACAGAAAATTTAACCCGGTATGCCAAGACAGCCTCATTCACTAGGGGCACAGTTATAGAAATAGCTGAATTCGTCAGTAGCATAGTACTACGGCGTGATGCCCCAAAAGTGATTATCACAAATCGAGGAACTTCATTCACAGCCGACCTCACGCAGTTATGAAACTTACCCTTACATGAAGTAAGAAAAAAAAACGCTTTTATCGCCCTAAAAAGAATGAGCTAACCGAGTGACTTAACTGAACTCTGATCAATGTGTTGTCCATTCACGTTGACTTGGAGCATCGTACATGGGGCGAGATACTGGCGTACTTCACTTCGCTTAAGCTGCTGAGGTGCAGGAGACCACTAAAATGACACCATTGCCTGCTAGACTATGGTCCTATAGTTACCACACCTTTAGATGAAATATTGCCGGTAAGCAACAAAACAGAGCACAAGCCTGACATCAGTGAGTTCACTAAGTGAGCCGAAGAAGCACGGAAGTTGGCGAGACAGCACATAAAACAACAGGGCATTGATGCAAACTATTACCACCTATGGCGGAGAAGAGTCGACTATACACCAAGCGACAAAGTTTGGATTTCGACTCTCGTTTGAACGCCTGGCCTCTCCGAAAAGCTTCTGCGCCCCTATTTCGACCTTTATAGAGTAATTCGTCGTATCAGCCCCTCTAGCTACGAGGTGACACCAGAAGGACAAGTGAGCTCATCAAGATGCCTAAGGCGAACAGAAACTGTGGATGTGGTCAGGATGAAGCCATACTATGACCTGCAATGAAGATCAAACTATGCACACCCGACTATTAGGAATACCAGTTTCCCCAATGAGACCATGCATTCGGACCATGTCATCACACTGCCTGTATGCATCCATACGAGGCGTTTTTGGGAGAGGGATAAAGACGCAAGACAGACGCGGTATACACCTTTTCACAAGAAGGAAAAAACACCGCCATGATGGGCTGTGCGTGGGACTACAAAGGCTAAGGGCTCAGTGTTGTCAGTGCATTTTCGAGGGGACGAGCGAATTTGCACAGCCCAAGGGGGGCTATGGCGGCACCCAGGGAGGCGTTTATGAAAAGGTGAATAGACCCTTTTCGAAAAAGCGCGCTCCTAGCGCCACGGACGTGAACTGCAGTCTGCCGTTATTGTGAAGACACCGCAGCATACGACGCAAACTGTATGTTCCAGCGACGCTGATGTGCGTTTGTTGCAGCGCACACAGACACATCTTGGGTTCCTGCAGGACGTGGACTGCGTCAAGAAGCCACACCGATGAGAGTCTCTTGTAGGCCGTATCTACATGTTGCCAATCATAACAGGCCAAACTGCTTGTCCAACTTGTTGAAGGGTACAACATATTGCTCATTGTGCAGCAGAAGCAGCTCAGAAAGCTTATCGGAAAGTACTATAGGAGCTCGTTCAAGCTAGAAATTGGTGCGATTGCCGCGGATGATATGGAGAACTAGCCGCCAACGCAAACCTCGCAGCTCTCACGTATTTTAAGGCCCGATTTGCATGCTCTCAGGATAGCGCTAGCTATACCACGCTCTACTGCGAAGCGAAAATAATGAAAAGCTGCCCATCAAGTGGTGTATTTACGAAAAGGGTCTATTCAAACTAGGCGCGCAAGTTCGTGTGCCCTCGTAGACCAGCGCCCTAGTGATGGTACAAGAAAAGGCCGTGATGGCGCGTGCATCCTCAGTACTAGATTTTGATGAAGAAGTGGGACACCGCTCGAGGACATTTTGAAGCTAGACGCCTTTTTTATGTCACCTGTCAGGAACGTGGCTAGGTTGTCTGTTCTTTCAGGCACAAGTTAGCCTAATAAATAGTTATTCTTACACTATATGAATTGTGCGTTACCATATCTACCATGTGGTCACCAACAAACCACATCAAAATAATTTTTCAACTTACAGATCCGTTTCAAATATCGCATAGCCTCAACTTCTTCAAACAATTTTTTGCATTCTTTAAGAATATATTCGAGCAGTCGAGGTTAATTTCACACTCTTGAAACTCTTGGTAACAGCCTGAGAGTTGTTTTATTGCAGGCACAGTGAGACATCCTCACGAGACCACTTTTCTTGTCATGATTTATTAGTCAAAGGCCTGTATAACTGACAAAAGACACTATACATCAAACGCGTCCATACGCCATCCAGTTCCTGTTTTGGGTGAACACCTTTGAAGGCTACCAACACCATCCAATAGGCATGTCTTACGCTGCTCTGAGGAAGCTTTGCTTGCTGGTTGTCAGCTTCGAGCCTGTAACTCATGTGCGAACACATCCGGCTCAATTCTGAAATTGGGGCTTTGCTTGAGAAGGCAAGTGATCTCTTGAAGGGGAGATGTGTCACACAGAACCTTTACGTTCTCTGTTTCTGAATGCACAACTACCTCTTCTCTGGAATGAACAGTTCTATAAAGGCGCATAAGCATTTTCTTCCATGTGGCCCCGACATCAGCACTGATGAACCTCTGGGGTTCCTTCAATTTCTTATGAGGAACCTAATCAGGGAAGTTCGCGAAACAAATGGTTCTCGAGATATCGTTACAAAGACGAACTTGACTCCTCAACTTCGAGTGATAAAACTTGCTCACCCTTTTATGGGTTCCCAAGAAGGCACGCCACAACCAAATATAACGAAAATTTATAAAGCGGTAAACGTTTTAGGATGCAGGAATCCAAGCACCATGAATAACAAGTCGCAGCAACTATATTCAACTTCACCCATTCTAGGTCTTGAATTAAAAGAAACTTTTTCGGGAGCAGACAGCCCAGAGCCCACTGCGCGATAATTGTATGCCAAAAGAACTTTTTGCTGTGTAATTTCTTGTGTCAAATTAAACATGTAAAATGTGGCGCAAATCTTGGAACATAAAAACGCGTTACGAATACAAGTGAGTGCCAACTACCAACAGTTTATTGACAGCAATATCTGCAACCCGTTTCTCCTTGAAAAATGTCACAGAATGTTCTAAATTAACTAAAGAAGAAAGCGAGAAAACTTCGCAGCAACAGGTTCAGTGTAGTGAGAGAAGCTTCTAGACACGAAAAACCACCACAAGAAGAAAGATACGCAGAAAAAGAGCGTCAGCGCCCAGCTAATTCATTCGCAGGAGAAGTGCAGCAGACTCGCCGTGGTGGTCTAGTGGTTGAAGTACTCGGCTTCTGATTCGCATATCGCGGGATAAAATCCCGGCTGCGGCAACTGCATGTCCGATGAAGGTGGTAATGTTGTTGCCCGTCTGCTCAGATTTGGGTGCACGTTAAGGACCCCAGGTGGTCAAAACTTCCGGAGCCTTCAACTATGGCGTCTCCCTTTTATAAATATAGATATAATTATAAATAATATATATATATATATATATATATATATATATATATATATATATATATTGTGATGTAACAGGGAAGGCAACCTTTATTAGGGCCAGAAGACACGATGAAGCGACCACGCCCAAGGCAAAGAACTCACAGCAGATGAAGATGACGACCACTCATGATGATCAATACGTGTAAAAAGAGTAGATGTGCTTATTGAATGCCTACACTAACTCCCCCCCACGTGAATGCGGTCATCTTGACCGCAGTTCTTGGCCGCAGTTTCAAGCGAAGATGAACGCCGTAAGAAAGGTTTCATGCGGGATACGTGGACTATTTCTGCTGCCTTGTAGCGGCGGTCAGTCGGAAGAAGAACGGGTGCCACGCGATAATTCACAGGAGACGTTTGCTCCAAGATAGTGTAAGGGCCAATAAAACGTAGTTGAAACTTCTCGCACAGTCCGGGAGTGCGAATGGGTGTAAGAAGGAGGACTTCGTCGCCACGGCTGAAAGATACGGCACGTTCAGAGGCATCATATTGAAGCTTGCGATCTAGTTGCTTGGCTTCTGTGTTGACGCGAGCCAGCTGGCGGCAGTGAAGTAGACGAGACATATATTCTTCACTTGAAGATGAACATGGTTTGACAGGCGCAGAGAAGAACGAAACATCGAGGAAAGAAAAAGGGAAGCCACCGTGGACGAGGTAGAACGGCGAGAACCCGGTTGTGTGCTGTACAGAGGTATTATACGCAAAAGTGACAAATGGCAAAATGGTGTCCAAGTTTCTGTGGTAGGGTTCGATATACATCGCTATCATATCTGACAGTGTATGATGAAAGCGCTCAGTCAGGCCGTTAGTCTGAGGATGGTAACTGGAGCTTGTTTTGTGTGTAGTGCCGGATGCCTTGAGCACTTGTTCAACGAGTTCTGAAAGAAATACTCTTCCACGGTCGCTCAGGATTACACGAGGAGCTCCGTGTCGAACGATTATTGCTCGAAGGATGAAGCCGGTCACTTCCGAAGCTGATGCAGTAGGCACGGGAGCTGTTTCGGCGTAGCGGGTCAGGTGGTCGACAGCTGTAACTATCCATCGATTGCTCGTGACAGTCATAGAAAGCGAACCATTCAGGTCAATTCCAACTACCTCGTATGGTTGCAGGGGACACGGGTGTGGTTGTAATTGTCCACTTCGAGTTGATGTAGGTAGCTTGCGACGCTGACAAAGGGCGCATGAGGCAATGTACTTCGCGACACAGGTGGACAAGTCCCGCCAGTAGAAGTGACATCTTATGCAGTCATACGTTTTCTGGAAGCCCATGTATCCAGCAGACATGTCGTCGTGATATGTCTTGAGGACTTGAGCCCGAAGAGAGCGAGGTAGAACGGGCACCCAGCGTTGACCATCAGGGTGGTAGATACGACGGTACAGGACGTGGTTGTTGAGCTTGAATTGCGTCAGCTGTCGGCGAAGACGGGCGTTAGGGGGCCAGCAAGTCCCGTCAAGACGGTCCATGATGCGGCGACAGTAAGCGTCAGCACGTCACGTTGGTGAGATAAGAACAAACCACACTCGCTTAGAGAAGCTGGGTCCACAGTAGCTAATGACGAAACATGTAGGGAAGAGACGGCCGAAAGCTTCTCGAGTGCGGCAGTGGCGGGTTTCTTACGTGGCTCTGAAGAGAGCGGGCAACGCGAAAGTGCGTCGGCGTCTTGATGCTTGTTTCCCGACTTGTATGTGATCGTGAAGTCGTATTCTTGTAAGCGAAGAATCCAGCGACCAAGGCGGCCGGACAAGTTCTTGATTGTCGAGAGCCAGCACAAGGCGTGATGGTCCCTAACCACAGTAAAGTGGCGGCCGTGGAGATAAGGTCGAAACTTTTGTATCGACCATACTACCGCTAGGCACTCCTGCTCAGTGATGGTATAATTCTTTTTGGCAGGGGTCAGTGCACGGCTCGCGTATGCGACGACTTTCTCACGTGAATATTTGTCTCGCTGTAGGAGAATTCCACCAATGCCTCGACCACTAGCGTCTGTATGCAGGAGCGTAGGTGCGGTTTCGTCGAAATGGCAGAGAAATGGTTCGGATGTGAGTGCACGCTTCAGTTGGGCAAACGCCGCTTCACATTCAGGAGACCACACAAAGGTGACGCCTGGTCCGAGCAACTTGTGCAATGGTGAAGCTATTGAGGCGAAGTCTTGAATGAATCGGCGAAAATAAGAAACGAGGCCGAGGAAACTGCGCAAATCTTTGGCTTTTTCAGGACGCGGGAAGTGTTGGACAGCGAAAATCTTCTCAGGATCGGGACTAATACCGTCCTTGCTTACGATGTGGCCTAACACTTTAATTGTCTTGCTCGCAAAACGGCACTTCTTGGTGTTCAGCTGAAGGCCTGCGTTTGCAAGGCACGTAAGAACTTCGTCCAGTCATTGCAAGTGCTGAGGGAAAGTCGACGAGAAAATAACGAAATCGTCTAAATAGCACAAGCAAGTCTTTCACTTCAAGCCTCGTAAAACAGTGTTGATCATCCACTTGAATGTTGCTGGAGCATTGCAAAGGCCGAATGAAATGACGTTGCATTCGTACAGCCCATCTGGTGTTGAAAACGCTGTCTTTTCTTTGTCATCCTTGTGCGTAGGTATTTGCCAGTAACCTGAACGCAGGTCTAGGCTGGAGAAGTACTCAGCACCTTGCAGTGAATACAAAGCATCGTCTATGCGCGACATGGGGTAAACACCCTTGTTGGTAATCTTATTATGTGCTCTGTAGTCCACGCAAAATCGCACGGAGCGATCTTTTTTCCTTACTAAAACAACAGGGGATGTCCAAGGACTCGCGGAGGGACGTATAATGTTCCGTTGCAGCATATCGGCTACACTTTGTTCAATGATCTCACGCTCGGACGAAAAGACGCGATATGGTCGACGGCGTACGATGGAAGTGCCATCGGTCTGGATACGATGCCTAATAATGGACGTCTGTCCCAGAGTTGAGGAATGGGCATCAAACAATCTCCTATGCTTTTGTAGCAAGGCAAGCTACTCATCTGTCTGTGAAGAGGTCAGTTCTGGACTAATAGTCGCAGCAAGAACAGAAATGCTTGGTGAACGTCCAGTAGAAGGAAGGTCAGAACACGCTGGCATAAGCGGTACAACAGAGACAGGTTAAGATTCAGAAACGCAAGCCATTGTGGTGCCTTTAGGAATGAGAATTTTCTCAGAAGTCTGGTTTGTAGCGTAGAGAAGTCCGGAGCCCTTGTGGAACCGCGCTAGACCTGAAGCAAGGGCTATACCTCTTGCGAGACAGCGTGCAGATGGTTGGACAAACACGTCACCAGAGTCGATCACATTAGAAGTGATGGCAAGTATCCACTGATGACCAGGTGGTAGCTCGGTATCTTCAGCAGCGAGCAAGCGAACAGGCTTGTCATCCGCATACAGGGAATAGTCAGTTTCCATCATATGAACATTTTCTCGACAGCAGGTGGAAGCGTTCGCCGTAGACAGAAAATCCCAGCCTAATATAGGCTGGTGAGCACACGAACTCAGCACAGCAAATTGCACAAAATGAAGAAGACCAGCTATGAAAACACGAGCAGTGCACATAGCTTCAGGTCTAATGGCATCCCCTTGAGCAGCGTGCAGTGTAGGTCCATCATAAGGGGTGGTGAATTTTCGCATACGTGAGCACAAAGAACGATCAATCACAGATAAACAAGCACCAGTGTCTATTAAAGCGTCCACGTACACACCTTCTATTAAAACAGATATCGTATTATATGGACGCAATGGAGGAATTTCTGTCTTTTCGTTCGATCCAGCTTTTCCTCCAAAAGCTGCAGAGGTTAGTTTTACGGGCGTTGGTTGGTGAATTGCGAGACAGGGCGCAATGGAGACGTGGAGCGGCGGAGGGGTGAGGGTGAGCGGCGTCTAGTAGAGCGGTAAGAACTGGTTGGCTCAGATGTCGCAGTTGGAGACGGTGAGCGACGTAGTGGCGGATCATAAGGACGACGTTGGAAAGCGTACCAGCTTGTCCCATCATCCCGTCCGTAGGTGTCGAATCCACGACGTTCGTCCTGCTTACGCTTCCGACAGACGCGTGCAATGTGGCCCCGGTAGCCGCAGTAATAACAGATTGGACGAGGCGGCTGCCACGGTGGGTGAAGGGTTGGCTAGGCGCACTCGGAGTCAACGAAGCCAGCGGGACCGGCGTCGAGTGTGCGAGCATCGGTTGTACGACGGGTGATGATCCAGCGAGGACTTGTGCGTACGTCGGCTCGGGTCGAGGTACTGGAGAGTCTACATACGCTGGCCCAGTCTTAGACGCCAGCTCCTCTTTAACAACGTCGCGCAAAACAGTGTTGGAGGGGGAGGTGGACTTGGTGTCTTTGAGAGGCCGAAAAATTGCAACTCTTCTCGTATAATCGCCCGGATGATGGCACCCAATGAGGCATCAGTAGTGGTGGTGTTTTCAGCGCTGTCCGGCGGTAACCGTTGGGATTCAAGTTCCTCTAGGCGTTGACACGTGGCAACAACGTCAGCGACTGTAGTCGGGTTTTGAATGACCAAGGCATTGAAAGCGACCGTGCCGATCTCTTTCAATAGATGACGAACTCTCTCTGTTTCAGACATGGACGTGTTGAAACGGTGACAGAGAGCAAGCACATCCTCTATGTAGGATGTGTAAGACTCACCGCATTGTTGCTTGCGAGCATCCAGTGTCTTCTTCGCGAGAGCTGAACGAACCCCCGGGGTGCCGAAAATTTGGCGAAGCTGTTGTTTGAAACGCGTCGAGTCCGTAATGTCTGTTTTATGATTGAAAAACTATGTTTTCGCTACGCCTGTCAGCCCTCATAAATTTGTCTTTTGTGCTGATGAATTTCTTGAGAATGCTGTTGCTTGTGTGTGGTGATGTGGAGAGTAACCCAGGTCCTGAGGTTGAAGACATGTTGCGAGAATTGCTCTCGGGGCAGACTAAAATTGCACAGGAGATAACAGGTCTTTTCTCTAGGGTTGCATCCTTCGAAGGACGATTAACTAAATTTGAGTTGTCCATCACGTCAAATACTGATGTTGCACCACGGGTGCCTGAACTCGAGAAAGCCGTAGCGGACATTTGAGAGATTGTTAGTAAACTGGACCATAAAAACGACGATTTAGAGAATAGGTCCCGTAGAAATAACCTGCTCATCTATGGCTTAACCGAAAACTCTGGGGAAACATCAGACGAGTTGCTGGAAACGGTAACTGGACTGATTACATCAAAACTAGATGTTAAGTGTGGCGATATCGAACGATGCCATAAGCTGGGAGTGCGTAAGAGCAGTAGCACTAGCCCAAGACCTGTTATTATTAAGTTGCTTGATTTTAAAACTAAGGTCGCTATTTTAAGCAATGCAAGCAAGTTGAAGGGCACGAAAATATTTATAAATGCAGACTTCTCTGAGCGCGTGAGGCAGATACGCAGGGAACTGTGGCAGAATTCAGCCAAGAAAAGAAGTGATGCGAAAAAAGCCAGGCTGCACTACGCTCATTTGTTGGTGGACAACGTTCGGTATTCTTGGGATGAGAAGAAAAAAGTTATCGTTAACGAAAGCCGTCGGCTGTCTGCTACAAACAATGAATGACGGCTTAGTGCGAAGTCCTTCGCGCTTTTGAACTTAAATGCGAGTAGCCTAGTTAATAAAATTGCAAACTTTAACTGGCTCATTGAGTGTCATCGTCTATCAGCTTTCTGTGTGACCGAAACTTGGTTAAATGAATCTATTCTTGATCATGAATTCTTGCCTCCTGGTTACATAGTTCTAAGAAAAGATAGGCCTTCTGGCCGTGGTGGCGGAGTGGCACTTTTTATTAAAAGTGGTATTGATTTTTTTTACTGCCAGAACTCTCAAATACTGATTCTATATGGTGCAAACTAATGCATGATGGTCTCGCTATTATTTTTGGTGCTCTCTATCGTTCTCCTAACTCTGCCTCAGACGTTTTTTCGACTGTCAGTGACTATATTGTGGGAAAAAGGCTGGACTGTTCTAAACTCGTATTGACCGGTGACTATAATGATTGGAATTTGTCAACATCAACTAATCGTGACAAATTATTTGTGATTCTTTAATTAATCTGTCACTAGCTTTCGATCTATCACAACTGGTTGATCAGGCTAAACGCGAGGATTCTATACTAGATCGTGTTTTTGCCAACCATGATTTGGTTATGAATGGATATCAGTGCAGGGTTTTCGATGAAATTTCCAACCATAAGGCCGTTATTGTTGATTTAAATGTTGCTTGTAAGCCAGTACGACCAACGTTTAAGACTGTGCTGAATTTTGAATGCGCAGAAGACACTTCTATTTTTGCTAAACTTGCATTATGCTTTGACGATTTCTTATTGAGTAGTGACCACTGCAGTATTGATACGTTGACTAACCAATTTTACAGTATAATTAATGAATGTATAGCGCAGTTTGTTCCTCACAAGAGCATAAAACGTCATGCCAAACACCCTTGGTATACCAGGTCAAATAGACAGCTTAAACGTCGTATGAAGCGACTGCAAAAGCGACGGAGGGTTCACAATAATGACGGGGAGTCCCAAATTAACTTGCTTAAATCTGAACTAAAAGCTAAAATGAGTGGTGCCAGAAAGTTTTACTTTAATACCACGTTAAGCTCTTTTATGAAAAATAATCCCATTAGGTTTTGGAAAACTATCAATCCTACCACGGCCTGTCCGTCAACCTTCATGATAGATGATGTGTCCTGCTCTGATTCATCCAAAATTTCTGAAGCTTTTATTAAGTATTTCCAAACCCTATTTGGAGATGACAATGGAACGACCCCTGACATTCGTAGCAGCCAGGAAATAGATTTGTTTCCAGCAATTGAAATTAGCTACACTGGAGTTCTTAACCTTCTGTTGAATATGGACACTACTAAAGGTGCTGGGCCATATGGCATACCAAACATGTTTTTGAAGCGTTACGCAGAATGGAATGCTCGTTATTTATCAATAATTTTTGTTAAATCATTAGAAACAGGTATTTTGCCGACCGTTTGGAAAATTGCCATTGTAATTCCTGTGTTTAAATCGGGTAATAAGCAACACATTTCTAACTACAGGCCAACTTCATTAACGTGTACCTGTTGCAAGCTTTTAGAGCACATAATTCATAAACATGTACTTCAGCGCCTCACTAATAACTTATTGTCCCGTAATCAGCATGGTTTCCGCTCTGGTTTTTCTACAACTACACAGCTCATTGAATTCACTCACGACATGGCTTCGGCTCTTAATACTCGAGGACAGGTTGACGCCATATTCATAGATTATAGCAAAGCATTTGATGCAGTATGTCACAAAAAACTTCTTACTAGACTCAAAAGTATTATTAACGATGACAAAATAATAGGCTGGATTGCTGATTGGCTACGTTTGAGGTCACAATTTGTTACGTTTGAGCATCTGCAGTCATCGTCGTGTGCAGTTACTTCCGGGGTTCCACAGGGCTCGGTGCTTGGGCCCCTATTGGTCATTATTTATATTAATGATGTCACACAGGTCATTAAGGACACACCAGTGAAGCTGCGATTGTACGCTGACGACTGCGTTTTATATACTAGCGTAAATAGTGCTCATGACCGAGATGTTCTAAACAAAGTATTTTCGTCCTTTTGGGGTTTGAGCGCCAGGTGGCAAATGAACATTAATTACCAAAAACTGTTCAAGTGACATTTACTAATAAAAAACAGCCGCTAAGGTTTAGTTAGAGTTACAATGGGCACTACCTCAACTCTGGTAATATATTCAAATATCTTGGTGTTACCTATACTCAAAACATAAAGTGGCACCATCACATTGAAACAATTTGCGCTAGAGCACTTCGAAAACTGGAATACATAAAACGAACACTTAAGCACTGTACCAAGGACTGCAAATTAACGGCGTATAAATCGCTCGTCCGACCATTGCTAGAGTACGCCTCAGCGGTATGGTCACCCTACACTGCACTTGACATAAATAAGCTCGAGGGCATACAGAAAAAAGCAATACAATTTATATTTAGCCGGTATGACCGCAATTTTTCTCCCTCATCTCACGCATGCTCATTGCCGTTAGAACCCCTTGCTTCCCGACGCACACTTGACCGTATCACTCTGCTATATAGGATTGTACGCAGCCGCAGTTGCATTGAAGCACCGATTACTTTTTGTGATTTAGCACAACGAACCACGCGCCGATCTCACCCGCTCAACATTGTTCCCTTCAAGCCATTTGTAAATTGCTTTAAGCATTCCATTTTTCCAGCCGTTGCTGAGATTTGGAACAACCTAGATGGTTCGCTTCGCGAAAAACCTATTGAACTGTTTTTGAAAGAACTACCTAACCATATTTTGTAATATGTTTTAATTGCTTTGTATGTTTCTTTGCTATTGCTTAATGTATGTTTGTTCCTTTTCCTCATGTACCCTCTCCTGCTATGTCTCGTGTATCGAGACAGCTGTATCTGTAAATAAAATAATTAAATAAATAGAAAGAAACACGGCGAAGCTTGGTAGGATCATCCCAGTTGTTAGAGGAACTCGCTCGATTGAACTGGTCCAACTAATCCTCCACATCTTCACCTCGAAGTCCGGCGAACGTGGGCGGCTCACGCTGGTGCGCGGTGATAATCCACGAGGGATAGGCCGCGGTAGCTGGGGCCGTGGAGGTAGACGCAGAAGCTCCGGTTGGCTCGTCCTGAGGCATGTTACCGGACACCTGGCAAAAACGACGACCTGAGCAGAGCTCCAGGAGGCAGATCGGGCTGGGAGAGGACGGAAGACCGTAGAGCACACTCCACCACTTGAGATGTAATGGAGAAGGCAACCTTTATTAGGCCCAGAAGACACGATGAAGCAACACGCCCAAGGCAAAGAACTCAGACAATCCAAGTCCCACAGTAGATGAAGATGACGACCACTCATGATGATGAATATGTGTAAAAAGAGTAGATGTGCTTAATAAATGCCTACAATATATATATATATATATATATATATATATATATGGTAGCTTTGGGACGACAAACCACACATACCTACTAAATCGCAGAAGATATATAGCTGCACAACACATGCGCAAGTCACACTTCATCACCAAGTCACATGACCAGAATTAAAATTGGGGACATTTGAAAGGCATATCTAGTCAAGCAACGAAGCACCAAAATCAAACTTAGACAAGCGCAAAGCCACTGACCTGTCACTTATATATAAGTCACCTTTTTCCTTTATCCTGAACTATTCGATTATTTCACGGCCCATAGCACCTTAGCTTTTTGCGAGGACAGAGACGCTTGAAAGACTTGCCTCACAAAAACAGGAGCGGCATTGTGCAGGCAAATCTGCTCCTAAATATTTTTCGAATTCAAAGTTCGTGTTCCCTAAGTCTGAAGTTCAAACACCGTCCAGCTTGGCCGATGTAAACCCGGCCCCAACAAAGTGGCATTTCGTACACCACGCCCACCAAGCAAACCACATACATTGAAGCGTGTATCTTCCCGCAAGTGGAGGCGCTCGGTTTTTTGAGAAGTACGGGGGCATAGGCTGTCAGCTTTCGTGGGGCAGAAGAAAACAACTGGGAAATTGTACCTGTTCACCACGTTCCTAAGGTTGTAAGCTACCTTATGAATAAAGGGTACAACCATACGTAGTTTTTCTCTCGGCTGACTACACTTTCGTGTGCCATTTCACTTTTGAACGAATGTTTCGGAAACGGATACAACGACAGAGTTAGGATAGACAGCTGAATGCAGCCACCTAACCTCATTCAAGTAGGTGTAATGTATCCTGAGAGGGCAAGATTTTATCAACGCCATGATGTGTTTTTAGAGCACTTGCTTGCGCTCGGCAACAGTACTTTGAAGGCTCAGCTGGTTGAAATTATCCTGAATGATTGGCTTAAGTGCACCATATTTGTACTGAATGTTTACAGCAGCCCTCGGAATCACAAGCAGGCGTTCCTCTAGGTGGTCGCAAAGGTGGCTACCCCTTCAGGCAAGTCACCGCTCGTAGCTATCGGTGACTTAAACGCACCTCACCCATTCTGGGGTGATCCAAAGGCCACTGTTAAGGCAAGAAACCTTGTTAAAGCTATGGCAGACTCTTCTTTGGAGCTGGTCACGGATTCTCTATTCCGTTTCAAGGGACATCACTTTGGATCTGGCAGTCATAAGAAATGTGGAGAGAGCTAAGTGGGCTAAGCTTTAGGAAAGCCTAGGAGTGATCGCTTCGTCCTTCACAGGCACGTAGGAAACCCGGACGGCTACACCTAAAGAGTAAAAGCTGATTGACTGGGGCGAGTTCGGAATGTGCCAGAAAGCTGATCAGACCGCGTATGTCACGTTAGGGAAACTCCTTTCTTGACTAGCGCAGGATAAGCTCCTCGCAACCGAGGCTGTTCAAACTTATTCACAGGTAAATGTAATACACTCGCGTCTTGGGCATTTATTGGAGACAAAAAATCACTGTTTATTGAAGGCGTTTTCGAAAATCATTGGTTGAGTGATAGCGCACACAGAAACTAAAGAGGAGGCTCCGCAAACGCATACGTATCTTCAATAAAGTATTGATGATTATAGTCAGGAGGTTTCTAGGCAGGAGTAGAGCGAGCTTTGTTCAAAAGTATGCGCACCGGAGCTAAACGGAAACACTCAAAGGTACTACTTGACAAGAAAAAGTCTAAAACTAATCAAACGTTGGCGATCGACCGCTTATAAAATTGAAGCGCACTGAAGCAATATGGTCACTGAAATCACTCTACTTAAAGAATTGGCCGAGTAATACCTCCCGCTAGGCTCCTCAGGGGACTAGATATACCCGGTCTACCAGGGAAGGCCACTCGAAGAAATGGGCTTGCCCTTTACGAACCTTGAGATTGAAAAGGTGCTTTATGCACCTAATAGCCACTCAGCCCTTGGTCCAGACGGCAATACAAAGAGGTTGCTGCGCAATCTCGACGATACGTCTATCGCTAAGTTAACGGAGGTGGTCAATACCCTCTGGGCAGAGGGTCGCTCACTCGAGGCTTGTGAACAGCCTCAGTATTACTCACTCCCAAGCCGAGCAAGGCACTCGTGGAGAAGCTACGTCCGGTTTCCCTCACATTTTGCGTGGGGAAGGTGATGGAGCATGCCGTACACAACAGAGTGCCTTCGTATGTTGAGAATCAAAAGCTCTTTCCATACAACATGATAGGCTTCCAGCTGGGTCTATCCACCAAGGTTGTGAAGATGCTAGGTAAGAGGCAAATTATCGACCGACACACTTGAGATGTTCGGGAAATATTGGCCCTTGATCTCGCCAACGCCTTTGATGTGTTTTCACATCAGTTCATTTAGGGAAAGGCAGAGCGCATGGAATTAGACCCCACGTTCTACGCCTATGTTCGCACCTTACTCAGGCACCGAAAAACTACCAAAAAGATTGGCAAATTAAAATCGGAGGCCTTCACCATGGATGCGAGGGTCATGCTTCAAGGAGCGGTAAATTCGCTCCTCATATTTAACATAGCCATGAAAGGCTTATCACAGCGCCTCTCCGCTGTAGCCAATACCAACCACGCCTTATATGCTGACGACAATATAGTCTGGTGCATGGGTGGTTCGGATGCTGTAGTAGAACTGCAACCAACTTTGTCTATCACAGAAAGTTTTATGCGCGGTACGGGGCTTCGGCTGTCCCCTCTACATCAGAGTTGTTTCTATATCGACCAGTGCGACCCGGAAGAAAGCAAGAGTCTCCGCTTGATCCGGTGCAGATTACGATAACCATAAGGGATGGGCAGTCGATTCCTGTAGTCAATTGTAATCGGGTGCTAGGCTTTCTTTATGAATCCAACGGCAGAAACTCGCAGGTTTCAGCCCGCATCATCTTTAAAACGCAGAACTTGGTCAGACTAATATTAAGGGTTTCAAGCCGCAAGAGAGAAAGGAGGGAGAGCAATCTCCTTTAGCTCTACCATGCATTCCTCATGACCTACATTATTCACGTGGCATGCTCGCTAAATTTGTCTAAAATCGAAGCGAATAAACTCGACACTTTAATGCGTAAAAGCATCGAAAGGGTACTAGGCTTCTCCATGAGGACCAGAACGTACAGGCTAATGAGTATGGGCATACACAACATCCTCTCGGAGGTGACCTAGGCACAAACACTGGCTCAGGTCGCGCAGCTCCCCTCCACGTAAGCTGGACAGCGTCTCCTACAGTAGCTGGGATATCGTCATATGGCAGGGGAGGAACAGAAGATCTTATCACAAACAATGAAGTGCACGTATAGGTAGCCACCCTTCCCGCGTAACGTTAATTAGGATTGAAATGTTGCCCCGCGAAAGGCACGGGCCGTCCCTCTCCTTGACTGCGTGGCTAGGTCCACGGCTAATGTAGATTTCGTCGATGCGGCGCAGCATGGCTGCTATGGTCGTTTTGCGGCTGTGGTTGTTGAACACCGCGTCCACGTACTCAACTCAGCTTCCGCGAGGAAAGTGTCTGCCTCCGTAGCAGAGAAGGTAACCATAGCCTTGACAATGGTGGACCCTTCACGCCCGAAGACATTTACTGGCTCCAGGGTCACCGTTCAGGTCTTTGCCTCAGGGGTAATCTCCGGGAAAGCTTCGGCTACATTATATTTCAGGGGTTTAGTAAGCTACCACACAATCACCTGGTTTGCGGTCTCCATTGGCTCACGGGTGCATTTGACTCTTCCCAATGTCAACGGAGTTGCCCATAGCCGTGCGCGAGAAATAACATGCCGTGACGGACGGGCGAATACGGAGGTTGGTTCACGGATAACTTCGAAGATCCACTAGTCACTTTTCATGAAGTGACCTCACATTATGAGTTTTCTAGGTGGATGTACCTGCTTCGGCATTCTTAGCTAACTTGATCGCAGTCGTTGGTTCCTTGGTTGCTACAGGAGGTTTATTGCCGTCTCGTGGCACATTCAGAAACTTTGCTGATGGTTTGCCTACACGATGCCCTAGTTCTGAGGCACATAACTGCAAACTCACTGACATGCTGTGGCAGTGTCCGGCATTACATGGCGCAAAGTTCAATGCGGAACAAGACTGGTAGATGGCCCTAAAAGTTCCGAGCTTTCAGCCCAGTACTCAGCAGTTCAGGAGACTTGCAAATGGGCGGAGGGTCACGGCCTTCTAGTACCAGCGTGGACGCCGTCGGCAACGGCGGCGGACTCCTCATAGGGGGTTGTCTTAGCAGTTTTTCCAGAATCAAATAAAGTTCATTTCACATCTCTTCACAAAAGCTGAAGAAATTCGTAAACAGAGCTTGTGTGCTAGAGCCAACCTTTCGATAAGTGCACTTGTCGTTTTAGAGGCTGTGATTTGTTGCCTTAGCACTAGCTTGTGTATCCTTCATATTCACTTTAAAAAAGTAGGATGAAGAGATGGCAACTGTGAAAGTGGGGACATTGCGTGGGGAGTAGGGTCACTCACAAGGTGACAGGTGAAAAAAAAGTTGAAATATTTGTGGGGGTTTACCGTCCCCTAACTATCACATGACTATGAGAGACGCCTTGGGGAAGGGCTCTAGGAGTTTCGAGCACCAGGGGCTCTTCAACATGCACCTAATCTAAGCACACGGGCCCCAAGCATTTTCGCGTTTATTGAAAATGCGGCCTCAGCTGCCGAGACGTGTGGGTGCCTTAGCCAAGCAACTTATGAAGCCACTAGGTCAGAGTGTTTCGTCGATGTGAAAAAGAAAAAAGAAGAGCGGGTGGCGAGTGGTGTGCACCTGTCGCTGAATAACGGCTGTCTAAAGAATCCCCCATCTCACAACACCTTGTTTGGTGTATGATGTAGGACTTGAAAACACCACGAAGATAATGTTGTAATTGAAAGTACCGAAAGTGAGTACGTAGATCATATAAGATCCAGCTGTACGAGCATTAGTTCAAACATTGTCTTCATCATCAAATGTTAACAGTTTCACAAATGGTTTATTCTCGAACAAGGACGGCCTGTTACTGTTATAAATAATAGATATTGCACGGGGAGGGCGAAAAAATTACCGAAGGCAGACGCACAACGTCTTCAACACAAAACTTCGATAACCTTAAGCTTTACATACTTCAATCCTCAAGACCTTGACACTGTCTCAACCTGGTGCAATAAATGGCTTATGACTCTCAACTCTAACAAATCTAAATGCATGTCAATAACCCGGCGATCTATTTCTCCCCCCTGTACCTACAGAATTAACGCCGTTCCCCTCCAGCATGTCTCTTCATATAAGTACCTCGGCGTTTACATTACCAACAATCTATCTTGGCACACGCATGTTACCTACATCTGTAATAACGCTAACCGAACGCTAGGATACTTACGCCGCAACTTTTCTCGCGCTCCGCTGTCCCTCAAAATTCTATTATACCGATCACTAATTCGCCCAAAGCTTGAGTACGCGTCCGCTATATGGGATCCCGTGCAGCAAAATTTAATCAACGCGTTAGAATCTGTTCAGAACCGCTTAGTTCGGTTCATTTGTTCTAATTATTCCCGTACTGCTAGCATATCAGAAATGAAATCTAACCTTGACCTGCCCAATTTAACCGTCCGGAGGAAACTGGCGCGACTGCATTTTTTTCATAAGATATTTTTTCACAATCCATCAATGAAGCGAAACCTCATTTCACAACCGTCATACCACTCATCGCGCATTGATCACCAGCATAAGGTTGCCATTCTGTTTTGCCGCACCAAATTCTTTTCAGCAGCCTTCTTACCGAAAACAGCCGCCGATTGGAACCACCTTCCCTCTTCCGTTGTTACAATAACAGACCCTTTGTTATTCAAGACTGCAATTTCTCAGCAATGCTTGTAACTATAAGCAGTTTCCATTATCTATCTTTGTCTTGTATGTGCTTGAATTCTTACTTATACATTTTTAGTTGACTTATGTTGCCTTCCTGATATGCGCATCTGACACTTGTTTCTTTATTTTGTCTTTTTTTTCTTGTGTGTTATAAATGTTGTACCCACCCCCTCTGTAATGCCCTACGGGCCCTGAGGGTATTCTAATAAATAAATAAATAAATAAATAAATCATGCTTCCGGACACAAACAATATAAGATATACAGTGATACCTTACTTAAGAGTAGTAAAATCCATACAGCCGGTTAAAATCTTTAGAAAGGCGCTCTTGAAACCACGCGTTTTGGTACATACAAAACGGGAACCTAAAAAAGCAGATTTTTCTAAAAACTTCCAACTTACCATTATTATGTTGCGCTCCCTACACACAACCATTATACAGCCGGTCGAGGAAAACAGCGCAAATAACGAAGACAGAGTGAAAGAAGGATAACAACCAGCGCTCGTCTTGTGTCCTTTCTTCACTCTGTCGTCGTTTTTTTTTTTGGTGTTCACTTCGACAAGCTGAGAATGTTATCAACTTGCCCAGTTTTCGATACATCGTTATACAGCTACTTTTAATTTTCTGGGCGCAGGCGTCGAATTTACAAATCACGCCGCCAATTAGCGCCTCCTGGCCCCCGGTTGACGCACCCGCGTGTTCCCTGTAACCGCAGCCAATACTATCAGGCTACACTTCCCCAGAAGTTCGCGCTGAATTTATAAACAGCGCGAAGATCACTTCGCTCGCCTTAGAGGCTTCACTTACAATAGAAGTAAGCTGCTCACTGTAACAACTGCGGCAGATGGTGCTCGTTCTGCTTGAGCGTTCAAAAAGTTACGTTATTCTAAAAAAGAGCTCAGTTAGCTGGTACATATTTATTCTGAGACAGGGTGTACAAACGCAGCCAAAATAATGAAGTTAGGACACCACAAATACGTTGCGGTGGTCAAACTTGCTACTTGTGTCTGTACCTGTGTAACTATGATAGTTTTGAGTCCGTGCTCTAGCTGTGTATGCCCATTTCGTGCGTGCTTTCTGTTCGAAGCGCGCGATGCAAGTTTCATTATACTTGCCGTTTTTCGGGTGACATTACAATTTTTGCCATATAGCAGTCATTCTTTCACCATTGCGCCTAAACAATGCACAATAAACGCTCAACTAATAATTTGAAGGCACAATTCCTTTTTGTGCAATACCAAATACCAATCTACAAAAGCGGAGTATCTTCTTCATTCTGGCTCCCCCGATAATCTATGGTGGCCTCTCGTTGTCGCTTTTCCAACCCCATTTCGTGGTTGCCATCTCCTCTTTTGTTTAGATGACATACGAGGCATACACTAAAAGATGCTCACGCCATAAGTTCATCCCTTAAAAAGACAAATCCCCTTGCCGGAACGTCCACTCCAGCACCCATCCCCTCCTCGTGAATTAAATCGTACAGCTTTCAATCTTGCCCTTGGTGCCTTTCTTTCGAAATTTACCCACCAATCCCAAGAATGCTCTTCATTTATGTTACCGCGAAAAAATAATATTACGATGAATATTAATATATTTGTGAAAATCGCACTTTTCATGTAACGTGACTCTAGCAGTATGAAATTTTTATCCCGTAAAAAGGTCGATACAAGTACAAACAGACAAACTCATCCTAGGCAACAGGCTTTGTTTCAAATCGTGACTAAACTAACCCAATGTCACGGTAGACAGCTGTTGGCGTCATGGGTGATATAAGGCAGAATACCCGGGTTCATGTGAACTAGGAGAGACGCCCACACGCACCTGTGACACTCGAATAGATGTGACATATGGTTTGCGAAAAGAGGAAAAAACTTCCGGGACAGAATGTATCTTTGCGAACACTTGCACAGGCCTGTTTTACCGACAGCGAGGTGGGCTTTATGGCTGATAAAATGCCTAATTCGAAGTACTACTGCAGAATAATGCATCAGCCGAGAGACGTTGGAGGCGGGTCAACACAATACATACCAGTAACGTGTTTGCAACACCTCTGGTTTGCAGCACGGTGTCACGAATGAGATGCTTCAATGGTATCGTGAAACTGCAAGAGATGCACTTCACATGACGAAACACTAAAAGTGTAAAGCGTCAAAAAACACGGGGAAGGGAGCTTCAGATATAAGGTGTATATTCATATATTTTCCTAAAATGAAGCAATTCAAAAATATATTTTTATTCGACAATAGTGTTCTCTTTATGATAATGCTTTACTACATATTTAGAATACGTGATAGAATGAAAAAGTATATGAAGTTCGAGAAGATGAGCATAGCTATCACATAGTTTGAAATTATGTTGACTTCTTTTCAATGCCACATTATTAGCTCTCATTCCTTCGGCCTTCTCTTCAAGGCTGATTTATTGACTGGCGGACGCCTACTCTTAACCTACAAAAAGAAGGCACTGAGAATCATATTGTACTGAATATGACATGCATATTTGTTTATCTCCTTTAAAATTATCTTTCGGCACGTCTACCGCAGTGGAACAGTGACTACGATGCGCGGCTGCTGAGGTGAATGTCGCAGGTACGATCCCTGTCGCAGCGGTCGCAATTCAGTGGAGGTGAAATGGTTGAGGCACGCAAACTGGGCTATGTCAAAACACGTTAAAGCACAATAGATGATCTAGCTGTTCGAAGCCCTTCACTACGGCTTCTTTCAAGATCATCTGGTGGTTTCGGGATGCTGAATCCCACATAATAATAATAATAATACATTCACTAAGCAAGTGGGCAGCAATAACAAAGGAAAACGCTAAGCTCTAAAACAGGCAAGCAAGGTTGGTCGACATGGCGTGGCTCCTGAGGGTGGAACTTGCTGTCCCTTCAAGGTTGGGCGCATTTTTCAGTGCGGATATAACTGTCAATAATATTACCAACCTAGCCACGGCACTCGCATTTCAATAAAAATTATATGGTAGGAGCACAACCATTGTGGATTGTCAGTACACGTCACCCGGTCACAAAAATTCCTGTTGTCATCGACTACAGTGAGCCTCATAATTTACATCGTTTTTTAGTATTAAAAACACCAGAAAATACAAATTGTTCAATGTATTATTGCGATGCTTAAAGCTTGTCTAGATCTTGCAAAAATCAACTACCATACAACTTCGGTCACTATGCAGCGACTGTCCCGGTCGAGAATGGAAGCTGCGCGAGTAAATGATCGCACGAGGATTCCCACAGGTTCTATGCGTCGTGCGAAAAAAACCCCGAAACAGCATGTGGCTGAACAGTTTACCCTAAAGCCCGGTGTTGTTGGGTAATTGTTATGATATTGCAATGCTTCAACCAGAACTGACTTTTTGAGGTCAGCTTTATTCCTTCTCCAGTGGGAGTGGCAGCGGAGGTATCTAGATGCCACTCCGACTGAAGTGGCATCTAGATACCTTCCTTAAATACCTCAATACCTCTTCATTCTTTGATGACCATGGTGCTATAACAATGAAAGGCGCGCCTTTCTTCGTGGTTCAAGGTGGTTGTGGTTGCTGTCGTCGCTTGTTGGAGTTGACGGGCTGGAGGCAGCCTAGGAACACTGAGTTTTGGAATTGAGTTGGTTTTTAGTCAGTCATTGGGCCGTAAGAGTAATCAGATGAGCCAAATGGTAGGTTTTCCCACAGAACGGTGCAAGTTGTTATCAGTGCTTAGAACGGGCTATGATTTCATTAACAATAATTTTTGTAGGTTAGCTTGTGTTGTCAGGTCAGGGTGTCAGTTTTTTAAGCCAATGCTAGCGTTGGAATCATCTAAGTGTTGAGCAAGAGAGTCTCGCTGTCTAGAGGACGACCTCACGTTGTTTTCTACAGCATCTCGCCCACGAGGCAAGGTGATTAGACAAGCACTTTCCTCAAAAACGGAACCTGTCTTTCTGCCCCGTATCAATTGTTCAATAGGTCTACATTCTCAATTCAAGGAAGCTTATTTTTATACCGTCTGTCAGCCATCCTAATATCTCTTGTAAACAGTTCCATCGAGTGCATAACTTGGGACTCTGCCGAAGGGTCAGACATGCCAACACCGTCAATCTTCCAGAAGAGTTAACTATTAGGCTCCATTTTCTGGTTTATCATCGACTCTCTTAACACGACTGCGTGGGCACCATTTACTGCTTTTCACTTCAATACTGTTGGTCCTTACAGAGCCCAGCCAAACACGGTTTCAATTGCCTTTAACTCGCTGCTTCATTTTTTGTTCTGCAGGTCAGGCAATCCTCAAGTTTATCAGAACGAATGAGCACGTTCCCTGTGGTGTTTTGCTCGAATGAATCATTGGCATGGGACAGTGAGAATCCCCGCAAGGTTTCCATCATTGTACGCCGGAACATGAAATGGCTTGCTCACATATAAATAACATTTTCAGTGCTATAAATACGCATATTTCTTTAGAGGCCTCCCGTGAAAGAAGACATACTTCTGTTCTGCGGTAGCTGTTGTGTTGCTGCTGTGTCATCAAAACACCAATAGTTACAACTTCGGTTTCAAAGAGCTTACAACCAAGCTTTCGTGAGCACACTTCAGTGATAAACGTACTTTGATTTCCCACTGTGAAAAAGCATCCATGAAAGTTACTTCGTTTTCGCTCCCTTATTTCGTGCTGCGTCAGTTGGAAAAAATGCCACCTGCGTTCTGCCAACAACGTCGACTTTCGATGCATGCAAGCTCACATGTTCACTAGTGATTATGGCAGTCATGACTTTTTGGGCGCTTGCAAAGGTGGGATTGCACATTGAGGTGGCTCGTCCGCAGCTGGGCCTTTTGCATGCTACTCTGACCTAGCACTGCTTTGCAATGTGCCCTTTTTTGCAGTGAAAGCACACTTCTTTACAGGGAAGAATTGGCTTCTTCACTGCCAGTTACCAATTGAAGTTTCAGTACTGACTCTCATGATCCCTTGATTCGATAATTTCGCTTGCGCAAATCTGGCATTCAACAGAGTACTTGCACATCAAGACTGTGTACGAAGACGCCGAAAACTATAAGACGGCACCTTAGTTAATAGACCAGAGCCGAATGTACAATGATCAAACGACGCAGTTCTAGCACTACGTCACGCCCATCATTCAGAAAATTAACGGAAATGAGGTCTCTCATAAAACAGGACTCTGAGCGATCGACAAGTGGTCGTGTGATCCCGTGGCGATGTCTCCGAGTACGCCTTCATGACTCAGGCTCATGCACAAGAAAACATCAGCTTGATATATATATATATATATATACATATATATATATATATATATATATATAGTAGATTCTTCGTGAGCGGTCACAACGTGGGTATTTCGACGTTTCGGCCTATAATCTGACCTTCATCATATATATATATATATATATATATATATATATATATATATATATATATATATATATTGTGGGGTGAAATTCAATGGATCCGGTGGAAATTGCGGTAGAAAAAGAGGTCGACAAACGTGCGAAAACACATGTTTGGCTAACGTTTCGGCAGGTAGCACCTGCCGAAATTTAGCAAAAGTTGTGTTTTCCACGTTTGTCGACTTCTTTTTGTATCGTATATATATATATATATATATATACGGTAGAAAAAGAAGGTGTCCTTGGATCCAGTGAAAAAAATACCAAGTAAAGGACGTGACATACTAACATCATCAAGGATTACCCCCACCAGTTTTTCTGGTTGTCATTCACGCAACAAACCCCGTTCCAAAGTTTGCAACCACATGAGGAAGAGAACTTTGGTTAATTGATTGATTGATTTATGGGGTTTAACGTCCCAAAACCACCATTTGATTATGAGAGACGCCGTAGTGGAGGGCTCCGGAAATTTTGACCACCTGGGGTTCTTTAACGTGCACCCAAATCTGAGTACACGGGCCTACAACATTTCCGCCTCCATCGGAAATGCAGCCGCCGCAGCCGGGAATCGAACCCGCGACCTGCGGGTCAGCAGCCGAGTACCTTAGCCACTAGACCACCGCGGCGGGGCCAACTTTGGTTAACAGTACAGCATCAAACTTTCATCTAAAAATTAAAGGAGATATCGTCTGCGACGCAAGCAACATTGTGTACATGCTTGAATGCTCTGTGTGCAAGCTCCAATACATCGGACATACTGAAACGCCTTTTAGCTTGCGCTTTAATAACCAGAAGTCACATGCCACAAGCCTACCCAAACCACCTTTGTCTAAGCACGTCAACATTCCTGGTCACTCATTCAATAAACTAACAGGTACTATACTGAAATCAGGTTTTCCTTCACACTATGACAGGGAACTACGCGAGTCATTTCTGATACACTACTTCAACGCGATCTTATCTGGTATACAAGAAAATCCAGGCAAACTGACGTTTCTTTCGGAGCAGAACTAAGTTATAGTTTCATCACAGCCTGATCATAATCACTGTACCCGCAGATTTTGTTTACACGTTTTCGGTGCAGCGAATTTCTTGACTTTGTGATATCGATTCTGTTTGTGCCCCATAAAAATCTAAGTAACGCATCTTGTTTTACTCGAACGTTTTCTGCTACACTTTTTTGTGTTTCGGGCATGTGATTTGCTGTATGGGTTTGATAGCTTTATTTTTTTATTTTTAATTCGTAAATATTACCGTAGTTTTCAAACTGCTATTCATGTGATACGATTGATGTAAACACCATTCTTGCATTCTCATAATTTTTGTTTGACATTGCTTTGACATTTGCTGCTCACTCACTACTCATTATTTGCCACACCGCAGTAGATAGTATTTGATAGGGATGGTTCATGTGTCAGGGGCCCCTTATATACCATGCCTACTTATCCAAAGCGCATTTTTGTATCGTGTTTTCCCTGATGAAAGCCGGTCCCTGGTTGAAACGTATGAAAGTGAGAAGTTTTTGTAATTCCCGTCCTACCTCTACTTCTTGATATATATATATATATATATATATATATATATATATATTCCCTGGGACAGTTCAGTGAGTCTGTTAGGTATAAGAAGCTGGTACGCATACTAGAAAGCAAGCCGTTCCTTTATAGAATTACGTTTTGGACGTGGCACGACCTTCGTCAGAAAATACCGCTACTACCTCACGTAACCGTGAGGTAGTATCGACATTGAAGTTCTGTGTCATATTTTCTGCGTGGTAGTAAAACTAATGCCTGTAAAATGATTCTGCTTGCCATCCACTGCCAATGTGGCACGGTAGATGCCATCGTCCGTGGGTGCCAGCGTTATGAGACCTCCAAATGCCGACGCGTTGTCTATCAAATCTTCCGACTGCCTAACATGTCGGCAGTTCGGCCCTCCAAAGAAGCCGCTCTGTCACAGACACCGCTGACTGCGGAGCGCGCAACTAGTGCGACGTGAACTCGAAGATATCTCTCTTGCTACCATGTGTTGTCGTTTATGTGACAACAGCTACCAAATGGTACCGCTAACGCATGCGATTGTCCGTCTACAGCTTTCAACTATTTTCCTAAACTCTGTGTACGTCATCATTCCGTCAAGATTAATTTACTGCGGGCCACCACTTTTATCCACCCAAGCACATAAATTATCGACGCTTCCTCGCCATCCCGCCGAGTGGAGGACTGGTGATGACCGATCCATTTGCTTCAACTGTATTCTTCTTGTGGCCCGATAATTTCAACAGCAAGTGGTATTTTGCGTCAGTTGTCATCAGCGAGTATAGCAGTGAGTTCAACCGTTGCCCAGAGAAAACGAGTGGTCAATTTTGAGCATGCCCTGAGTCGTGTCGGACCACCAATGATGACGCTTCTCCCAAGCCTTATTGTCAGCCATCATCACCACATGCTCAGCCGCCTCGCTCGTCATTATCTTGTCGCCCATTGTCTCGCTCACCCCAGTTCGGCCATCCTGCATCGCCGATTTCCCACCGGGAAAACTAGACGATGCAGCTCTAATTAGTGATGCTTCGTCAACGATACGCCAGCTAAATCCTCTGACCACACTGTGGACACAACGCAACCTTATCGACGTTAAAGAGACTGCCATCGTTGGATGACTGTCTTTTTCTTGCCTTCTCTTGACACAGGCGACCACATGTCAGTGATGACTTTGGAGCTTCAGAGCGCCCTAAAGAAAATTTAACGCCAACCAGAATGCCCCTCATGCAGGTCACCAAAGGTAGAACTTTTCCAGTGCTCTGAATGTGCTCTGCGCGTATAATGCCACTGTACTATTTACAGCACTGTACCGCTATGCCACTGTACTATATGCCGTACACGGAAAGTCATGCCATGACCTCATCCTCAGCATAGATTTTTTATCTATCCACTATGCTTTTGTTCGATGTAGAAGCGGATTACTTCAGCTCGACCTGCCATGTTACTGTGACGTGCCAGTAGCACCTAAACCACGTTTCTGTTTAGGCGAGTTCGTTTCTTTTCTGCCTCAAACCGTTGCGTGTGTGATATTGACCTCTTGACCTTCTTTTCTCGTCGGCGACTACGTGTTGGCTCCAATATTTGACGTCTTGTTGGCTCGAAATGTTTCTGTCCCTCAGATGGTTCTAATTGTCACGAATAATTCAGTATCTCTACACTTACTTAACTTCAGGTGGTGTGTGCAGGTGATCCCAATTGACATGGCTCTAGCCAACGTTTCTCCTCTGGCCAAAAATTCATTTACTCCGTTCATTGAAGACGCTCTATTTTCTTCTGTCCCATCTTCCTCACAGAGCTAAGCTGATGACGGCACTCACAAGATGATCGATCTTAACCCCGTTCTAGCACAGGGAGCTGTTATATGGCGTATCTTATAAACTTTCCAGGTCACCTTCGACTTAGACTGCCGCTTTTTACGTCACACGTCAGTTGTCACTCACAACATCAACACCGGAGACGCCACACCAATTCGTCGACGTTTTTATCGCGTGTATCATGCCGAGAGACGGGTAATACAGCATGAAGTTGACAAAATGCTCACGAAGGACGTCATTGAACCATCGTGTACTCCATGGGCATCACCAGTCGTGCTCATAAAAAAGAAGGATGGCAGCATGCACTTCTGCGTTAACTAACGCCCCCTAAACAAGGTCACGCCAAAGGACGTCTATCCATTGGCAGGGATTTACCATGCTGTGAACTGCCTGCAAGAGTATGCATACTTATCCTTCGTCGACTTGATGACTGGATACTACCAGTTTTTTGTCAATGACTGAGGCCGAGAAAAAACAGCCTTGGTGGTGCCAAACGAACTTTTTCAGGTTAAAGTAATGCCATTTGGTTTACGCAACGCTCCAGCTATGATTCGAAGAATGAGGAACTCTCTGCTTCATGGGTACAAATGGGCCACGTGTCTTTTTTAGCATGATGACGTCATTGTTTTCTCACCAATGTTCGAAAGCCACCTTAGCCGCCTGTCAGCTGTTCTTGCAGTTTTAAGAAGCGCAGGCCTCCAGCTCAACTGTTCGAAGTGCTGTTTTGGCCGCCAAAAAAACACTGTGCTCGGCCACCTAGTCATTGCTCAAGGCGTCAAACCTGATCATGGCAAAATTGGAGTCGTCAAAAAGTTTTCCGTACCACGTTCTAGGAAAGATGAAAGCAGCTTTGTTGGCCTATGTTCTTACTATACACGTTTTGTCAAGAACTTTGCTCACACCGCCCAACGGTTGATAGAACTACTGAGGAAGCATATGCTGTTTTCATGCGGTCCCCAAGATGCTGATGCGTTTCGAAAACTTACTGCTTTGTTCACCTCCTCTTCCATTTTAACTCATTTCAACCCTTCAGCCCCCACTAAAGTTCGCACCAGCGCCAGCGGTTATGGCGTTGCTGCAGTTGTCGCCTAGTGACAAGGACAAAATTGCGCCATTGCATACGCCAATCGACTACTTTTCTCATCCAAATGCAAGTTTTCGATTCCTGAGCGTGAGTGCCACGCACGTGTTTGGGCAGTCAGAAAATTACGACCTTAATTATTTGGCCACCCATTTTCCGTAACCACAGACGGATGGCAACCTTAAGACATTCTTGCCGTCAAGCTGTTACAAGGTGTGACGGACAAGAGGGAGTGCTTCATTATTGCGATGAAAACAAAGTCTGTAATAGCACTCTGCACTGGTTGTCGTCCCTCAAAGATCCTACTAGACGACTTGGTCGTTGAGTCTTGAAGCTTCAAGAATACACATATGACTTAACTTACAAGTCTGGCCGAAATCATCAGGAGGCTAGCTGTCTATCTCGCCATCCTTTTGATCCCCCTAGCCTGTCAGCGCATGATCCTGACGCCTGCGTTTACGTTATATCTGACCTCACCGACATACGCAGTGAACAACTCAAGGACGCCCAACTGCAGTTCTTTATCCACTGTCAACATTCACATGGCTCCGACCCGTCTCTTCACTTGTTCGTGCTTCATGATGGTATTCTCTACCGTTGTAACATAAGTTCTAAAGGCCCAGAGCTTCTAATAGTTGTTTCCACAACGCTCCACTCCATTATTCTTGAACAACTTCACGACGTCTCAACAACTGGCCACCTGGGAGAAACTCGCACGTATGATAGTGTACGGCGTGGATTCTTCTGGCCAGGGCTCTACCAGTCTGTGCGCCAATATGTTGAATCTTGTGAACTTTGCCATCATAAGCGTTCTTCGTTGTCGCCTCTCGGCCCACTCCAACCTTAAGACATTCTTGCCGTCAAGCTGTTATAAGCTGTGACGGACAAGAGGGAGTGCTTCATTAAGGCGATGAAAACAAAGTCTGTAATAGCTGTGGTGTTGTTTTTTGTTTCTGTGCCACCATCTTTGCTGAAGGACTCTCCGTGGGCATGGTAAACGTATTTCTTCCCTTCTTTTTTTAATTCGACTATTCTCACTCCCTTGACAGACGCGTCAACAAGGTGGCCCAACACAGTAGTTCGACACAGGCTAAAGTGTGGCTTCGAGAAGCTTAGCTGGAAGCTGGCTGGTGAGAACATTGACAAAATGATCAACAGGTGGTCACGGTGCGTGAGAAAACTGGGTGAGAAGATCATCCCGTCATCCAGTAGCGCAAGCACGTTGCCCATTCATATCCTTGATGCAGCATGCCCATCATTCTTTGAAAGATTGAAGGGCGTTTCACAGACCCTCCTGCACGCCCTTGAATTGGTGAAGGCCGTGGGGGGGGGGGGACAAATTCAGTCTTCACAGGATACACTTCGTCGACAACAATTTACCAGTACTTAGATTCGAGGTCGAGAGATGAAAAGAAGGTGGCGCCATGCAGGCAGTCAAGTGCGTCGTGAATACGTGGAAGATGATACACGTCTTTCTTGGTGATTTTTTGAGGTGCTGATGATCAAAGCAGAAACGCCAGAAGCCGTCTTTTTTTTAAGCAAGACCTCTGGGGAGGCTCAAGGGCGTGACAGTTTTGACTGATGTAATTTTCTAGCACTTTTTCTGAATCACTGCTCGCTTTGATGCAGACATGCAGTAACGCCGACGTTGAATTGGCCCAGAGTCACTATTGTTAATTCAAGGTTTGGCAATAATAGTGTGGCCGAAGGGACAATAACGGATATCAAAAAAGTCACCTTAGGAAGAGAGCATCAACCTGATAGAGTGCAAGGTGTGATCCAATCATAGTTAGAAAAAATCACTTCATCAAATCTGGGTAGCCGTCAGACTACAGCTTGGTCCTGGAACAGTTACAGTGACAACGTTGATGTCATCGTTTGTTATGGGCGTGAGTTGCGCAAGCGGCATCTGGTAGGCAAACAGTTGGGGAAAAAGCCCGAAATTTCGGAGCAGAAGGAACAGAAACTTGCCCCCTACGGCAGCGAGTCTATGTGGTACTGTAACACAGCACGTCAGCCATGCGTCTGTTATCAGTGTAACAATGCAGTCTCTGTCTTTCTGCCAGTAACTGGAGGAGTCCATACAAAGAGACGAACACCACAGCTTGGGGTGGCAAGCGAACAAAAGTAAGTTGGACTGAAGCGGTTGACGGGCTTTTCACTGGCATCAGTGAGAGGGGAAAGATCACGGCTGCGTGTGCCAATAGAACAGTCAATTAAGGATTAGGCTGCTGAAAGAAAACAAGGCTAAGTGAGACAACAAGGGGGCAATGAGTTAGCATGGCAAAAAGGACAATTATGTGACGATAACCAACGAGCAGGGCACATTCCGATGACTTCTGCGTCACCATCAACAAAAAGTATGGCTTGAGTTGTGCAGGGCGTATAGTGATCTTCTGGAAACGGTGGCGTAGATGAGTGCCCCTTCATAGATCGGTAGATAGATGTGTCAGCAAGGGTGCTCACAGGAAGATTGTGGACTTTTAATTAAATGAGACTGTGATGTGTGGACCACGTCAGTAAAGGATTTGCAGGCATTGATGTTATGGGAGCAGCACTTCTATAAGCTAGAATAACTGATTTTTGTGCTGCCATCATCGAGAGAAAATGGGCGAGAGAAAGTGCCAAGGCTGCGGAAAGCGGCAGTGTTGGCGTTGCGGCAATGGGGAGCGGGAGCAACGGCGAATGGTCAAACGGCCGTCAGTGGGGAGAGGCTCGTGAGCAGGTGAAGAGTCGATTTAGTAGAAGTTCGAGGGCGCAACGGCTGAACTTCTAGAAGTAGTAGGGCGCATGATGGTAAGGTAGATTCGGTGTGCTTGGTTGGACCAGCGGTGACGGAAATACGAGAAACATGCCCAGGCCGATGAGAGGAAAAGAAGACAGGCTGATCATCACCGGTTTATCATTCGGTACGGGTTCCGGAGGGGCAACGTTGAAAAAGGTCAGCGAGCGTTCTCTCAGACGTAAGGGCGTACTTTAGGATGAGCAGGAGACAGACTGGCGTAAGAGTGAGATTACCAAACTGCTGCCTGAGCACAGCTTTATTATTGCTAACAATTACTGTGATAAGTCTGTAGTTTTGGTTGGGAAAACAGGATGTTCAACAGGATTGGGACAGGTGGCTTCAAGATTCCGATGAACGATTCGGTTTACGTGGTCATACGTGGGTGACTGGCGAGCTGCTTCACATGGTGAAGTTGTGGGTGGGTTGGGCAGTCGTCTGAATTTCTGCGTGATAGGCACTTCTTGACGACTTCAAGCCAGCGGTACTCTTCCGAAATTTCATTGACGGGGGCAACGTTACTATACGCAAGCAATTTGAAGGCATCATCTGGGAGGCCTTTAGGAATGTGCGATATTCTCTCCATTTCGAGCATATGCTCATCAACCCGGCGGCAAAGAGCGGTGACGCCATGATCATACGTGACGTACGATTTGGTAGAAGTCTGTGCCTGAGTTGCCAACTAATTTCGTGAAGCCATCTGCCATCCAGCGCTATTTCCAAAGAGCTCGTGGATCTTCTACTTGAAAGTGTTCCTGCCGCTAATGTCGGCTTTGTGCGTCTCGAACTACTCCAGCGGTGGGTCATCAGGTAAAAAAAACACCAGGCCTGCGCGGTACACTCAGCACAGCCACAGCGAAAGCTAAAAGAGCGGCATTTCAGAGCCTTTTCCAAACACTTATTAGGTAACTACTACAAGCACACTTGCTTGGTAACGACGGGGGCATTATTAATAAACGCTCGGGTAGTAGGGCGGCATTTGCTATGCCATTTTTTGTCATTCTTCTGAGAAGCGTAGTATCCGCTAAAAACTTGCTAGCACTTTGTGAGAAATGTCCACACAGTGGCTGACGACAACGAGAAATCATGGCTGAAGTTGGTATGCGCCACAGTTATTGGGGAAACAAGAACTAGCTTTTGTAATAGGTTGGAGCATTAAATGGCCCACTCGTTACGCTTATCGCATTGTGCGACGACTGGTTGCTCTTTCGCTCTTGTAAAACGCTTTATAAGTCATATTAACGCGATTGCTTTCCTGACATCAAGTCTGCCTAAGGCAAGTTTGACAAGTCACCAGCACCGAAGTAGCTCAGTGGTTGAATACTGGGCTGACACCCAGCGGACGCGGATTCGTGCCCACTGCGCCGTTCGTGCTAGGTCATGACTGCCTAAGGCATGTTTGACAACAAGCTACAAGCGTCGGCGTAACTCACTGATAAAGTATCGGGCTGGCACCCTGCGGACCCAGGTTCAAGCCCCAATGTGTCATTGGTGCAAGTTTTTTTTTCTAATTTCGCGCCATATGGTTACGGAAACTGGCGGTGGCGGTGATGGCGGCGAGCGACATGCAATTGTGCGTAACCCGAGTTGTGATTTCGTAATAGCTTTCGCTGTAAAGAGCACGTTGGCGAGCACGACTTTCGGGTCCCACCTCTTGCTGGTACTGCTCCGTTCATACATGTTAAGCCACTTGTCAACTTCAACGCCATCCTGTCCGAAAAATATGCTAGGACTGCACCTCCTTCATTTGTTCAGTCAATCAAACAGTTTTACAAGTAATCGATAATGCTTGGGTCATTGGCATGAGAAAAGTCCTTAAAAGTAACGTGCAGTGACGTGTTTATACTTTTCGAGTGGTTGAAGCGGTAATAATATGCTTACGAGATCGTGATCAGAGAGCCCCGGCTCAACTTCTACAGTGCAATCAGAAAAATCGCGACTGACGAACGCCAGGTCTAACACAGAGCTAGATGAAATCTATACAAGAGTTGGTTCACGGACTACCTGCAATAAATTCTACCTTAACATAATATCAAACATAATGCTAACGTGTTTATTATGTGAGCTACTGGCAGCAGTGCCTTGCAAATCTACTCCCGGCAGGTTAAAATCACCGAGAAGAACAATTTTCGTGTTTTCGTGCATTGACATTTCATTATTCACCGTCTCTAATACATCCGCTGTGGCATCTGGAGGTCTATAAACTGCGTACAACATGAAACTCTGACCCCAGATAGAAATTTTAACATGCAGGCTTTCGATAACTACTACGTCATATAATAAAACCGCCTGAATACTGCCTTTACCTAGCATGCCACGCCTCCGCCCCTAGCCTGCCGATGTTTACGAAATACTGTGTAAGAAGGGGGGAATATGTCAATGTCACATATCCCCTAATTCAGCCGGGTTTCTGTTGAGACAGCTACATGAGGATCATACTGTAGCAACAAAATTTCTAAGGATTCAGTTTTGCTTTTCATACTGCGGGCGTTTACATTCAGTATTCGGACTTGTTTAGGGCTCTTAAAGGCATCATGTCAGTCGCAAAATTACGTCGATGTGTTATCGCGCTGACCTTTTACGTGCGTGGACTGTGCGGTTTTTGTTGCTTTAATACGTTTGTTCAGCGTTTCGTCCCAATAAAAGTATTCTTTATCTATTCTTAGTCTGTGGTGAATGAGCGAGACCTTCTTCCCAAGTTGCTTTTCTCTTTGAGCACTTTCCCACAGTAGTTTTCGTTTTCCTAATGTTAATGCGTAGTAGTCATTCTGGACAAATATTGAACTGCCTTTTAGTTTTTTTACATTAGCGAAGATTTCCTGTTTTTCAGTTGAAATCTTGGAGGTATATGATAACTGGGCGCTTGCGTTTGTGATGTCCAAGTCGATGAATGCGACCAACGGATCTACATTTCACGCCAAGCTTAACTTCGAACACGTCTTTCACAACTTTATCCTTAAGCGACGTTTCGGTTTCATCAGATGATTCGGGTATTCCACGAACTATCAAATTAGATCGTCTGCTTCGGTCCTCTAGATCTGTAAGTTTTTGGCTTGAAAGTTTATGACATGCTCCACTGACTGTAGCACTGCCTGTACTTTGTCAGCTTGTCCTGAAGGAAGGAAGGGTTCAGGGTTACTTTCGAACACTTTATCGGTAAGTCGTTCTATCATCTTTTTTATGTCCGCTATTTCTGTCTTTAATTCATTTAGGCCACATTGCAAAGCCTTCTGGCCCTGAAGCAGCTCTTCAAATGTTTTTTTTGTGTAGGTCCAGGGTTTACTTCCACGTCACCGCACAACAGCAACTTCAGCATAAACACACATTCATAAGCAATGCTATAGCACTGTTAGGGGCACGGCAGTACCACTAGGCCAGGACAGTCACTTCGAAACGTACAGTAATGAGGACCAACCTGCAGTACGAAAAACAGTTTCCTACTTAGCGTCACGGCATTGCCGGGTCCGCCGTGCCCAATGAAGTGGCAGTGGTGAGGCATATGTTTTAAATCTCTGGCTGTTCATGACGTCACGCCTCATGTAGTCGCCTGCGTGCGTCGCGCTGCGTTTCTGTGACGCATGCGCGTTTTAGCGCGTCCGGCGTTCCTCCGTCACGAAAAGAGCGAGGCGCAGTGTTGCCTGGGTAAGGCATCGGCACGAAATGCAGCATTTCGCATTTCGCGCCGGTTGCCGTCTGGCCGTGCCGATGGACGCTGGTCGCGCCTGGCGTCAGACTATAGGATGCTCGCGTTTTGCTAAAGTAGCTTCACTGTGCCCAGCGTGCGCGCGCGTCAATGCTACATAAAAGTATATTGGGCCCTTCATGATGCGCTCCGTGTCGTTTGGATAGCTCCACATATACCCTATTTTGTGTGACGTGTCATCACTAGATGACGAAATATAAGATGGGTGGAAACACAATATTCCTGACACGCGTGTCATATGTGAGAAATAGACACCATACCATGCTGATAGTATGCTCGCGGCCGTTTTGCTAGTGCGACAATACTAAAGTTGGTATCCCGTGACGTGATAATGACGATTAGTAAAGTGTACTGACACAAGGGCCAGATGTCAGTTGAATTCCCTTCGTGAAAGCATTGGAACGAGTCAAAATAAACTGAATAAGAAAGAGCTTGTCGGTCGGCGGAGGCTCGAAATTATTACAGCGAAAGCAAACAGTCCGAGATATATCCGAACATACCGTGAGCCTTTTGCTGCCGTCTCAACGGTCGCAACCACTGGCCGCCGCAAACTTTGAAATGAAGATAATGATGTCACTAGGCTGCGGCTGACCTCGAGCCAGCTGGAGCAAAAACTATTACAAAAAACTGGTGACACAGCGCATGTTTAAAGAAAACTACTTGCTAGAATAACAAGTTGTTTTTATGTGTAGCGCTACGCAAAAATCTAGTATTTGATCATTTAAAATTAAATGTTGGCCCCGACATGGGTGCCCCTACAAGAAAGTGTCATAGCGCGAGTGCCGAGAGAGGTTAGTTGATCCACTCTGGGTGTTTGAAACAAAAACGTGCAGCGGCTCATTCTTTGGCCCCCTACAGTTGACCATTTAAACTTGAGAGTTTCCGGGATTTGGTAGGACTACGTAGGTCGGAGTCACGGAAGGAGTAAGTGAGTTTACTTCAACCTGTGACATGGTTGGACCAGTGAACATACGTTTGTTGCGGAGCTTCGCTATGGGTAGAGGGAAAAACCAGCAGCTGCATCACAAATACATTACGTAAACAAAAAGATACGTGACCATTTGCCAATGTATCGACACCGAGCAAGATGGAGCACAGCGGGCAAGCCAGTCCTCTTCGTAGTCTTCTGTATGCACAATGTTTCTTTCTTCATGGGCTAGCCAGGTAGCAATAGTTTCAAATGTTCTTATACTATTCTTATGTTGGATTGATGGAGAAGGCGTTTGACGCGGAACTATATTGATAATGCATAGCATTTCTTTTCGCAGTCTGTGAATACCGATTTGCCTTGGTTTTGTTGCCGAGCCCCAGATTAACACGCAGTAAGGAAGTAAAGCGAAGTTTGTTTTCCTTTTACACAAAAGGGAAACGGCGCTACAGGCTCAAGTACCTGACAGATACCTCGGCTTTCTTGTACGGCATGAAATCGGTAAACATCAAGATGTTTGATGTTTTGTAGTGCAAGGGCCAATTCACGGCCAAAGAGCGCCATTTCATCTTACTAAAGATATGGACAATTATTGTAATAAGCGGCTGTATAAGGGCCATAAAATTCCTCGCGGTAACGCGCGTAAAACATACAAGTAATAAAACCATGATCATGCCCTGAAAAGTGCGTGTGGTGTGAAAAGATGACAAAAGCTAGTGATCATAAAAACCGATGGTGGACATATATGGCATTAGCACAAGTGCCTCACTCGTTCATACCTTTGCGTCCAAGGGCCGTGAGGCAAGTGCTTTGTTGTGTAGCGACCACAGCAAAAACCTCTCTGGAGAGGTTGTGCTACGGAATGCCCGGGTATATGATATGAAAGCTATGAATTTCTTTCGAAAATGCTAACAATGATTTATGACTAAAAAGCGGTTCCCTACCGACGAACATTGCAGGATGTAAAGGTGTATGTTGTCGATAGGGTAATGGAAAGTGTTGATTTCTTAGGGTTTCTAACTGTTTGCACTGGATTAACATGTGAAGAACTGTTATTTTTCACCACATCTCTCACAAATTGGTGGATCGCCACCGGACAATAGACATGTGTGTGTCGTGTATGTATGTCATATCCTGAGCCTCGTTAGTATAACCTCTGTATGACGCGATTTTGATACTGGCAGCCAATGACCAAGGTGTGGATTAATAATGTGTAGTTTGTTTTGTGTGTGTCTATCCTACTTGCTCGGCCAGTAGTCTCTGATGTTTCGTTTGAGAGACGGCTTAAGATCAAGGGCCGGGATTGATATGGGTGTAGTGGCAGCGCTTTCGTGGACGGATGCAGCAAGCTGATCCGCCCTCAAGTTGCCTTGGATCTCACGGTGCCCTGGCACCCAACACACTACAACATGTTGTTTGAATGTGTAGAGTGTGCACAAAATAGAGGAAAGTGACACGAGGACAAAGTTTTTTGTTTTTTGAGAGTGTGCAGAGCCGTTACAACACTGAGGGAGTTCATATAAATTGCTGCTTTTTGTATTTGTAATTGCTTGATGTGCTTAGCCGCCACAAGTATCGCATAGGCTTCCGCTGTGAAGATACTAGTGCCTGGTTGTAGAGGACCAGCATCCGAAGAAGATGGGTCGACATCAGCGTATGACACAGAGGAGTTAGACTTGGGGGCATCTGTAAAGACCTCAGGACGTCTGTATTTGTGAAGTTCCAGGAAGTATGTTTGGATGAGGGCAATAGGCGCATGTTTTGTAACTTCTAGAAAAGACACATCGCAGTCTACAGTCTGCCCCTGCCGCGGTGGTGGGCATGCTACAGGAGCCATTAAACTGTGTTAAAATGACACTCCAGTTTCCTCAGCTAGAACCTTCAGGCGAACTGTGAAGGGCTGCCTCATCGAAGGAATGTTTTGAAACAGAATGGAGCTCGACAAATCTATAATAGTAGAGTATGAGGGGTGCTTCTTTTCCGCTTTCACCTTAGAAAATAAACAAAGGACATGTAAGTTCTTGGCAGATTAAGCGACCACCCATTTGACTTAACGTAAAGGCTTTCTACGGGGCTTGGTGCGAAAAGCACTTGTAGAAAGGTGGATGCCCAAATGGTGCACGGGGTCTAGCATCTTCGAAGCACTTTGAGTCGCAGACTGATGAACAACGGCCCCATAATCTAAGCGGGTGCGAATGAGGCTTCTATACAGATTCATGAGACATTGCCTGCCAAAGTAGTACGTGACAACAATTTTAAAACATTCATGGCTTTTAACATTTAGTTTTTAATACTTGATGTGCGGTACGAAGGTCAACTTCTTGTCGAAGAGTAAGCCTAAGAATTTATGTTCCAAATTAACAGACAGACGTTGACCGTTCAGTTCAATGTCGGGTTCTGAATACATGCCTCTCTTTCGGGAGAACAAGATACACGTGCTTTTTTGTGGGTTCAGTCAGAATCCGTTATCTTCTGCCCATTTGGAGGCCTTGTTCAAACCTAACTGAACCTGCCACTCACACATTACCAGATTGCAAGATCTAAAGCCAAGCTGGACGTCACCGACATATGTACAATAAAACATATTGCGAGGGATGGACAAATGCAAAGAATCCATTTTGATGAGAAAAAGTGCGCTACTAAGTACACCACCTTCCCGCAAGCCTGTTTCTTGAACAAATATTTGCGAGAGTACGCTGCCTTCTCGAACTCGGAATGTCTGGTTTGACACGTAGCTTTCGATTATAGTAAACATTCTGCCACGTACGCCAAGGTGAGACAGGTCTCTAAATACTTCAAAGCACTATGTTGTATCAAATGCCTTTTCAATATCAAGGAACACCGAAAGAAAGAATTGCTTATGAGCGAAAGCGTTTCTGATCTGTGCCTTGATACAAACAAGGTGGTTGGTGGTGGATCTACTTTCTCAAAACCCGCACTGAAATGGGTCGAGCAAATTGTTTGTTTCAAGAAAATATACAAGTCGGCAGTAGATAACTTTTTCGAAAAGTTTGCACAGGCAGCTTGTAAGTGCAATAGGCCTGTAACTCGAAACCAAAGAAGGGTCCTTGCCCTGTTTCAAATTGGCAATAACAATCGCCTCTTTCCAGGAAGTAGAGATAGTGCCAGAGAACCAAATAGCATTGTACAAACGAACAAAGTTTTTTGAGTTTGGTTTTTAGCTTCTTTAACATTTCGTAAACCACACGGCCAGAACCTGGAGCGTAATGACTACAGGAGTTCAGTGATGTTTGGAACTCAGCTAAGCTGAAAGCTTGATTGTACGCCTCGTATCTCGTACATTTGTGTTCGAGTTTTTGCTTTTTTATTGTTGTTCTGTATTTTTGGAAAGCGTCAGTATAGTGCGAGGAGCTGTACACCCGCTTGAAATGTGCACCGTGGAAGTTCGCCTGATCTTCCAAGGTGTCACTCTGTGTGTTTACCAGTGGGAGTGTGTGTGCTTGTCTGCCTGCTCCTTACCAACCACGTTACAGACTTTAGCCTCCTGTGTGTATGAATTGATCCCTGACAAAAACTCCTGCCAGCTTTCTCTTCTGGCCTGCCGACGTGTTATCCTGCCTTGAGACTTTATTTTTTTAAAGCTGTCAAGATTTTTGGCTGTTGGTGAGTTCTGAAGCAACCTCCATGCTTTGATTTGCTGCTTGCGCGCATTTTGGCTCTCAGAGTTTCACCATGGCAAACGTCGTTCTATGGTGTCCATTCGTTTGTGGTATGCATTTTGTTGCTGCATCAATCAAAAACGAAGTGAGGTCGTTGACAGCAGCCTCAATGCTTAAAGTACATATGTCGTGCCAACCTAAATGAGTGATAGTATAAAACTGTTTTCAACCGGCTTTGCTTAATAGCCATTTGGGAACCTGTGGCAGGCATTCAGTTGATGTAGGAGTGCCTGAAACTACAGAAAAGTGGTCACTTCCGTAGGGATTAGTGATGACTTTCAAGTGAAGTTGAGGTAGAAGAGATGGAGATGCTATGCTTTGTTCCATTGAGAAATAAGTATTGTTAGCGAGGTTTTAATAAGTTGGTTTTTTTCAATTCAGAAGACACGCACTGGAAGAGAGAAGAAACTGTTCAATTAGTCGACCTCGGGTGTCACAACGAGAGTCGCCCGATAGCCTGCTATGCGCATTCAAGTCTCCAAGGAGAACAAAAGGTTCGGAGAGTTCATCGATTAAAGACAGCAATTCATTTTTTGTAGGGGATAGCTTGGAGGTACGTAAAAAGTGCCAACTGTTACAAGATTGCAGAAAAGCAGAGTTCGAACAGCCACTGCCTGAAGAGATGTTTCGAGTTGAAAGTGTGTGCATGCAATCCCTTGATTCACTATAATGGCAACGCCTCCAGATGATGTCATGGCATCATCACGGTCCTTTCGGAAAATAACGTATTTACGAATAAAGTTGGTGTGTTTTGAATTGAGGTGTGTTTCTTGTACACACAGCACTTTTCATGAGTGTTCGTGTAAAAGATCGTGGATATTGTCAAGGTTTCTGATAAGGCCCCTGACGTTCCATTGTATAATTTGAGTGTTTATGATGAATGTAAAGTAGTGCAGTGTATACAAAAAGCGATTGGCTGTTTAGCCGGGAAGTTTGAATTCAAGTAACAGGGCCATCACCAGGCCCTGTTATTTGCTTTTTTTTGTTTTCTTAGACGCGCTCTACGGAGCCACGCCTCTCTTTGGGTACTACCAAGGGTATGGCGTATCCATTGCCTCCTCGGAGGCACTGAATGCTCGCACGTGCGAGCTGGTTGTTCGAATTCCGGTCCTCGCCTGGTGAGAGAGGCCTTGAGACTGGAGGACCCCGGGGGTTTCCGGTCTCTGTTCGGGAGTTGGCGGTGTAGTCTGAACTACAGCCGCCATGAGGGCAGGTGCCACAACCACCGGCTCGCTCTGCACGAGCCGAAGGAGTGACGCGGTCTGGTGCGGCGGTGCCCCCTGACGCGCCGCATCAGCATACGTTGGGCCATAATATGGCGAGACTCTTTTCCTAGCTTCCTTAAAAGAAATTTTTTCTTTCACTTGCACCGTTATCTCCTTTTCTTTCTTCCAGTATGGACAGCAACGTGAATATGCGGCATGGTTTTCCGTCACAGTTAACACAGTGCGGCTGCTCTTTGCAGTTCTCAGACACGTGGCCCAGGGCTCCACATTGTGCACAGGTCTGGCGACCACGACAGCTTTTAGAGCCATGGCCATACCTCTGACATTGGAAGCAACGACAGGGGTTTGGCATGTATGGCCTGATTGAAGTTTTTGTGTACCCTGTTTGAATGGTTCCTGGCAATTTACTGGAAGCAAACGTGAGTATCAGGTGTTTCGTTGGTGTTTTCTTTTTGTCTCTTCTGATGATAATTTTCTGTACATTAGTCACAATTTGGCTCTTCCACATCTTCCAATGTTCAGTCTCTTTCACTTCAAGTAAGTCCATGTCAGATACCACTCCGTGAGTTGTGTTCATTGATCTATGAGGTGTTATGGTTATTGGTGTGCCACCGAAATCTGAGACACGGTCAAGCTTTCAATGTCGTTCTTTGTCACAGATTTCGATTAGAAGGTCTCCACTAGCCATTTTGGCTACGTTGTATCCAGTGCCAAGAGTTTCGGTAAGCCATCTAGCAACTACGAAAGGAGAGATGGTCCTGGCTTGCTTTCCAGTTTCTTTCACAGTGGATAACATGAAAGTGACAAAATTTTTCTATTGGCCTGTTGAAAAAGTTTATGTCATCTGGGCGCACCCGCTTCAAGCCGGTATGATCGATAAGTGAGGGGAATGCTTCATGCATGCCGGTTTTATTTTTATTCAGCAGCGTTGGCGGCCACCCACCACGGAGCCCAACGAGGGGACGCTACAAGTTTACAAATGCTGAAACCAGCAGACGCCAGCCGTACAACGCTACTATAACCCAATGCGCCTAGACCAAGGTAGGCTATTTATACAGGGTTAACCCTCGCTGCCAGGAAAATTGGAAGTAAAAAGAAGAAACAAGAAGACAGGAAAGGTAAAAATTGATGAGAAGACAAGGATGTAGAGAGAGAGGGAGGAATTGGAAAAGGCGACTGCCGATTTCCTCTAGGAGGGTGTCACGGACGGCTATTTTTGGCGACACCGCGTCACGTCAATTAACGGGCGCCGTACTCTCTGACTGACCGTGAGAAATGGCGGCGCATGAAAGGGGACCGAGAAGTGCAGAAGGGGGTGCTCTTCTTAGAACGTCGCCGCCGAAGTTTGATCCTTTTGTAACTGCGGCGGCGTCTGCAAGGTCGTAGAAGGCCACGGTATACCCCGAACAAGGATTAGACTACGAGACGCTCCGGCTGAGAGCTAAGTGGTTGACCGTTCCCACGGGGAAAATCGTGGGAAACGCTCTGGTGGCCAAGCCGTATGACAACAACCCGGCAGGTTGTCACTCTCGCTAGTTGCGAGCCCTCTCCCAATTAAAAAGGGGTGGGGTCCAAATACTTTTGGGGGGCGGAGTTTCCATCAATTAAACGCGCATGATTGGACCCATGCAGAGGTCTCTTGTCCCCAAGGAAGAGAGCGAGGAGACACGAGGTGGATTTAAGCGCAAGATTTTGCCCTGCTAGTCAGACTAGTCGCTGACCAACATGGTGTAGAAACAGATCAACAAGCATCTCTTCTAGAAGTTTTTAGTGTGGCTCTGTATCGGCTGGCCACCTAAACTTAGCCGTTCGTCTAGTTGTGACGCGATATTAATGTCTGCAACGTAGACATCGGGACTTCGCCTCGAGTTAGCTCAACCTGCTCGAAGTCACCTGCAAGCACTAGCCTCCCGGAGCCACCAGCGTTGCAACACCGCCGACATCGCAGTCGTGCCAGAACTCTCTTCGACTTCTCGCATCCGATCGTCGGGGACGCAACGCTGCCGGTCATCACACGTATGCCTTCACCTGTTTATATCTTCGAACTTTCTCCTCCGTCGTTCTATTTTTGTTAGTTTGTGTAGTTTGTAATAGTTCTCTCTCGTAAGCTGATTTATTGTTTCTGTTATATATTTCTTTAGTTGTATCAAGTGTCGATGTATTTTGTTAGTTGTATTGAAGTGTTGTATTAGATCCCGTGTGCTGCAATATCACAGTAAAGTTGTTTTGTTTTCTCACGTCTCTGATCTCTTCACTGTCTCTGCTTGCGTACGGAATGAACCGACCTGCTGTCATTCCCGTCGCCGACTTCGCGCTGGCGACGCTAGAGTGGCAGCTTGTAAGAGTGAGTCAGTCCAGAGGCGCCATCTACGTGAAGCCGGGGCCAAAGGAGTGCGTTGCCTCTGCCGGGGGGCCTTAAAGATCCAATCACCCAGTGTCGGCTCAACCCCCAAGATACCCTTTTCCCCGGACACGGCAAAGTGATGCACGGCTGGGCGTGGGAGGGAACCAAAACTCCCCCTTAGCTCGGGTCCGTGGTGTCGCTACACACCAAACACCTACTTGCGCACGCGCCCCTGCGGGGTGAAATCACTAAACAGAAACACATAACTACAAATTACCTGCATCAACCAATGCAAAATAATGCTCCTGTTAAGCACGCTGCGTAGACAACAAGACGAGCATTAAAAATACACAAAAAGATTCAAAATACAAACCTATAAGAATAAAATGAAAGATTTGAGTGAATATTTCTTTCCTTTTTGAAAATTAAAATCAACATTCTTGGACATTTCTTTATTAGTCACAGCTACCTGCTAATTTATTTTTTGCCATAGTTCTTGTGCGTTTTAGAAACCTGGTGGATTTGTTTTTGAAAGAGGTAAGCATCATTAGAAAAAGTGAAGTTTATTGTGTAGTTGATTGCTATCAACATATTGCGACATTAAAAAAAGGTACACTTGGGTTGCTTTAGATACACCATAACTACAAAATGATCGCGTGGAGAAGTTTTTGGGTCTGCATAGGTACCAAATAACGCACCGCGAATCCCTCTTCTGATGTGCCACTAGTTTGTGATCGTTATTAGGCGTAGTTGTTCCCTATAAGAGATTACCATATGTTAACTTTGAATACAAAACCGCATAATGCACCTGCAGTCTCGGCCACACGAAGAAGCTTTTCCGTAAAAACAGCCAACACTTTTACTTATTTCATTAGGTAATCTTGACACATGAGTGTTCTAGGAAAGATTGTGGTGGAACTAGGCACCGAAAATTTTATTGCAATGGACCTTGTGTATTCTTACGTGTCCAAAATAATATTGGCCCTATAGAAGTCGGCAAATATTTGCTGAATACGTAGCTAGTTTTCGACGAGTTTAAGCAAAACAGGTTGCATTGTTGCCTTGGCTGTAAGTTTCCAAAGGACCTATTGAACGTAGCCTCCACTTGTAGAGGAGATTTGGCCGTGAAAATTATGTTCGTATCATGCGTATAGAAAAACATCTCATGAGAGCCTAGTTCTTTAGTAATGAGGATAGTTTATGATAAAACTGCAGTGTCTACTATAGAGCCATGAATAACTCCGCTAGTGACACTCAATTATACGTAAAGTTATTCACTCCTGCGTACTGCGTCCTCTGGAAAAACCCAGAGGATGCAGCCCAGAGGATGTAAAAATCCAAATTGCTATTGTGTACGTAGTGTCACACAGCGTACACCATAGAAATTTTACTTTTCAAAAGAAGAATGTGTTGTAGGCAGTCAAACACCTTTCTAAAATCTATGATGAGACCAAAACCAAACTTAGCAAGGGTGGCCTTGTTCGTGTAGTATGTTTATGAACGTGAGCGCGACACTGAATTGACGAAAAAGGGACAGAGAGAACACGTGTGTTCTCTCTTTTTCCCGTCTTCATCAAATCAGTGCCGCTTTTACTTTTCCTAACAGATCAAGAGTGTAGTCTTTGTTCGTGTATTTTGTCTTTCATAACAAAAAGCGTCTGCTCTGTGGATTTTAATTTCAGAAAATTGTTCTGGTAAACAAATATCAGCAGTTGTTCAGGGAAAAAGCATTCAAGCCTGCAAAAAAACGTTCAAGCCAATTATTCTTGACTCCATGAGATAATTTAGAAAATACTGGTATAACAAAAATCCCCTAGCAGTTTCACATATTCATTTCATTACCATATTTTATATTGGGCAGACCTTGGTGACATTTAGGTCACCAATTACACACCAGCAGTAAAGAATGGGTTAGCAAAATAAGCTAATACATCAGATAGCGAAGGCGCAACGCGCTTAATGGGGACAGATTTTATATCTGCGTCGCCTGCAGATAAATCATTTTTTAGGGGCGAAGCTCCTTAGGGCGTGGGCTGTGCGTCCCCTGTAGGCTGTATGTAGCCACCTCTAGTTCTTGCAGTGTTCACTAGATGGCGGTACCGTCTCCTGTATGTTGCCACCTCTCGTTTAGTTCTTGTAGTGTTTACTAGATGGTGGTACTTGTAGTTGATGATGAAAAGATGCAAGATGTTATAAACTAGAAAGCGGTACTTGTAGTTGATGAAAGACGCGAGATCCTATAAAATAGGAATGATGTCACATATGGCGTGTGTCATTGGTTGAAGGCAATCGTTCGATTTAGTGCGGCAACGTACGCTAGGGGGAGCGATGTAATAAAATCGAGTGGGCAAAATGTACAGAGGATTCATGGTTTACCAGGTTTACCTCCGGAGCTTCGCCCACTCATCATCATTCACTTCGTGGTTATGGCGGCACTTTTAACTTGTTGAATATATCACAAATACATGAGGCGAAGTAGATAAAAACAGTGTTTTATAAAGATGCAATATAGTTATTGAATGCATTGTCAGGTTTCAATGAATCACAAAATGGCTTACCAACATTCACAAGCTAAGTCAAAACAGCACATTTCGTCCAGCGTACTTATCTCGTTCGGCACACTATTTTAATTACTTTTCTTTATAATTGTACCTTATGTTCATACTTACCGAATATTGTTTTAGATTCTTCGTAAAACGCTCAACTAAATAATTTGTTCCTGATGAATTTATTACTATAGTCAGTAGATTTTGATATTTTTATACTGTTTTAGAAGGTTAGAATCCTGACTGTGGATAAAAGCGTGGTGCGTTTTGTTTTAGGTGCAGTTTTTTTCATTCAAACGTTTGATTATACACGGATTTTGGAACTTCTTCCTATATACAATTGTAATTAGCGAAAAATCGTCATTATAGCCACTTAAAAACTTCCTAATAAATTCTGATTAGAACTTGTTAACGCGGTGAAGACTGTACATGTAATGTCAGTTTATCTATCTCGAACGGGCATTGAAGCTTGTTGAAATTTTTATCATTTGTTTCTCGCGTGAGTTATTGCTTGAATAAACTGAGGTGTAATGAAGCTGATGATAGATGTGATGCGTGCTTGCTAGTAGCTCAATTTTAGTATTTTTTTGTAGCGCACGTAAACTATGGGAGCAATACGTATGTCTGCATTTCTCCTGTCTTTTACGAGCGCTACAAGAAAACTGATTGAGGTATAGCTGCTTTGTCAATGTAGGTGGTAGTAAATATCTGATTTTTACAATTACACCATTGCAATGTTACCTGAATATGAAGTTTATCTGTGTGGTCTGACTAGTTCAACGTTTTGCGCAGTCACGCCAATGAACATTTCAGATTGAACGCTCTCATTCAAAGCTCCTCTAGGTGAGCTGTGTATTACAAAGAACAAAACTATTCGCGGTTTCAAAATATCTTATTTTCTTCTCTCAATCAGTTTTCCGTGAAATATTTGCTTGATTTTCTAGACTAGAAAGATCCTCACCAGAAAAATTGTGCCAGTGTCATCTTCATATAGTACAACATATTGCGGTAAATGTACGTGTACATTAACCTTGGCGCCTAATGAACCGTGAGTAGCATGAAGAAGGCTGTATTGTAATATCTAGCTGATTGCACGAGAGTTTGCAGAGTTACTAGGCAGCCGTCATCTCAACGTGTTCAGTGACTCATGAACAATCGTATTAGTGGCGTCCATAAAATACCTTTCTTACATTACGCTGATGTTACATTCCCGTTCTATGCACTAGGCATTGAAAGTTCTTCTGCGTTGTCGAAACGCATCAATCGCGCTATTGAGCGCTTACGCGCAAGAGACGCCAAGATGGGTCTGTACCCACAGAGTCAGAACAACGTCTGGTCCGTGCGCTTGTCATTTACGCCGCTGTTGAATGTTCTCAGATCGCCGTGACGTAGACGAAGACAACGGTGAGGAAGATGAAACTCTTCATGTCATTTGGCTCGATTTGTGGCACGGAAATGGTTAGACAGCTTTACGAAACATTTATTTCCTGTATATTGATTGTTCAATGCAGTTCAATGCAGTGATAGTGCTACATACATACAACAGCAAAGAAATAAAGCTAATATCGAAACAAATTCAGAACATATATTGTCACCCCCTAAGCTCAACCGGATACAAGAATAGAGAAAAACTATTACTGCCGCTTTAGTTACTCCAAGAAAATCTGATATATTCTTTTCGCGAACAGAACCAGGAAGATACTTCTAGGAAACAATGATCGCTGGAAAGAAACTGTATTTTGACATGTTAGGACGTGCAAAAAATGGCTTTCATCTTTAGATTATGAGCATGTATTTTTGGCAGAGCACTAGGTTATACATGGAAATGTCATTATATAACAGGCAAGACGCATGAACGAGAGAATGCTGTACTTTCAGGGACGCAATATCGCGCCTACTACACGATAGTGATAACTTCAAAGGTTTCATTTAAGACGAGGAAGAAGAATCGTATTCATAGCGACGAAAAATGGAACGAACATTTTTTCATCAAACGGACTTAAATTTATCAACATCACAATTTTTTACTGGATTCCATACGCACGCACTCTACCCTAACATAGGGCGAATCAGCGCTTTGTGCAATACCAATTTTGTGGATTTTGTAGATGTTGCTCACGTACGTTATAAGTAACCTAATGTTCGAATGTTTTAGGTGTCATGTAGTTATACGTAGTCCGCATGTATTTCGTCTGCTTTCGCTAGCCTAAGTGCTAGCGCTGCAATTGAACACGCCTTTCTTCAGGTGGTCCTCCCATTGGTATTCAGGCCCCCCAGTTTTAATGTATGATTTTTCTTACCCAGTTTTGAATTAACACTATCCCACTGATCACTGGAAGAGTATGTGTGCAATAAAGGTGACACCAATATTGACTTTTTTCCGTCTCAATCTGGGCCTCATTGCAGATTACCTAGACAGCCTTTCGAAAGGGAGCTTACAGTGCTGACTATACCAGGTGACTTGGGAGGAATTTTTGGCTGGCAAGCTTGTCCATGCATGCGCACATGGTTGTGGGCGCGCAAAACCTGTTCACAAAAATCGCAATAGTACAGACGAAGCTTGCTGACCATCATTTTGTTTGCGGTTCAATCAACTGCCCACACACGGCGAATGTTACACCTCATACAAAAACATAATTTGGATGCTAGATCCAAATAAATATGATATACTGGCTGTTTTTATGACTATAATTTTGTCCATAACGCCTCCTATTGATCTTAATGATAAGCCTGTACCAGGCTAAAAAGCTTTAAAGAAAGTGTTGCATAAACAATAAAAAAACACAACGTACCTCGGATAATAAATTGATGTCACCATATTTACTCGCTGCAATAAAAGAAAAAAAGATCACACAGCTTATCCATATAATGAATAATGATGAGTGGGGCGAAGCGCCCATCAGTTCATCCGTGCTTCAGTCCCTTCGTCGGTTCGTCTGTTCATTCTTGCTTCCTTGCGACCTTGTGCCCATTCATGCGTCCGTTCATGAGTGCGTCCGTTCATGCATCCAGCCGTCCATGCGCCCGTCCGTGCATTCTTGGCAGACGTGCGCCTTTGCAGTTGCAAACAAATTACGGCATCTCTGAGAGCGAGGGTATAACGCCGAAGGCGCCTGAGTTCGAGATGGGTGTGCTCTCGTCTTGAGGGCTCGAGCGTTGTGAGCGGTTGATGTCGATGCCGATGTCGGTGCGCAAGTGTCGTGGCTTGAGCGGTATCCGAATATGAGTTGATTTGACTGCTTACGTAAGCAGTGAATAAATACACGTCAGGTAGAGGTGAATGACGTCTGCGGCTCTTAAAGGGACATGCCTACATTCCCCTTACATGCCTGCTGGTTTGCAGACTTTGTAAAAAACTCGGTAGGAGGCATGTCATGGGAACCAGCAGGCGTGGACTCTGGAGGAGGCTCAGTGGGCGCACCTGGACTTAGGGAAGCACCTTCAGTAGTCGGCGCACACGTGTTCGTGCGTAGGTCAGTGTGATAGATGGTTGTCTCCGCAGCAGGAGCGACTCTGCCGTAAGCCTACCAGGCACGTTGTCCTCAAGCGTGTCACTCATGCTCACAGCGTCTCTGAAGTTTGGACGTAGTTCAATAGGGACTTGAACTTCCACTGCAGAATACTGAGAGGGCGATGCTGCCTACAAATCAGACACAGCTTCTAGTTCGATAAAAGGTCAGGGCGGTTGATGACAGTGTCTGTGGCAGGCTTCAGGGCGTGCGGCGAAGTTGCCGTCGTGGAGACTAGAAGGTCGGAAGTGTTGTATGTCGTGAAGGTTGACCAAGACGAGCGTGTGGCAAGCGTGCCTAAGGTGTCGTCGGCTGAGGACGTTGAAAAAAAAAACGCACCTCGTGGCTGACTGGTCGCATGCAGCACTAATGTCCAGAACCTCAACCAATAGGCAGTTGGACGCGTGACTAGCGTCGCCAGTGGCCGGACGAGAGCTTGCAGAGACGTAGCCACATAAGGGAAGTCTTGGTCGAGGTAGGTATGATGACCGGTTGATACCGGGACGCGCTTGCTGGATTTCGTGCTGACCGGCTGGGCCCTCGCAATCACCGACGTCAGCGTAGTTCTGGCCGACTAAACAGACTCTACGCCAACTCCTTACGCCGATCTTCGACGACAGCGTAGCTCTGGCCTACTGGACTTGCCCAACGCCACCTCCTGACGCCGACAACAGCTCTCGCCAGTGGTGCCCCGTCCTCTGGCTCCTGCAACCGTGTCCATCTTTCCTGTCTTCTTACTTCCATCGTTCGCTGCCTTTGCGCCTCGCTCTCTCCTTTCTCTCTCTTTATATCTTTACCATTTAATCATATTTTTTAATTCCTTCTCTACCCCCCTCCCTCGTGAGCTACTGTTGAAGTGTCGTTCCCCTGAGAGAGAGTTATGGGGCTCACTTTTCTCTTCTTTTCATTTAAAATCACTTCCCCCTGCCTGGTTGTTACCACTCGCTGTGACTCATGGGAAACTGAGAAGTCGTGGGTCCCCAAAGCGGGTAGTATGTAAGGCCGTAGCAGACAAGCGCTGCAGAGCAGAGGTCATCGTATGGCTGCAGGCAGGAGCTTCAAGTTGCAGCGATATGACGCAGTTTTACCGGAAGGGCATCGAGATGAATGGCGTGCACCAGCGGCTGGTCTTTGACGCCATTCACCGCAAGAACGGCGTCGAGCTGCATAAACTGTAGTTTGGGGTAGGTTGATTGGAACAGTGGCACTGGCGGGCTGAGTCGCGGAAACATGGCAGCCGATGGCTCGACGACGGGTGCGTTCTCCGGGTCACCACTGTAGCAGGAAGAGTTTAGAGACGTGCGAAAACGTCGTAAAGGCGGTAGAAGTGACGGCGCCGATGTCGCCACTTTATTTCAGGGCTGCAGCGAAGCCGTGATGGCTGCCAGCGTCCGGACACGCCAGGCGCGTTAACCCCTTCTGTTCCCGCGCAGCTCTAGCTATGCAAGAGCTGAGTGAGAGGCGTGGTGTGGTGGCCTAAAAACGACAATGGTGATGATGATGATGACGACGACAATGATGGTGATAATGATGATGATGGTGATGTTGTAAACTTTTGGAAGACTTCTTTAATGAGTTGACCCAGTGTTCGATAATGATAAGGTTGCTTGTGGCTACTTTTTGATTGCAGGAAGGCGTTTGATAGTGTTCACCGCACCTTTTTATTGAGTGAACTTTTACAATTTGGGTTTAAAGGTGGTTTCTGGTGTTTCATGGCTGATTTTGTAAAATATTGAGGTCAACTGGTATTTCTTGGGCAATGCTGTAGCGCTTACTAAGCCTTATACTGGTGTTCTGCAAGGATCAATCTTCAGTTCATTGTTATATACTTTTGAATAAACTTTATAATACAATGCTAGTTTTTTATATCGCTATGTTGACCATACGGTGATCCTGACGTCTGCCAGCCCCTTATAAGAGGTCATAACAACATACTTTTGCAGTGAGCTGCCACTAGTCATAGATTTGTTTCTGAACAACCTTTCCTAATATAAAGTTTATTAAAAAACTAATCATATATATACTTTCGTAATCTCTTGAAATAGGTAACCCTTGAAAATCTTTTCATTCTGCATGGTTCTGATTGTTCGTCCTGCTTTTGTAAACCATTGCAGTATTATTTTATTGTGAAGTCACTAGGCTTATATTTTGATAGCGACCATTGTTGGTAGAGCCATCTGGCTTATGTTTGCAAAAAGGTTCGCGCTGTGTCATGTTCGCAAAGTAATATAGAATGCGATATTTAGTGCGCAAAATGCTATCACACGCTCTAGGCAATAGTATATTGCGTTATTGAACAACTATTTACGGACAAGGTGCTGTCCGACGGCACAACAGATTAGATATTATACTACGTTCAATCTTTAAAATTATATTTTATGACTCAACAAGAATTCTGAGAAGGGCATTTTCATAATGCCGATATTTCTTTCAATGATTTACTATTACAAAGGGTTCTCTTCAAACAGTTCTGGTCTGAAGAATTCCTGGTTCCGTATGTCGCGTCTCGTTCATCAAGGCCCAAAGTTAGTTATTGGGGACGAAGATGTTCGATAAGGCATAAAAATAGAAAACGAGGACATTATGCTCCAAACCTACTTCATTATGCTGCCTCCCAGAGTTTTTCCCACAACAAAAATACAAATAAACTCCTACGGGGTTTTTGTATATAAGCGTGTTGTGTGTCTGGTGTTTTTTTTCTGCACGCCCATTAAGAATCATACTTCTGAGCAATCATTTAGTGTACCACATTGCTGTTAAATCAACGCTGTCTTTCTGCTTTTTCGTCCACTTTCAATTTTCGTAACTACTGCCTAATTAGGATGATTGCAGTTAGTAGGCCCAGTGCTTTTAATCGAATGTGCACATTCTTTTAGGGCAAAGCTCTTTCAGGCGTGGTTAGGTCGTCCCTGATGTATGTAGTGCGTAGCCACCTCGTTCCAGGATTCACCACAAGATGATAGTTGTTGAAGGAATAAACCTATGGCAATGCTATAAAGAAATGCGAGATGGTGGTACTTGCTGTGTTATCTAGATGGATAGACAGAGGGAAAGACAGACAAGAAGTCGCAAGATGAACGGATAAACAGATGCACGAATGGACGGATGGACGCACGGAAGGACAGGCGGACAGATGGGTGGAAGGACAGACAGATGCACGAACGGGCGGACGCATGGACGGACGCAGAGACGGACGGACGCACCAACATATGCAGGGGCGGACGCACAGATGGACGTATGGACGGACGGTTGCATACATGAATGGACGCACGGAAGGATTCATGGACTGACGAATGGAGGTGTGCCCGCATGGATATACGGATGCATGAATGGACGCACGAACGGACGCACAAAGGACGGATGTACGGACGCATGGACAGACGCACGGACACACACACGCGTACGGACGCACGGATAAATGCAAGCATGCACCGACAGACGGACGGAAGCAAGAACGAACGGATGGATGGACGCGCGGATGTACTTAAGGACGCTTCGCTCCACTCATCATCATTCATTCGTTGAATATGCTGGGATTTTCGTTTCTATCATCTGTAATGTGCGATAGCTACAATAATGTAACGCGTTCAGTTTGTTTTCTGCCTGCCAGGCTCAGCCGCTGAGGCCTCCAAGAGGATTTGACAGGCCGAGCCATTTCTACTGCTTCCCCAACAATTTGCGTCACCCAAGAATTTGCGGTTTTCGGTGAAACACGGACGTGTAGGGTTGAATATGCTTGTACACGTGTGAAAACGGTACTTTGAAGGATTGTTTCAGTCCAAAAGAAGCCGCAGAAGTTTTCGGTTGTAAACTCCGCCCACAACAGGCGACTGCCATTTTGACGTAGTGTGCATGACGTCACCAACAGATGGGAGCAGTGGTGTCGTCTACTACCAAATGGCACCTTCGGCACACGGCCAGTGTGTTCACTGTGTTGCGAGTTTTACTTGCCACGTGGTCCGCAAGTGTCGCAAGTGTTGTGAAGTCGTACCGGTACCATCGTCATAACGTCGACACCGTCATCAGCTCAAGATTCGGACAATGATTCATCGAGCAGCAGAAGCGGTGACGACGTCGTGTGTGCTTCGCATTTTGACTTCGACCCCGTCGCCACGATTTAGCAATGACCAATGAAGAAAGCGTCATAAATGGCCATCCCACATGACAACAAGTTCGGTTGACGCAATGCAGGAGTTCGTGAAAAGTTCAAAGAGGTTTAAGTGTTGAAATCATTCTTCGGTAAGTAGCTTTATTTTAAGCGCGCCAGGTTGACAAGCGAGATTAACGATTAGGAGACGCTGTAATCGCGAGCACACTTTGTGAAGTGGAATTCGTAAAGCAAGCACATTTTAAATGCGAAGCATTTCTAAGCGAACTTCAGCGACTTTTATTTGAGCATATATTTATCTGAGCAGCGACAGAGCATCAATTTATGTAGCAGCATGCGACTTCTAGCTATCCCGGATGTTTCGATAAAGGTATCAATACCAAACTTGGTGTGGCATAGCACGACTACATGAAGAAGATATTTGACAAGTTGTAAAATGAAAAGCATGGCATGTATGTCATGATTTACATTTCATGGTCCTCCAGTTCTTGCGGTGGTTTCGTTCACACGACATGTTGCAAAATTGATATGGTATGACATGATTCTATGGCAAACACGAGCGACAAAGCATAGCACGATAATAATGACATGCGTGTCATGTAACAGGATGACTACAAGCCACGCTTATGATGCAAGCGCGGCTGTTCGCTAGCGTCACATATACCAAATGTGGTATTACGGTACATGAATGGATGACGAAGGTATGTGACGGGAGCAAACATGATAATCATGAGATGCGTGTCATGTAACAACATGGCTACATGCCACACTCATGATGCGCTGGTGGCCGTTTCCATAGCTTCACTCATACGAAATTTGGTGTTACGGGACGCGAATGGAATATAAAGGTATGATACTTGTGCAAACATGAACATGAGGTACGTGTCGTGTAAGAACATGACTACATTCTACGCTCATGAAGCACTCGTGGCCGTTTCGCTAGCTTCACATGTACCGAACTCAGTATTACGGGACGCGAACGGATGACGTAGGTAAATGACACATCCAAACATCATAATGACGGCATGCGTGTCATGTAACAACATGACTACATGCCACACTCATGATGCGCTCGCGGCCTTTTTGCAAGCTTCATATATGCCAAATTTAGTATTACGTGACGTCAATGAATGACGAAGGTATGTCACTGGTGCAAACATGATAATCATGAGAGGCGTGTCATGTGAGAACATTACTAATTGCCACAATGAAGACGCCAATACACTTCGACGTTACGCGGTGCGCGTGCTCACCGGCGTCCTTTTTGTTGCGTCACGCCGCGGCGGTGCCACGCAAGGCGCCGGTCCTGCCATTTACTCGCAGGTGCGTGCCACGCTGCTTTGCTTTCCCACATGCACGTTTCAGCGCGTCCAGCGTCCCTCCATAACAAAAAAGAGAGACGCTGTGTTGGCTGGGTAACGCATCGGCACGAAATGCAGCATGTCGCATTTCGCGCCGGTTGCCGTCGGACCGTGCCGGCGGATGCTAGTAGCGCCTGGCGTCATACTATGGACTGCTCGCGTATTGCAAACGTAGCGTCACTGTGCCCAGCGTGCGCGCGCGTCAACGCTACATTGGAGTATATTGGGCCCTTGATAGTGCGCTTGCGGCTGTTTTGCTAGCTCCACATATACCAAATTTCATGTCACGCGACTTCCATGATTGGCGATATATATTACTGGTCCAAACATGATAATACTGGCACGCGTGTCATGTCAGAACATTATAACTTACCACGCTCATAGCGTGCTAGCGGGCGTTTTGTTAGCTTCACGTACGCTGAATTTGGTGTCACGTGACTTGAATTGATGTCGAAGGGAAACGACACAACCAAACATGATAATAATGACCCAGAAATTGCGCACGGCATGATTTACCTCCAGCTCATAACGTTGTGTTGATTTCTAAGTGACATTCAACCTTTCTTACTTGTGCTTCACCTATCAACGATTCCCACTGTACGTGGGATTTGCCAATTTTTTCGCTAGCATACGTGCTTGCATGACCTAATAAGTAGTGGTAACGATGCTGAGCGTACTGACCGTTGTTTTTGCATATTTTTCTACGCATGGCATGTATGTAAACATTATCTGAAGTGAAATCCCAGTACTCAGTGCGATTCTAGGGTTTCTCACGATACGCATCTTGCTCGAATGTTTGCGCCACAACGTCCGGCCGCAGCCTAGCCTTTTAAAATTGACAGTCTTTCTAGGGGACCTTCGACGAAAAACCTTGTTCTGTTTGTCTGTAAAATTGTCTGTTTGTCCGCTCTAACGATACCTCAAACGACACCAACTGGCCAACCCCATCCACAGCGTCCACCAATATTGCTCAGGGTTTAGTGTTCATAGTTCTGCGATAGTCAATTGAAAAGGCAAATATTGCGCATATCTGAGGCACCATAACAACATGTCTTTGTTTTGTATATCTGCCTTTATACGAGAAGAGGCACATACAAGTAACTCGGAGGACTGTAGCATTTAACGCGCTGCGGTGGCAGCGCAACGGGATGCTCAAGAAGGTGTTTGCAAAGCCTTGCTACGACGGCACGGTGGTGGCACGTGCCCGTCGCTTTGCATTCTACACCTTATGACCATCGTGACTGGCGCGAATCTTTCTCTGCCGTCGCGCACGCCTTCATTTTCGAAGATAACTGCCAGATGGCGCTCCTGTATAACGTGCCTGGATGCGCTTGTTTGTCTCCGTTACACACTCTAGGCACTCTAACGCAGTTCCTTTAGAATACCATTCCCCGATTTTCTCGCGCAGAACATCAAATAAACGTATTGTTCACTTCCTCCAGATGCGAGGCAATCGTCTTTAGACGACATTTACAGTGTAACATGTAAATTCGGCCAAATTCTTTACTGATATACCGAACTTGCCGAGAAGACGCTAGTCATCCCTGTAGCTGTCTGCCGTAAAGTGCCCTGAGCACAAAACAGATGCGTCACTTAGGCACCAGTCCTTACTGTGCACGTTTATCTCCAGAGTCTTGCGTTTGGTGGGCTCTTTAGGTAACTTGAAGAATGACACAGTACTCTCCCTGCTCTGTACGCTCTGGCACCACACAGCGCTGCAAGGGCAGTGCAGTGACATTGCTTCAACCACTGCAAGTCATTCAGTTCTTGTGGCACGTTGAATAATGCTGAAACAACTCGATTGCAAGCGCAGCTGACCATCAAACACGATGACCTCCGTACTGCACACCATGCAGAAGCTTGATTGATTTGTGGGGTTTACCGTCCCAAAACCACCATATGATTATAAGAGACGCCTTAGTGGAGGGCTCCGGAAATTACGACCACCTGAGGCTCTTTAACGTGCACCCAAATCTGAGCACACGGGCCTACAACATTTCCGCCTCTATCGGAAATGCAGCCGCTGCAGCCGGGAATCGAACCCGCGACCTGCGGTTCAGCAGCCGAGTACCTTAGCCACTAGACCACCACGGCGGGGCCACCATTCAGAAGCTACCGGAGCAATCGGTTCGTTACGTCATGGCTAGCGAGTGCACCAGTTTAGCCCGACCACTAGGCTGCTCAATCGTTTATAAAAAATATTCGATTACATATTACCACCAAATAAAGTTTTTTCATTCCATTTCATTATATTGCCACGAACGTAATAACAGAGAGCGACAAAACGACGTCTTGCTTGCCCTCAGACCAGGACGCAAAAGCCCTCTTCTTTCTTCACTTCCAGCGATTCTCCCTACAGTTGATGGCTCATGCCCATTACCTGTGACATTACTCCCTCTCCTCGAAAAGCATCGGCTCGATGCTGGTAATGAGCGTTGAGAAAAAAATTCGAAAGAAAAGATGCTACCATGGAACCCAACAACTCCGTCGTGAGGGGAAAAAATGGGCTGGCGTCGTAGAAGAACTCAATAAAGAAAGGAGTAAGTACGCAAGACAATAAAAAAACCAAAGTGGCAAAAAAATAGTCATTGCATGGTAAGTTAGTGCACGTTCGATGGATAACGCGAGAAATATGGCTTGAGTCTTGACACGTGCACCACATCACTTTGTGGAAACCGACGGGAACGTCTTGAGGTGCCCTCAGGGAGAACTTCATACGTAACGTCACTGAGTCGGCGCAGAACTTTGTAAGGGATGAAGTAGCGCCGAAGCAACTTCTCAGAGTGACCACGCTGTCGGATGGGAGTCCACACCCAAACTTCATCGCCTGGTTGGAAGGTAACCTCTCGGTGTTTAAGGTTGTAGCGGTGTGCGTCGGCAGTTAGGCGAGCCTGAATACGGCATCGGGCGAGTTGACGGGCCTCCTCGGCGCGTTGAGCGAACAATGCAGCGTCCGCGTTGAACATGCTCAAGTTGTTGGGAAGGAGCATTGCGTCGAGCATTGTGGTGACCTCTCGACTATGAACTAAGCGAAATGGGGTGAGACCTGTACTCTCTTGGACTGCTGTATTGTAAGCAAAAGTTACGTAAGGGGGTATATCATCCCAGTTCTTGTGATCAACGGCCACATACATTGACAGCATATCTGTAATTGTCTTGTTCAACCGTTCAGTGAGTCCATTTGTTTGGGGGTGATAACTCGTGGTTTTCCGATGTTTTGTACCACTTAGTCTCAGCACTTCTTGAAGCATCTCTGCGGTGAAAGTTGTACCACGATCAGTAATTATCACAGCTGGCGCTCCGTGACGAAGTACGATGCTGGTGACAAAAAACTGTGCAATTTCGGCTGCGGTAGCTTTGGGCAGGGCCCTTGTTTCGCTGTAACGCGTTAAATCATCGGTGGCAACCACAATCCACCGGTTTCCAGACGAATAGGTGGGAAATGAGCCGAGCAAGTCAATGCCAATTTGATGGAATGGTGTCTTCGGCATGGCGATGGGCTGTAGTAGTCCTGCTGGTCGGACAGGTGGAGTCTTACGGCGTTGGCAGTCGCGGCATGTGCGGACGTACTGCTTGACTGTCTTCGCGAGGCGGGGCCAGTAGTATGAGCGGCGAATTCTTTCCAATGTGCGCGTGTAGCCAAGGTGTCCGGATGATGGTTCGTCGTGACAAGCATGTAAAATATCGTCCCGAAGCGAGGTCGGCGCAACCAGTAGGTAAGTAGCCTGAGTATGGTCGAAATTTTTCTTATAGAGGACTCCATCCCTGATGCAGAACGAGGCCAGCGAACGTGCGAAGTTTCGAGGAAGGCTGCGTTTTCGGCCTTCGAGGTAGTCAATCAGCGGGCTTAGCTCCATGTCGTCGCGTTGTTGTTGAGCCAAGTCGGTTGCTGACACAGAGGAAAGGAATGTATCGTCCTCTTCAACGTCCTCGTTCGGACTTCCAGTTGGTGCACGTGAGAGACAGTCCGCATCAGTGTGTTTGCGTCCTGACTTGTGAATGACTGTAACGTCAAATTCTTGCAGCCGAAGGCTCCAGCGTGCTAGACGACCGGAAGGGTCTTTGAGGTTGGCGAGCCAGCATAAAGAATGGTGGTCGCTAACTACCCTGAATGGTCGACCGTACAAATAAGGGCGAAACTTTGTTATAGCCCAAACAACGGCTAAGCATTCTTTTTCTGTTGCAGAGTAGTTTTTCTCTGCAGATGATAGTGTTCGACTTGCATAGGCAATCACGCGCTTTATGCCATTTTGCCATTGAACCAGTACAGCTCCAAGTCCGACATTGCTGGCATCTGTGTGTAGCTCTGTGGCAGCGTTGTCGTCAAAGTGACCGAGTACAGGTGAGGCTTGGAGATAGTTTCGTAGCGTGTCAAAGGCGTGATGCTGATCATGGCCCCAAACAAATGGTACGCCGTCTTTCGTAAGTTCATTTAGCGGTTCAGCGATTTTAGAAAAGCCTTTGACGAAGCGTCTGTAATATGCGCAGAGTCCCAGAAATCGGCGGAGGTCGCGCTTGTTCGTTGGGACAGGAAATGCGGCAACAGCTTTTGTTTTCTCAGGGTCTGGGTGTATACCGGCGTGGCTGACGACGTGACCAAGAAATTTCAGCTCCTAATGCAAAGTGGCATTTCTCAGGTTTGAGAGAAAGTCCAGCTGTTCGAATCGCCTGAAGAACTGCCTGTAAGCGCTGGACGTGCTGCTCAAACGTGTCCGAGAAGACGACCAAATCGTCAAGGTAGACAAGACACAATTGCCATTTTAGCCCAGAAAGAACCGTGTCCATCATTCTTCGAAAAGTAGCTGGTGCCGAGCACAAGCCGAATGGAAGGACCTTGAACTCGTAGAGTCCGTCAGGAGTAATGAAGGCGGTCTTTTTGCGGTCGCGCTCATCAACAGATATTTGCCAATAGCCGCTGCGTAGATCCATGGAAGAAAAGTAACGAGCATTGCGAATGCGGTCCAGCAAGTCGTCAATTCGTGGTAAAGGATACACGTCTTTCTTCGTGATCTTATTCAACTTTCGGTAGTCGACGCAAAATCGGAGAGTACCATCTTTTTTCTTTATTAACACAACAGGGGACGCCCAGGGACTGGTCGATGGCTGGATGACATCGTCCTTGAGCATCTGCTGGACCTGTTGGCGTATAACGTCTTGTTCTTTTTGCGAGACTCTGTAGGCATGCTGTCGAATGGGTCTCTCGGTAGGCTCGGTGATGATACAATGCTTGGCAAGCGGTGTTTGGTTAACTGTCGAAGTCGTAGCGAAGCAGTCCCGAAGTGAGCCAAGTAGCTTCAAAAGATGTTCCCGTTGTGCAGACGGTAGACCCTGGTTTACGTCGAGATTGCTTGCAAATGTCATGGCGGAATCGTCGCACGACGAAAGAGCAGATAATGTTGAGGGACCAGGGACGTCGGCAATATCCTCAAGGTATGCGATCGCAGTGTGCTTGGTAAGATGGCGATACTCGTCGCTGAAATTTGTGACTAATAGGCAAGCCTGCTTTCTACTGGGCTGAACAATACCTCGGGCAACGCAGATTTGTTGTGCAAAAAGTAGAGACAAATTTCCTTCTGCAATTACAGCATCGGCGACGTCTTGGTCACATTCAACGTTGATAAAAAGGCTGCTGCGGGGAGGCAGAGTAACAGATTCGGAGGATACACGTAGGGCAGCCTTCGATGAGTGGGCGTTTTCCGGTTCAGGATGAAACGGGTCCTCGAACGACACCTGCAAGTCTCGTAAATGAATAATTGCGCCGTGTTCGCGAAGAAAGTCCAGCCCCAGGATGAGTGGACGGGAGCACACAGGTAATACGAGGAAAGACCCTGTGAACATCGAAGCACGGACTCGAACACGGGCTGTACACATTCCAGTTGGCGTCACGAGGTGGCCCCCTGCCGTGCGCAACGGCGGTCCTTGCCAAGGCGTAGTTACCTTCCTCAGTTGGGATGCTAGGGCGCTGCTCATAACCGAATAATCGGCGCCGGTGTCGACGAGGGCAGTGACGACGTGATTATTGACGTGTACGGTGATGTCGGCGGAAACAGTCTTGTGACTTTCGTAAACGACTGGAAAGTCAGAACGGTCTTCGTCGGGTCTTTGCGTCGAAGGAGGCTCTTTGACAGTTCTTTCGGATGCGGCTTCACCCCCAGGAGCCGCGGTTTCTAGTTTCCCCTGTGGGGACTCGGTGACCGGCCTCTGAAAGGAGCATAGGATGACGAGGGAAGGCTAGGTGACGTGGGGCGGCGAGGTGATGGAGATCGTGATTGGGGGCGTGGACCAAGGCGGGGAGCTTGCTGGCCCGTAAGGTACGCTTCGATGCCGCGGAGACGCTCACCGTAACGCGGGCACTGAGCATCTGGGTGAAAGCCACGGAGACCAAGTCGGCGGTACTGGCAGTTACGGTAGACGTGATCCGCTTCGCCACAGTGGTAGCAGAGTGGACGGTTATCGGACGTACGCCACACGCAGGGCTTTGTGGCGTTCTGCCGTGATCCAGACGGACGATAAGTTGGTGCACTCTGAAACCTTGAAACGGGTGGTGGAGTCGAAGAGGTGCCCTGGAATCGATGGCTAGCCTGGTCCATTCTCCCCATGGTGGGATCAGGGCCATGTGGTGCAGGAGATTGCAGAGCCGCCGCATAAGTCAGCACAGGGGCCTCAGGTCTTGTTGGCGCGAGTGGGGTGACCACGTGTCGGATCTCATTTCGGATTAAGTCTGCGAGATCACTTGCGGGTGGTTGTGGTCCCACTGCTTGGAGTTGGCGCAGCTCGTCCCGCACGACGCTTCTTATGAACTCAGCGAGGGCATGCCTCTCGCTGTCAGCCCCGATAAAGCATGCAGCAGGGGTCAGGTCGTGGCGTTCATACTGTGACGACCTATACTGGAGAGTACGCTCTATTGTGGTTGCCTCATTTATGAACTCTGCCACAGTCGTCGGTGGATTGCGCACGAGTCCGGCGAAGAGCTGCTCTTTCACCCCACGCATTAAATGCCGCACCTTCTTTTTCTCGGACATTGCAGGGTCAGCACGCTTGAAGAGTCGAAGCATGTCCTCGACAAAGATTGAAACTCTCTCGTTGGGTCGTTGGTTCCGAGACGAGATAGCCTGCTCCGCTCTCTCTTTCCTTTCAGTGCTGCGGTACGCATCACGAAACTGTAGGCTGAACTCATGCCACGTCGCAAAGGAACCCCCGTGATTCTCGTACCACGTTTTGGCATAGTCTTCTAACGCAAAGTAAACTCTCCGCAGCTTGCGAGCTTCATCCCGTTCGTTGATGTTGGCAACTCGATCGAAGTGGTCAAGCCAGTCGTCAACATCTTCATAAATGTCTCCATGAAATGAGCGTGGTGTTTGCGGCGCATGAAAAACATGCGGGAGAAAAGAATAGGCGTCGTTGGTTTGACTCGCCTGGTTGTTAGTTGAAGTTGCTATCTCGTCTTGAGAGAGGGGACCGTACTCGGGAGATAGTCCTCGCAGGCGGGGACTGCTTCGTGCCGTGGGAGCTGTAGCTGTCTCCAAGTAGCTCGGTGTGTAAGCTGAAAATCTGCAGCCGAGGCGTATTTACCCAGCACCTCTACCAGTGCCACGAACGTAATAACAGAGAGCGACGAAACGACGTCTTGCTTGCCCTCAGACCAGGACGCAAAAGCCCTCTTCTTTCTTCACTTCCAGCGATTCCCCCTACAGTTGATGGCTCATGCCCATTGCCTGTGACAATATACTACTACCACGATCGAATTCGCTGAAATTTTGCTAGTGTGTTTGTGAACGTACAAGTACCAAGCCGCACAACACAGATTATGGTAAAAAATTGGGTGTCATGACCACTTTAAGTGGTTCAGGTTTAGTACACGTTGGTGTGCTTCACTTTGCGTGGCGATTCGCTCAGGCGCACCAATCCGAGAAGTTCGACGGGGATGCCTTGGTACGGTGAGTGATTCTGTGAGTGAAGCTGAGCTCGAAAAATGTAGGCTGATGAGGACCTTTAAAGGGGCCCTCTCACGCTTGAAAACATCGGTACCGACTGCATAACCCGTAGTTGCGCTCGCCAGAACTACTGCGAGTGGGAATGACGCCGGAAGGTTGCCGCCACCTGATTGGATAAATACAACGTTGAATGTCATCGCGGCAATGCATCGAAATTGGTATTTTTATTGAATTTCTCTTTTCATTAGCATGATTTTTCACTCGAAGCGACAGAGAACGAGGCTCTCTGACTTTTATGGCTAGAAAACTGCAAAGCTGGTCAAAGAATGTGCCGATTGCCATGTGCTGAAGGAAACTCACCGGCGACGCTTCAGGCGCAGTTATTTCAAGAAAATAAAGAACAAAATGTAAGAGCGTTGATATATAGTAAAGCTACAAAACATTACAGAAGCATTCTCGAGCTGGCTCGTTTCCCCCCTGTTGTTCCCTGAAGCACGACATTGTTACCATCACATAGGTGTCCTTAATGCGTTGGACGTAATAGCCAATCTATCATGCGAGCTTTCAGTAAGGTATATGGCTTTCAGTTCATTACATTGGGCAGCCTTCTCATGTCAGAAGGCGAGGAAAACACGGTAAGGTGGGTTGCGAAAATCTAGTTAAGGGCAAGACTCAATTTCATTGTATGTCGATATCTCTTCGCTGAATCACTTTGCACTGCGTGGCCCTAACGCTGCCGTTCTTGCTGCACTTATCTCTTAAAGCATGTGTGTACGCAACCAACTAAAAATATGTGAAACTATGAAGTCGTGAAAAGTGTTAGAAGGCCGCTTTAAGAGGGCCTCGTTGGTATAGCAGCAAATGTCGGAAGCAGTGTCGACAAGGAAACACTGTTTCGTTATTCGGTCGGTGACGAAGACGTGATGGCCCACGGGTCGGCCTCCTGCGGCTGCGTCTACAAGATCTGTTGCCATTTTGCACACGTCCCACTGACACAGGAGGGCGGACATTGCCAGGTTATTGCCTGAAGTGTCGGTGGTAATAACACGAGCAGTTGTCTTCCGGTTGCCGTGATGAAGTGGTGTTATATGGTCGCGGCTTTGTGAGTGTCGGCACTTTTCCATCCAAAGACGTTCATCCAGGCATTATTTAATAGAAGTGAGCTGTCGATCCATGTTGTCAATGCAGCGCCTAAGCTCTGTGGTGTTCAGCGGTGCAGAAACAGGCTGGGTTGTGGGCAACAACTGCGGCATAGAGGCCTCTACGACGCGATCAGCAATATCTTCACGTTCGTTCATAGGTAGCCTAACCTAATCCTGCGAAATTGCCTGGACGTGCGGCAGGAATCATTGGAGCCGAAGCACTCGCGGGGAAGAATACTGGAATTGTATGTTGCTCTCGAGCTCACGCATGTAGCGAGAGAGCTGCGAAGGTTTGCGCAGAGCAAGCTCTGTGGGTGCAGGCTTTGCAGACTGAAGTGCTGTTCCGAGAGTGACGGGTGGCTAAGAGATGTCGTCAGGGGCTCATATAGGTTGCTCATTGTTCGGTTCGCGAGATTATCTCAAATCCCGTTGGCATAACGTACGCCTTGGTTAGCGACAACGTAATCATAGGGGCTCCGGTTTTGCATTAAGTGTGCCCGGGAGACGTAGGCCTCGATCTGGGCAAATTAGACCTCGGGTGACTACACCCAAAAAAGGTCGAAATTTTACAGAAACACCTCAACAAGGCAGCGAGCCGGATGCCTTCTATTGCAGAAGTGACGTTCAGAACGAAGCCAGTAGGCGCGGTCTCGGTTATGGAGGCGTTGCAAGAAATGATCTTCTGTTGCTGGGTTTGTACTTCCTGTCAGAATCGTTGCACTTGCTGGCGCAGAGCCGTAATGGCTTTTGGGTCGGCCACGGCGGTTCGTTTTGTTCGTTTTCCAGGTCACCAGATGTGGGATGCCGGGTCGACAAAATGATGCGTCGCAAAAGTGAAGATAAGATCCGCTTTTAGCTGCCAAGCACCTCATCGTCAAACTCAATCCGGTGTGTGTGACCCCCATTACTGCACATGCGCAACAGCTCGCTCAAGCACTACCAGAACGTGCTCACGTGTAAGCGCGTTCGGCCGTACTTAAGTCGCTGTGTAACAGGCTGTGGCCTCTCCCCTTACGTTCGCTCAGCGATTACGTGATGGCGTCGGGGAGCGAGATACTAGCTACACATAATCAATGTGCGTGCTCCAGTGTGGTGTGGTGGTGAACTGGTGCGGTGTGCATCTCTAAGAGTTCGGGAAAAGTAACAGCAACACAAACCATATGGAATTCATGGTGTGCGCCACATGTAAGGACTCGTTAGCATCGGGCACAGTGCCCGAGTTGAGTGGAGCCTAAGTCAACGTCTGCGCTGTTTGGCGCGTTACTCATGGCAGCAGTCGCGCGAGCATACCATGCAACGCTGCGCTCAAACGGTTTCATAATAAATAAAATTGCCAACCAAGCTGCACATTTGGGCACGTTGGTATTCCAAGATAAAGAATGGAAAACGCGCACTGAAAACGAGGACACAAAGAAGGCATATATATATATATATATATATATATATATATATATATATATAGCGCTTATCAGCCTGGGTTTATAGTTCATAATATTAGGCTTCATTAAAATTCCTACGCTACATCACCTACTATACCTACCAACTAAATTATTCGCTGTGTAAATAAAGTCTAATAACCTAAATTATTCATTCTAAAGCAGAGGCGGCCACCAGCACCACCTGCATTCCTTAAACGTGCGGCTACAAGTACTCCTGCAACAACTTATAAACTGTACGCGTCGCATAGGCTTGTCGTTTATGTAAGCTGTTTTCATATGACAATATGTACTTAATTACTCAATAATATATCGCAATAGGCTGCCAAAGCAACGCTTGGTGGCGCTGCAACTCTTGGCAGGCAGTGTCATTTCTAGCAGAAGAAGAGAAATTGGCGATCTATATCTTGCGTTTTTTCTTCTCTCCCCCGTGGTGCAACTCGCTTCCCAGCACGTGCAGGACAGGAATCTCGCCCTGTAATGAATCACTTGAATATATAAAAAAATCAAGCATTATTACAGAGTGAATAGGGACTAAAGGATCGAAACATCCATCAGTCCATTCCGTCGTTCTCGCTTCTGTTCATTCATTCATATGTCCCCCCGTCCATCTAGTAAACATACCGAGTACCACCATTTCGCATCTTCTCATCCTATATTCAACATATACAAGTACTGACATCCAGACGACACTCCGAAGACTCAACGAGAGGTGGCTGCCTGCTACTACGACGGCGACTACCACTACCTACATCGGGGACACACCACCCAGGGTTTAAGGAGATTCGCCCCTAAAATCTATCGAACACTATGTGGGGTTTATTGTCTCTAAACAACCATATGAATATGAGAGACGCTGTAGTGGAGGGCTCCGCAAACTTTGACACCCTGGGGTTCTTTAACGTGCGCCCAACTTTGAGCACACGGGCCTACAGCATTTTCGCCTCCGTCGAAAATGCAGCCGCCGCAGCCGGGATTCGATACCGCAACCTGCGGGTTTGCAGCCAAGTATCTTAGGCCCTATACTACCGCAGCGGGGATCATCCGTCAAATCTCCCAGCTGTAGAGGCAGTTCGAAAGCAGAACGTAATAAAATCAGCAAGGTGCATCATGTTTACATTGTGAAGCATACCACAACGACGATCAACCTAACGCGAAGTGCATTTCCGAAGTTTCCGGCATTATCGTGTACGATAGGACGAGGTCAGCTTCCATAGGTCGTACGTGAAATATATCTTATAGTACTCTATGAAGTACAAATATAAATCACGTATGCGATCTCTGTTCGGCGTTGTCGGCCATAGAAAACGTCATTGTTTTTCAATGAGCATGCTGGCTGTAGCAGGCGCGTGCTCTCGTGAAACTAACATGAAACGACCTTAGCACTAAAATCGTGATACACTGTTAACAAAAACATACTCAGCTGGGAGTGAATCGGGGAAGGATGCGTCCACTCTGCTCCGGTTACCTCACTCAAACCGGATTTTACCGGAGCACATACATTAGTTTTCCGCCGTTCTCCGCCGGTGATCGCCGGACAAAAGAAACTGGAGGAAAACGGAGCCAATCCCCTAGTTATGTTCCCGCGGTTCCTCCGGAAATGTTCCCGCGCATCGCTTTCGCCACGGTGTATGCTCCCCAATTGCTCCGGATCATCGCTCACTGGCATTCTTTGGCTGATCGAGAAGGAACGTAGGCAGCCGCGCCGCAATGAGGCCGTTCCCCACAAACCAACTTGGCGCAGACCAAGCCGGTGCAGTGAGGGTTTTGCGAAGAGTTTGGCCGCGTTGCAGAAAAGAAAACTGTTTTGAGCGCATGCCGGATATCACAAACGACAAGAAGCAACAAAAGTTATCAACGCCAGAAGAGAGTTGTGGGAGCAGTAATTGTGTGATGGTTCCTGGCAGGGAACGACACATCGTGATCTCATGAGTGTTGAGCAACCTGGTTGCTGGTGTGGCGAAAAAATGCTGAGTGAGCTCTCCTTGAATTACCTGTGTTAATGTTGTCAGGTAGTGCTAACATTGGATAATGTTGCGTTGATATACCAAACATGTGATTAATATTTGGCTAATTTTACAAGACGTCAGTGAAAAATCAGCGTTACTCTGACAATGCTTTGTTTGAAATACATGTTTTTTTTCTTTAACATAAGTTCGGTAAAACAAAACATAGGGGTGAACGAGTTGCTACTGATTAATAAGGGCGTAAATAAAGCACAAAAAAGTGGACACCACAAGTGCTTGTAGTTGTTCGCTTTGCTGTACTTGTCCTTTTTGCACAGCATTAACGTTATAGTAACTTCGGCTAATTGAGTCAAGTCACTTTAATATTTGGAGCACTGATTAGGTATGAAACAAAAGAAAATATCATAGCTTCGATTGATTCTATGAAATGTTAATAATTAGTGTAGGCAAACGAAACTAGTGAAATGATATTTTTGGTCTTGTCAGTACACTCAAACGGTAACATTTGTCCGCTTTCCATATCAATAAACGGTAGGTCTAGGTCTACCACTGCGTAAAAATTATTTTGATAGAATATGTAGGCTGAACTAATAAAACTTGAATAACTAATATAAGTTTTAATTCTTCATAATTGCAGTGAATTCACGAAGGGCAATTAACTGGTACAGGCTTTTAGAACGCATATATGCACTAATACTTGTGAAAAAGTTATTTTTGTTGAATAAATGGTATCTAAAATATTAATCAAGAAGTATACTAGAGTCTTCACGGGACGTTGCGCTTTCAGAAAAAGAAACTGTGGCGCGACACAAACTGACGATACTAGAGAGGAGAAATGCAAAAAAAATTGGCAGCATATCCACGGAGTGAATGATGGAGAGTGGGGCGAAGCATTCGTCCGTCAATTCGTTCTTGCTACCATCCGTCCATGCGTCCGTCTGTGTGACCGTCCATGCGTTCAACCGCCCGTCCGTGCGTGCGTCTGTTCGTGCGTCCGTCCTTCAATTCGTCCATGCATCCGCCCCTGCGTCCGTTCATGCGTCCATTCATGCATCTGTCTGTGTGTCCGTTCGTCCATCTATTCAACACTCCAAGTACCACCATCTCGCATCTTTTCATAATTTCCCCATATAGAAGCAGCGCCATGCAGTGGACAATCCAAGGACTAAACGAGAGGTGGCACACGCACAATTTCTTACGGCTTGCGCTTCGGGACTACTTCCCACACTTAACAACCTCGAGTTCGTGGTATATACTAGTTCACTGTATTCATGGCACTGCGGCCCAATGCTCGCTAAACCTTTCTAAAACCAAGGAGGTTACGCCTAGCGAGTATAACGTAGCAACCTCTTTCTGTCAGACAGTGTTCAATGTACATGCAAATGGCTGCTAATGGGAAATAAGAGACGGCAGAATTCGGCTTCTACTTTCTTACGGCTTGCGCTTCGTATATATTATCCACCTTTAACCACCTCGAGTTCATTCATGGTGTATACTAGTTCGTTGTATTCATGGCACTGCGGCTCAACGGTCGCTAAACCTTTCTAAAACTAAAGAAATTACACCCAGCGAGTATAACGTAGCAACCATTTCTTGTCGGGTAGTGCTCAAAATACAGACCAATGGCTGCTACGGGGATAGCAGCGTGCGCGTTAACTAAAAGCCGAATGCTCCTGGCTCTCGTTCCCCATTAGCAGCCATTGGCATGCACACTGAGAACTATTTTTATTGTTCAACAACGCAGAGATAAAATCTCTCACCGGCACCACCTTGAAGATCAAAATGTTATACTTGTTTCATACTACAACGGCTACGAGGGACGAATGGGTACCGATATAAGAAGCTTCGCCCCTAAAAACTCCCAAGCACTTTCCCGGGGGTGAACTTGAATGCACGGGGTGATGCTATGAGGGGGAGTAAAGTTAAAATCCGTTGACATTTGCCAGTGAGTTAACGTAAACTCCCCTCTATGATCACATTGTGATTCCCAGGAAGCATTAGACCCTCTCGGGAAATCTTGGTCAGTTTACGCGTATATGTAAGAGTAAGTTCGCACTACAATGATGTTTATGTCCACGGCCTTCTTTGCCCGCTTGCGCTCGGCATCACGGGCCCTTCGCCGCGCCGTCTTGTCTTCAACCGGCGTGACATCTTCAACGACGCGTGCAATGCTCGCATTCGATTGCGTTGTACTCGTTGTCGGAGGTATCGCAGTCAAGGTTGATGCCTGCGATAGATCCATACCTATGTCGACTTGCCAATCTCGAGCAAGTCGTGGCTGCGCGGGCGCACGCAGCCACGGAGCGGAGGGCGGAGCGCACGCAATCACGTGGTGTGTGACGTCGCTGCACCGTTGCTACAGACGCTCTTCTCCACTCCTCGCGGCATTGCTAGGGGACAAGAGGAGGCGCACCGCAGACGGTGAATTCAGGGTCGCTTATAAAGTGCATTCGCACTTAAAAAAAAAAGTAGAGGGATTGCTTGGCAGAACGAGTAGTGCAGCGCTCGACGTTTCCGTGAAAACGGGGGGGGGGGGGTAATAAAGTTGACCTAAATGAGAGCGCGGCTCAACATTCTAAGACGGAATGGACATTGTAGTGAAAGAAAGAGAGAAAGAAGATACCCTTTCGAAAAAATAGCGGTATTTTCTGTGTTGGGGCTTGGAGAGATTACTAATCTTGCTGCTGCTTTTTTTTTCAGTCGTGCTGCCGCGTCTGTGGCTGCAGGTTTTTTTTATTTTTGCGGAAGACGGGAGTGCTAACAGGGCTGAGACGTAGTTTTGATTTCGGAAATGCAACGAGACTGGCTGGTGAAGAGGGGGAAAGAAAAATTCTTCAAGCTTGAGACTCTCGTCGTGACGTTTCTGTTGTCCCCGAGCCTTTGCACGGATTTTTCAATTGAGCAAACTGGTGGGCCTTTCCTTATTTTAGTGAAAATACAGTTGGCTTAGGTGCCGTAATGTTTGTGCCGTTTATTGCTTATTCATTTTGTTACGTTGTAGGGAACTTTTCCTTATTTGGTGCTTGAAGCTGTTCATCTCAAAGAAATACATGCTCATACAATGACTACTTTGAAAAGTGTTCATAACGAGAAACATAAACACCGAGCGAGCAGTGCAAAGTGAAAAAAAATAAAACAATGTCAACTTATCCAGAAAATTTTTCTCCAAAGGAGATTAAGCTAGGAATTCCTTAAAGGCAAGCCGCAACCATGCAAACTGTAAGGGGCCGCTTTGCTATGAATTCGAGGATGAGCATGCACTAAAATGCGACTGTAATAATATAAATTATTTGATAAAATTAGGAAATTATCCGGAGGGGCATCGCTGATGTCGTCTACAAGAGTACCTAAACAAGATTTCTTTAGTCAAAAATTGCTTTTGATTGTTGAACTAAAGGTAGACCTATTGATTTAGAAATATATAGAAAACTTTGGCCTGTTTTGAACTTTGTTCGCGTTTTATCATGTCATGGCGGTCCCACACCGGATTACGCCGGATGTGCTTATTGATTTTGAACGCTCATCCTGTCTTAGTGTGTGTGTGTGTGTGTGTGTGTGTGTGTGTGTGTGTGTGTGTGTGTGTGTGTGTGTGTGTGCGTGCGTGCGTGCGTGCGTGTGCGTGTGCGTGTGTGTGTGTGGGGGGGGGTCCGTTTTAGAAGTTGCTTCTTCTCATAGACCCACAGATTGTATACTGCACGTGGCTTGATAGTTCTCAGTTTCTGTGCCTCTCACATCATCTGCAGTACTCATGTATTTCTTCTGCTAAATTATGCCGGAAGCAATCAGCTCAACACCTGCGTCTTCAGTGAATCTTATCAATGGTCCTTCGGAGATTCTGAGGAATTGTTGTCGGTGGCCATTATTTTCTTGTCGTGCATCGTTTTGCAGCATATGGGGTTTACTCTCAAGCACGGCGCTTCAACCTTGTGTGCTCTTGATTTCGTCTGATCTGTCTTATTGTGTTATGTTTTGGTGGCTTTTTGCATGTTTGTTTATTCTTGCCTCCTTTGCCTAAATTCTGGGTAATCATCGAGAATTGGCAGAATATTTTGAATAAATCAAAGAATACAAATCAGAGCGCTTTGAAGATACACTGTTACAGCACTGTGAGAAAGAACACACAGTACTTCTGCAGCGCTTGCATGAGAATAGGGAGCTCTTTCATCAAACCAATGCGTGAAGCGATCAGCGTACAATAAATAAACGCCGGAGCAAACATTTTAAAAATGTGCTGGTCCACCTTATTGAAATTCAGTTCGTACAAAGTAAGCACGTTCGTTAAATACTCCAGAGGTACAACACAAAATCTCCGGATAGCCGGAATGAAAAACCCACAAAAATGCTCCGGAGTTGCCGCGTAATCGTACCGGCCAGCCGGAGGAGAGAATGCCAGTAAAAAGTACTCCGGCGGCGCCACGCAGTTACTCTAATTGGCTGGAGTGAAATATCTTCTAAAAGTACTCCGGGTTCGCCAGGCAATTCCTCCGGTGAGCCAGAGCAAACATTTTGCGCCGGATGTGCGGAGCAAAATTACTCCAAATAGGGTGGGCGCTAGAAGAGAAGTGTTTTACTCCGGCCACGGAGCAGTTTTTTTTACAGTGTAAGGTTAGAGTCATACCCTCTGTACTGCTAGAGCTTCAGCTGCTGACCTATCTACGAGTCAGCTAGCTTAGCTTTAACCACTACGAAGCAAGTTGAACTGCTTGTCATTTCAGAAGCGAAGCTCCTATTAGTCTAACTTTGTCATGCGTCACGTGTGAACTACGGAAGAGACGAGAGAAAAATTAAGGCAGTATCTCTCGAACAGTATAATAAACGGCACTATCCCATGGACGTACATACAAACTCCTATTGAAAGAGGATATTCTAAATGGCGCTTTATCGCTACTCTCCTGTTGGCTGCTGCACGAGTTGCGCCTGGGTACGCGGAGTGCGAGTGCCTCTTTTTGTCTCTAGATAGTCGCAGTACTTGGCGGATTGATAGTGGGGCATGAACGAAGCAGAGCGGTGAGTGTGTTGAGGCGCTTGCCCTCGGCTTCCTTGGCTCGCTTTTCATCGGTGTTACCCGCGCACCATCTGTATTCTCGAACGTGATCGGACGCATGAACGCACGCACGAACAGACAGACACATGGACAGACGGATGGACGTGTCGCCCTGCTCATCATCATCCACTCCGTAGATACGCTGCGATACCCTTTTCTTTCTTTTCTTTTGAGACCGAAGTTCCTTATAGTCTCACCTTGTGACTAGTCACGCGTAACCGAGAAAGAGACGAGACGGAAAAGAAGGCAAAAGAAATAGATGGACGTTCCTTGTTTCATTTTTTCTGTGGTGTTACTCTATTGCTACTCTCGAAAGTGCTGCTACTCTCTGATTGGCTAAGTCGCTTGCTACTCTCCGATTGCTTGCAGGCTACTTTGTCAAAGAATGGCTCTCTCAGTCTCCTGAATAGCCGACGTACGTGGCTGATCGATGGTGGAGAATTGACTGAGAAGAGCGGCGGGCGCGTTGAAGATGCTCTCGATCTGCTTCCTTAGCTCGCGTCTCGTCGGTGTTGCCCACACGGCATTCGAATCTTTGAACGTGATCAGACGCATGGACACATGCACGGACGATTAGATGGACGGACGCTTGGCCCCTCTCGTTATCAATAGCTTCGTGAATATGCTGTGATTTCTTTTTCGTTCTCGCGTCGTGCTCCCGCTGACTTACCTACAAGGCAGCTAGCTTGGCTTTCACCACTGCGAAGCAAGTTGCACTGCTCCCTCGTTTTTTCCATTTAGATTTTCGCATCGTAGTGGCACTCGCAATTTATGAGGATAACGACTGTACAGGTGTATGAGGCGCGCTGCGTGAACGTGACTCAACGTGAGCGGTCCGGAATTTCAGGCGTGATGTGATATCGGGTGCTCGACCACTTCGCCCAATTAGCGTACGCATAAACGCACACTCGAAGCGATGTGCGGAGCGTAACAGGAACGCAAGCGTCCTGTGTATAAGAAAACTATACATCTCCGAAAGTGACAGTTATATTTCATGTATTAGGTACTAATTCGGATCACTGGCTGAAATCAATACTATTCAAATAAAGCGACAAAAATAGAACGAACCAGCAGAGCGATGTCGGCGTTTGCTAAAAAAATGGCAGCATATCCACGCAGTGAATGACGGAGAGTGGGGCGAAGAATTCATCCGTCCATTCGTTCTTGCTTTCGTCCGTCCATGCATCCATCTGTGTGACCGTCCATGCGTCCATCCACCCGTCCGTGCGTGCATCTGTTCGTGCGTCCGTCCCTGCGTTCGTCCTTGCATCTGCCCCTGCGTCCGTTCATGCGTCCATCCATGCATCTGTCTATGCGTCCGTTCGTCAATCTATTCAACACTCCAAGTACCACCATCTCGCATCTTTTTATCATATTGTTACGTTTGAAAGAGACTAGTAGACGTTGAAGGGGGCCGTTTATTAGGTCGCGAGGGGCAGCTCAGAAGCGGCCGACTGGTTAACGATCCTCCTGATCTTCTTTTTCTTCTCTCGCTCTGGGCGACAAGTGCGTTCACCGTATACGCTTCTTTTTCTTCGTGCATGTACGCAACATTCCTCTCCGCGCAGACGAAGGCCGCCGGACGAGTCAGTCGAGTTGTCGTGGCGTGTACAGTTTCAGGCGGGCAACATGAACCACTTGAGTTTTGGCAGCTCGTCGACCACTCGCCGTGCGACGAGCTATTACATAGTTGACCTCTGTAAGTCTGTCGACAATCACAAAAGTTCCATCGTAAGTGGCCAAAAACTTTTGGCATAATCCGCGCTTGCGCATCGGAGTCCACAACCACACCAGATCACCACGGCGATAAATCACTGGTCGATGGTGAATGTCATAGCGTGCCTTCGCCTTGTTTTGCGATGCCAATGTGCGCAGTAGAGCTATGCGACGCGCCTCTTCGGCGAGGCAGAGAGTCTCGGCGACAGTGACGTTGTCGTGGTCACAGAAAGGCAATATCGTGTCGATTGTGGGCCGGGGCGAACGTGCATAAAGCTAAAAGAAAGGGCTGCAGCCTGTAATCTCATGCTTCGCGGTGTTGAACGCGTAAGTAATGAAAGGGAGTACGTCATACCAGTTCTTGTGGTCGCAGGAAACATACATAGACAACATGTTGATAATGGTGCGGTTGGTACGCTCCGTCAGCCCATTAGTTTGGGGGTGGTATGGTGTCGAGTGACGCAGGCGGGATTCACATAAACGGAGTAGCTCCTCCACGACTTCCGCTGTGAATTGTCGTCCACGATCACTGATAATCAGGCGAGGTGGGCCATGTCGGAGAATGACGTACTGTAACAAAAACGACGAGACTTCACTGGCAGTTGCGGAGGGGACGGCCGCCGTCTCGCAGTAGCGTGTGTGGTAGTCGACGCAAACAATTATCCGTCGGTTGCCCTTAGCTGATTTTGGGAAGGGGCCCAGAAAGTCAATGCCCACTTGTTCAAAAGGTGCGCCTGGAGTAGGAATCGGCTGTAGAAGACCAGCTGGACCAGTTGATGGACGTTTGTGATGCTGACATTGCATGCCGCTTGCCACATGGCTCTCAACAGACTTCTGCATACCAGGCCAATAAAAGCGCTCTTTAGTCCGGTGAAGCGTCCACGCCAAACCTAAATGTCCAGATGTAGGGTCGTCGTGCATGACACTCATAATAACTGTTCGCAGGCTCTCCGGGACCACTAGAAGGAAACGCGCGCCACTACTGGAGAGGTTCCTTTTGAACAACAATTCATTACGCATACAGAAACGGCAGGCACTAGTAGAAGCGGATGCAGCGGCGAATAGTGGTGCAAGTTTAGCATCCTTCCGCTGTTCTGCTCTGAAACTGGGATAGTCCGAGAACGTAGGCGACACAGACGCTACAAGCTGGTCAAGGTCATCTGGATTCACAGTCTGTTGTACTAAGTGGCATACGTGAAAGACAGTCCGCGTCAGCATGTCGACGACCACTCTTGTAAGCGACGGTAAAACTGTATTCTTGTAGCCGGAGTGCCCAGCGCGCAAGGCGGCCACAAGGGTCGCGAAGGTTGACAAGCCAACACAACGAGTGGTGGTCGGTTGCGACTGTGAATGGGCGTCCGTACAGGTAAGATCTAAACCGCTGAATTGCAAATAATACCGCCAGGCATTCTTGTTCCATAACAGTGTAGTTTTGTTCCGGCCTGCTTAGGGAGCGACTTGCGTATGCGATGACGTGTTCGCGGTCGCCGTAACGTTGTACTAGGACGGCTTCAATACCTATGCCGCTAGCATCCGTATGAAGCTCTGTCGGAGCAGAAGGATTGAAGTACTGAAGGACGGGTCGTGACGTCAGCAAAAACTTCAATTGACGGAATGAAGAATCGCACTCCGGAGTCCACTCAAAGGAATTGTCCTTTCGAAAGAGGCATGTGAGAGGATACGCCACGTCGGCAAACTTCGGAATAAAGCGGCGGAAGTACGAACAAAGCCCCAGGAAACTACGAAGCTCCTTGACGGAACGCGGCGCATTGAACGCCTCAACTGCTGCTGTCTTCTGGGGGTCAGGGCGGATGCCATCCTTGTCAACGAGATGCCCGAGCACAAGCGTCTGGCGGTCTCCGAAGTGGCATTTCTTCGAGTTTAAAATTAGGCCAGCGTTTCGAATGCAGTTCAAAACAGTATCCAGACGAGAGTTGTGTTCACTGAACGTGCGGCCAAAGATGATGATGTCGTCGAGGTAGCACATGCAAATGTTCCACTTCAAGCCACGCAGAATGGTGTCCATAAACTTCTCGAAGGTTGCCGGTGCATTGCACAGTCCAAATGGCATTACGTTGAATTCAAAGAGCCCATCAGGGGTTACAAAGGCAGTCTGTTCCTTGTCCTCTGGGTGCATCGGAATTTGCCAATAACCAGATCGTAAGTCTACGGAGGAAAAATAAGAGGCCGAATGTAAGCAGTCTATTGCGTCCTCTATACGGGGCAGCGGGTATACGCCCTTTTTAGTCACGGCATTCAGTCGGCGATAGTCGACGCAAAATCTCCGAGATCCATCCTTCTTCTTAACAAGGATTACCGGTGCTGCCCACGGACTGGCTGACTCTTGTACCACTCCCTTTTGCATCATTTCCTGCACTTGGCCGTTGATAATTTGTCTTTCTGACGAGGAAAACACGATATGGTTTCTGGCGAATCGGACTTGCCGCGCCAGTGTTGATGGTATGGCACGTTCGAGACAGGGGGATAGGGATTACTTTGCCCTTCTGCGCAAAGTCAAATACCGAAACGTGCTTCAACAGCACATTCATTAAATTTCGGCGCTCGCTTAAGCTAAGCGACTTATTTATCGTTGCCATAAGCGCCCCGTCTAAATTGTGACAACCAGTTCCGTCACGTTCTTCCGGCACGTCTGTGAGCTCGACCACTGATAAGGTCGCGTGTTCTTTGCTGACCGAAACTAATTTCAAACCATTGGGCAGGGTCACGGGCTCAGAGGAACAGTTTACTGTCCATAGACCAGTTCTTCCGCCATCAATCGACACCACACATTGGGGAACCAACACATTCTTCTTCACGCAGTTTATGTGCATTGGTTCTACGCTCGCATCGAAGCTGTCAGAATCAGCGCCGCGACAAACAACAGGAACACGTACGGTAGACAACGCAGGTATGAACGTATCGCCACAGACACACAGCGTAGTTTGGTCATTCGCTGGAGTTTCCAGAAGTTCTGAAGGCATCTGGCCACTCACAAAGACTTTCCCCGTGCGACAGTCTACAGTGGCACCACTTTCTCGCAAGAAGTCCATGCCGAGAATGACATCATGTGTCGACCGAGGAATAATTGCAAACTCTGTCGTTATCATAAGGCCTCCCAAAAATACCTCAGCACTACACACCAATAGGGCGCAATGGCTCTCCACTCACTCCACAGAACGTCGAAGTTTCATCCCACGTAAAAACAACTTTCCGCCCTAACACGTCTTTAAAAGAACCACTCATCACGGAAATCGTTGCACCTGTGTCCACCAACGCCATCACAGGCACATGATCCACCAAAACACGCACTTTGTTTTTAAACATACACACAGGAGGTATTTCTCTTAGTAGCGCGTTTCCAGCGACCCTCACCCCCATTGGCCGCGCTGGATAGTTTTCCGGTGGCGAAGAGGGCGCTTTGCGACGCAGCGGTGAAGGAGAACGATAAGCACGAGGTCGCGGTGGGGGCGTTATACTCCTGTCAGATGCCGGGGAGTGGCTGCGGAAGTTGCTGGGCCAATAGTTGTCATCAGGTGGTATGTGGGCCGGCCGCCGGACACCATGAGGCTGTTCGAAGGGTCGTGAAAAATCGCATGGTTGGTGATACCGAGGAGTCACCCGACGGTTGCAAAATCGCGATATGTGGCCTGGCACACCGCAGGAATAGCACACCGGCCGAGGTCGAAACGTCGGTCGCTCGTCGATGAATAGAGCGTCATCATTTGCTCTTGTGTGACGGATGTACTGGTTGGGTGCGTCGTACCGAGACGTCGGGTGTCGAGGAGGCATGCGCTGAGAGCGTCGGTCATACCGCGACGCGGGAAATCTGTTTGTCATTCTTGACTGTGGGGCTGGGCTGTACTCCACAGTTGCCGCGCTCATCGTCGGTTGCCATTGGGTCAAAGGAGGCACATCCATAGCCTCACGTGGCAGACACAACTCGCGATGGTCAGCTGTCGAACACGACATTTCTCGGTGGGACAGTTCCTCACCAACAATCTGTCGAATGGTAGAGAAAAGGTCGAGGCCAGGATTCGTGTCCACACTGGCAACAGTTGTAACTTTAGCAAGCCGACCAAACTTGGGCGCAATTCGACGCATCTTGAGCGTTTCAAACGTTCGGTAATGCTGAATGACGTCGGACACAGAACTGAGGCTTTCTTTTCCAACTAGAAAATTGTACACGTCCTCAGCAATCCCCTTCAGCAGATGCCCAACTTTGTCCTCTTCCGACATGGTAGCACAGACCACCTTGCACAGCCTTAACACTTCTTATATGTAAGTGGTGCATGTCTCACCTGGTAGCTGTGCCCGTTGCGACAGTGTTTGCTCAGCCCGCTTCTTTCTAGCAACCGAGTCGCCGAAACACGCCCCGAGCTCTTCAACAAAAAGATCCCACGTCGTGAGTGCGTCCTCGTGGTTCTCGTACCATACCAGTGCGGTGTCGGTCAGGGAGAACACTACGTTGGCTAGCATAGCGGCTGCATCCCAACCGTTGGACTTGCCCACACGTTTGTACTTGGTGAGCCAGGCGTCGACATCTTCTTCGGCTTTTCCTCCGAAGGGCGGTGGAACTCGGTAGTATGGAAGCGGGCCAGATGGTGCCGTCCTGGAAACGCCTGCTTCTTCGGGCATGTCGAAGTCACTCACGCCAGATGGTGGGAGACCGGCAAGTCGACGGCTTCGTCGAAGCTGTGGCAGTGATCGTTCCGTAGTTGAAGTGCTTACCCAGCACCTCCACCACTCTGTTACGTTTGAAAGAGACTGGTAGACGTTGAAAGGGGCCGTTCATTAGGTCGCAAGGGGCAGCTTAGAAGCGGCCGACTGGTTAACGATCCTCCTAATCCTCTTCTTCTCTCGTTCTGGGCGACAAGTGCGTTCACCGTATACGCTTCTTTTTCTTCGTGCATGTACGCAACAGTATATTCCCCATATAGAAGCACCGCCATCTAACGGACATTCCAAGGACTATACGAGAGGTGGCACACGCACAATTTCTTACGGCTTGCGCTTCGGGTTCACTTCCCACGTTTAACCGCCTCGAGTTCATGGTATATACTAGTTCACTGTATTCATGGCACTGCGGGCCGAATGCTCGCTATACCTTTCAAAAACCAAGAAGGTTACGCCCAGCGAGCATGACGTAGCAAACTTCTCAGTCAGATAGTGCTCAATGTACATGCCAATGGCTGCTAATGGGAAATAAGACGCGGAGAATTCGGCTTTTATTTTCTTAAGGCTTGCGCTTCGTATCTACTTCCCAATTTTAACCACCTCGAGTTAATTCATGGTATATACAAGTTCATTGTATTCATGGCACTGCGGCTCAACGCTCGCTACCCCTTTTTAAATCTAAGGAGGTTACACTCAGCGAGTATAACGTAGCAACCATTTCTTGTCATATAGTGCTCAATGTACATGCAATGGCTGCTAATGGTGATCAAAGCCTGCACGTTAACTAAAAGCCGAATGCTCCTGTCTTTCATTCCATATTAGTAGCCATTGACATGTACATTGAGCACTATTTTTTATTCTTCAACAACGCACAGAAGAAGTCTCTAACCGGCACCAGCTCGGAGGTCAAAATGTTCTAATTGTTACATACTACGGAGGACGAACGGGTGCCGCTATAACGAGCTTTGCCCCTAAAATGCACAGACGTTTGTTCTGGTGCAATGATGTGTATTTCACGATGTGGGAATCGCAGGCGGTGAACCTTTGACATTGTGCGGAGTTCAGTTGAAAGAAACCAACAGCTCACCACTTACCCGGTTATGGTGCATGCGAGTGAACATCAAACAACGACAGCTAAGTCTCTAAAACGAAATGAATAAAAATACCAACTCGTTTCAACATACAGCTGTAAGTGGGATTTCACAATTCGGGGAGAGGGTGAGCTATCATTAGCGCAGTCATTGTATGATCCCTCCGCGTTACGAATGATTCAAGCAGTCAACACGAATAATATCAAGCGTGGCATTGAGACAATCAAAATGAAAGTCGTAACAGAGCCAGAACTTTATTCTTTAATCTGCGGTTATCCATGCTTGTTTCCTGTCTTTCTCGTAAGACTTCTCCGGCAACAAATAGTTTTACAAGATAAACGCGTGCTTGGTACTATCGGCACTGTCGTGGCTAGAGTGACCTAGAATATGGAGAGTGTCCAAAGTGCCGACTCCCTCGTACACCTTTTGCAGTGAACATTCGTGCTACTGCTGCGCCGGACCCGTGGGCTTTCCGCGCTCGGAAGCGTGCGGAAAACGAGGAGCGTCTGCTACACACGCTAGTTTTTGCGCTGTATTTGCATGCAAGGCACCTGAAGTACGCTCATCTTTAATAATGAGGTGTGGAAACGAGCTCACTCATCGTTAGGAGTTGTGTTAGTGCCTGGGGAAGCAAAGGAACTCAAAAAGTGATCATTGACACGGCATCAACGTGGTCATGTTCAGCTGCTAGAGTTCGAATACGCTAATTTTGTAGCTGTACGTGCACAAAGACGCCTAACATGAAAGGAAAGGACGAAAACAACTTGAATCGCGTGAACAAGCAGGTAATACCTCTATGCATGCAAGAATTACGAGTAATTGATATGTGGGGTTTAACGTCCCAAAACCACCATATGATTATGAGAGACGCTGTAGTGGAGGGCTCCGGAAATTTCGACCACCTGGGGTTCTTTAACGTGCACCCAAATCTGAGCACACGGGCCTACAACAATTTCCGCCTCCATCGGAAATGCAGCCGCCGCAGCCGGGATTTGAACCCGCGACCTGCGGGTCAGCAGCCGAGTACCTTAGCCACTAGACCACCGCGGCGGGGCAAGAAATACGAGTAATGAATAAAGTAATTTATTTTTAGATGCGGAAGCATCTTATACTCGCGCCTTGTAGTGCGCCGTCCGCACCGCTTCTCGAACATTCGACAGCTGATGCGCGTGCATGCGCCGTCGCGCCGTCGCCCACCATCTGTGCCGCGCGCGCTTCTCCTTCGAGAACATTCGACAGCTGACAGCGCATGCGCCGTCGCGCCGTCGCCATCTGTGCCGCGCGCGCGCTTCTCCTTCGAGAACATTCGACAGCTGACAGCGCATGCGCCGTCGCGCTGTATATATACTCAAGGTTGGCGCTCGCTCGCTCAGTTGCCGCTCGTCCGTTGGTTTGTACGGCGCTTCGACGTCCGAAGTCGCCATGTAATGAATGCCAACGAATCCACAAACAGAATGATCGACGTCCCTAAGCCACCGTTCTCAAAGTTCGTCGCAATAAATAAAACACTGCCCTTTCGCATACGTGCCGTACGTGTTCACTCATTCAACACCCCATTTCACAACCACGTTAACCAATTTAGCCATCGACCCAAGTAAGTCGCAATTTAACACCCGTTCACCAATTTCCGCATCCTCCTCAGTGTTCCTCCGAGGGAAGCTGCGGGCAATTTTTTCACTCAGCTGAAATACTTTCGTGCAGTGACCGCTTGGCTCACCGTTACGGGCTTTTAGTCACTGTCACCAATTATTCGCAGCCACGCACACACCTGTTCTATTAGATGACTTGCTAGCCTTGGCTACTACTTTTTAAGAGCAGAGAACAGCTAGAAGAGAACACGGTCGTACCACCGGTATTTTTACCTTATTTAATTTTCGACCTAGCGTACAGCAACAAAGTTCGCCATGCTTCAAGCTTGTTTTCAATTCAGACAATCAAAAGACCAAAGCAAGAATAACGCAATTTTTCCCATGTTTATACAATAAATACCTTGTTAAGGCGTTTAATAGCCGGTCCACAGCGAGCAAGCACAATGGCGACAGTAACGGCCAAGCACGGGCTCTCAGTGCGAGCGGCGTCCTTGTAGGGTAGCCCCACTAGAAGGTACTCAAGAGTTCGACCCCATTTCATAGTTCGGAGGCTTCGCTACAATTACCCCCGGGGTCGAAGAGGGAGCCGCCTGGCGACCTAACAGCTTGTTATTATGAGTGGGTCATAATAAGCCTTCAGGCGCTCCACGTTGACGATGTCTCGCCCACGGCGGCGCATGTCCGAAGATTGTTCAACGGGTTCGATCAGATAGTTGACGGGTGAGGTGCGCTCGATGACACGGTAGGGGCCTTCGTATTTGGGACGTAGTTTGGAAGAGAGGCCAGCGGCAGAGGTCGGGATCGAGAGCCATACAAGCGCACCAGGAAGGAACGTGGGCTCAGAAGTGGTGCTGGCATCACGGATACTCTTCTGCCGCTCTTGATCTTGCGTCGTAAAAGTCTTGGCAAGCTCGCGACACTCTTCAGCAAGCCTGGCTGTCTCGGAAATAGGTGTACACTCAGATGGATCCGGCGTGTACGGGAGTATCGTGTCCATGGTGTGCGACGGGTGCCTTCCGTACAGCAAGTAGAAAGGTGAAAAACCAGTCGTGCTCTGAGGGGCGGTGTTGTAGGCGTAGGTGACGAAGGGCAGTATATTATCCCAATTAGTGTGGTTGGCAGCGACGTACATAGAAAGCATGTCGCCGAGGGTGCGGTTAAAGCGTTCGGTGAGGCCATTCGTCTGTGGGTGGTAAGCAGTAGTTTTGCGGTGGACAGAATGGCACTCCGTCAGAATGGCTTCGACGACTTCCGACAAGAAGACACGGCCTCGATCGCTGAGAAGCTCTTGGGGTGGTCCGTGGCGCAGTATAAATCGATGCAGCAGGAAGGACGCAACATCGCGCGCAGCAGCCGCAGGGAGAGCGGCGGTTTCGGCGTATCGCGTTAAATGGTCAACGGCAACGATGGCCCAGCGGTTACCAGCCGACGTCAGAGGAAGTGGTCCATACAAATCGATACCTACGCGCCCAAAGGGACGGTCAGGGCAAGGTAACGGTTGTAGACTGGCGTGCGACATGTGAGCTGACGGTTTACGGCGTTGGCAAGTGAGGCAAGAGCGAACGAACTGCTGCACATAGCGGTACATCCCGCGCCAGAAGTAGCGTTGTCGAATGCGATGGTAGGTTTTGAATACCCCAGAGTGCGCGCATTGCGGATCAGAATGGAAGGATTCACATATCTCTGACCGCAGACTGCGGGGTATCACGAGTAACCACTGCCGGCCGTCGGCGTCGTAATTGCGTCGGTGTAGAAGGCCGTCACGAATGGCGAAATGGCGAGCTTGACGACGCAATGCACGCGTGGATGGCGTTGCGGATGGATCAGAGAGCAAGTCGATCAGCGGGCCGATCCAATTATCCTTTCGCTGTTCGGTAGCGATTATGTCAACGTCAATGGCAGAAACAGCAGCCGAGGATACTGAGCAGAGCACATCACCTTCAGGCAGAGGGGAGCGCGAGAGGGCGTCGGCATCAGCATGCTGGCGTCCATTGCGGTACAGCACGCGGATGTCGTAGTCTTGTAAACGAAGAGCCCAACGGGCGAGACGGCCTGAGGGATCCTTCAATGATGAAAGCCAGCATAGTGCATGATGGTCGGTGACGACATCGAATGGGCGACCATACAAATACGGTCGAAACTTTGTAAGAGCCCAGACGATCGCCAGGCACTCTTTCTCCGTGACGGTGTAGTTTGTCTCAGCTCTCGTGAGCGTACGGCTTGCATATGCTACGACATATTCAGGGAATCCGGGTTTGCGCTGCGCCAGGACAGCGCCGAGGCCTACACCGCTGGCGTCTGTGTGCACCTCCGTCGGGGCCGTAGGGTCGTAGTGGCGTAGAATGGGAGGAGATGTCAACACATGGCGGAGCTTCGTGAACGCGTCGTCGCACTCAGACGACCACGAATCGAGGGACCCGTTACTTCCAAGGAGCTTCGTCAGCGGTGATATGATCGTGGCAAAGTTTCGTATGAAGCGTCGGAAGTACGAGCACAGGCCCACGAAACTACGCAGTTCTTTGACGGACGCAGGTTTGGGGAATTCGGCCACGGCCCGAAGCTTGGCTGGGTCAGGAAGAATGCCATCCTTGGACACGACGTACCCAAGGATGGTGAGTTGCCGTGCTGCAAAGCGGCACTTCTTCAGATTTAGTTGCAAGCCGGCATTGCTGACACGTGCAAAAACTTCTTTCAGACGTTGGAGGTGCGTAGAGAAATCTGGAGCGAACACCACAACGTCATCGAGGTAACACAAGCACGTGTGCCATTTCAAGTTGCGCAGAACGGTGTCCATCATGCGCTCAAAGGTCGCAGGTGCATTACATAGACCAAACGGCATGACGTTAAATTCGTACAAGCCGTCGGGTGTGATGAACGCAGTCTTCGGTCGAGCGTCATCAGCCATGGGTACTTGCCAGTACCCCGAGCGCAGATCGAGAGAAGAAAAAAATTCGGCTCCGTGAAGGCTGTCAATTGCGTCATCGATGCGCGGCAGTGGGTAAACATCCTTGCGAGTGATCTTATTGAGCCGTCTGTAGTCTACACAGAACCGCGCAGAACCATCTTTCTTCGCAACAAGAACAACAGGAGACGCCCATGGACTGTCCGAGGGCCGAATAACGTCGCGTCTGAGCATATCATCAACCTGCTCGTTAATTTCCTGACGTTCAGCAGGCGACACGCGGTAGGGACGTTGCCGTAATGGTGGATGGGCACCAGTGTCGATACGATGCGTAACAGCGGACGCACGACCGAGAGAACTTCGCCCGACATCGAAAGAAGAACGATATTCTCGCAACAGGTTCAGAAGCTGGGAACGCTGTACCGACGTGAGGTTGTCATCAATGCAAGGACCAAATACATCAGGAGATGACGAATCAGAAGTGGAAACAGCACTGATGGTACGCAAATTGGGACAACGCGAGTCATCAGGTACGTCCAGGACTTGTGCGTTATCCACTGGTTCCACTCTGCCGAGACATTCCCCTCGAACCAAGGTAACAGTGTACGGGGATGGGTTGGTCACGAAAATAGAGGCGTTGCCCTGGGTGATTTGCACGGTCGCGAAAGGTACTAGCAACCCTTTCCTTCGGCAAGCACGGTCGGATGGCGAAACGAGTGCAATTGTGTCGGAGAGTCCAGCGCAGTAGACAGATACACCCATCGTGGAGCTTGGAGGCACTATGGTATCGTCTTTCACGAGAATCTTGCTCACTTTCGAAGAACTGTCTTCCGGCGTCAAATGCGAGAAGGGGGAGAGTTCAATTTCGGCGGCGGCACAATGGATGACGGCGTCGTTGCGGGAGAGAAAATCCCACCCCAGGATGACGTCATGAGAGCATGCGGGAATGATGATGAATTGGGCGACATACAGAACGTCCTGAACGACAACGCGAGCTGTGCACCCTGCTGTAGGATGGATACGATGCAAACCGGCGGTACGAAGGGACAATCCAGAAATTGGCGTCGTCACTTTACGAAGCAAGCGGCAAAATTTTTCGTCCATAACAGATACTGCAGCTCCTGTGTCAATAAGAGCAGATGCGTGAACACCGTCCACAAGCACGTCAATGACATTAGATGGGCGGCTCTGAGGGCTTTCACAATGCGATAGCATCGCAGTCCTTGCCTCGGGGACTGCGACGACTAGTTTTCCCGCTCGTGCGCAGCTGAACTTGGCCGCATGGGGGACGGGGAACGACGTCGTGGAGACGGTGACCTACGAGAAGATGAAGCTAGGCGAGTTGGCGGTGGCATAGACGGCGTTTCCTCGTGATAGGTACGCCTAATCTGGCCAGCAACAGGCGACGAGATATGGGGCGTCTGTACGCGAGTGCAGTAACGTGCTACGTGGCCGGCGTAACCGCAGGCAAAGCAAATGGGCCGGTTGTCGGATGTGCGCCATCGGTTCGCCGGGGTAGGTCTTGTCCATGACGCAAGAGCCGATGGACGGAACGGTGGCTGGAAAGGCTGCAGGGGGTGCTGGAGCTGAGTCTGAGAGGTCACGTCAACATACGTAGCCGGCATACCCGCTGCAAAGGATGGAGGTCGTGCGGCAGCTTCGGCGTAAGTCAGTGGGGCGGGCGCTTGAACGACTGGAGGCGGCCTGGCGACCACTTGGGCGTAACTTGGGGGTACAGGAGCCGGAAGCTGTTGTGGGTGGTACGCAGGCATAACCTCCGCTATTTCCTGCTCAATCGCTCGGCGGATGTGGGGGGAAATGGTAGTGGCCGATTGTTGAGCAGCCGGTGGGTGGGCGAAGGGCAGGAGAGAGAACTGCCGTGCGATTTCCTCACGTATGAAGGACTTGAGGTCTGCCAGCAGTGCCACCTGGTCACAGCTCGCCTCCAAGCCTGCAAGCCCTGCATCTCGTGGTGTGGAGCGACGGGTCATCGAACGCTGCCGGCGGAGCTCCTCGTAGCTCTGGCACAGCGTGATGAGCTCAGCTACTGTGCCTGGGTTTTTGGCCAGCAGCATCGTGAAGGCATCATCGGCAATGCCCTTCATGACGTTCCGGATCTTGTCTGATTCGGACATGCTGTCGTTGCATTTCTTGCATAGGTCCAAGACGTCTTCAATGTAGCTGGTGAATGATTCACCGGCCTGCTGAGCGCGTTCGCGTAAGCGCTGCTCGGCTTGCAGCTTACGAACGGCAGGGCGGCCAAAAACGTTGGTGATAGCGGTCTTAAAATCGGGCCAGGTTGCGAAATCAGACGCGTGGTTGTTATACCACATGCCGGCCACACCCGCGAGGTAGAAAACCAGGTTGCCGAGTTTACCTGCCTCGTCCCAATGATTGGGGACGCTGACGCGTTCGTACATGACGAGCCAGTCCTCGACGTCGGTGCCATCCGCGCCGGTGAAGACAGGTGGGTCGCGGATGCGGGGGACACCGGAACATGGCGTCGGCGCAGGAGGAAGCGTTTGCTGGGCGGCGTCTTGTTGCATGGTTGAAGGCACGGTACGGGATCTAAGCTCCAAGGGCATCGAATGTGAACCGAAGATGTTTGAAGGGCACAGCACTCTCCACCAAAATGTTAAGGCGTTTAATAGCCGGTCCACAGCGAGCAAGCACAATGGCGACAGTAACGGCCAAGCACGGGCTCTCAGTGCGAGCGGCGTCCTTGTAGGGTAGCCCCACTAGAAGGTACTCAAGAGTTCGACCCATTTCATAGTTCGGAGGCTTCGCTACAGCTCTAATATATGCAGTACTTAGCACACATAAGTGCATATAACATGCTCTTAAGCTTCAAAGAAAACATAATAATGGAGGTGCATGTGATATGTAAATTTAACCTTCAAGTGCGGTATCGTGGCAGCAAGGATTTTTTTCCGCGTAAATGGTTGCACAGCACAGCAGTCTCACCTTGCAGTAAAACCATCTTTTCGGCCAGGTCACATGCGGTAAAATATACCTTCGTTCGTTTATCTCAAATACTACTTCGACATTTCAAATATCTTACATTCATGTTAAAGAAAATTTGAATACTATGATATTAATTCAAATATTTGCCCATCATTAGTTATTATCGTTGGCTTTGACTTCATCTCGAACCCAAAAGTGATATTCACAGAAGACTAGTTTCCAGCAAATGAACCAGCAGGTGAAAAGGTATAGAGTTCACTTTGCAGTAGTATTCCAGAGATGGTGGGGATAGGTTAGGATATCAGAAAAATGGCTCCCCTAAGCCACATCTTCCAACCCCCGGCCTGAGTGGAGTAGATGAGAGTAGATGGAGTGCGATCAAACTACAGCACCCCTGAAGCCCTTTGCACGCCCATGCATGCAACAAAGCACTAAAACGCTCGCGTGCTTCCAGAAGACTCCTTAGCAAATTGGTAGCATGCTCTGACAAGGACACAAAAGAGAGGAACTCTCTTGCTGTAGTAAATTACCATTTAACGATACCAAAAGCATGATACCAAGTGCCACAAGGAGGCACTCGGAAAGCTAGAAAGCGTGGAAAAAGAAAACGCAGGTGACGGCAAAGTCCCTAAGTTTACACATCGACTCGCCATCGTGACACGTATTTTGACAGCATCTGCTACAACCACGTTATTCTTTACTGCTGAAAATAAATCACATTGTGTTCGATGGGAGCTGAAGACAGCACACCAAGTTTCACTGAAATCTATTGAGCTAATGTGACAAAAATACAAGAAACACTGAATTATGTAGCATTGCGTTGAATTGAGCTGCAGAGGTTATGGCATAAAAACAAAAAATGACACTTTGACCTTAGTTTTCAAATAGTGAACTTGTGATCACATCAATGACAACAGTGTTCTCAAAGACTGATTCATCAGTCTAAGACCAGTTTAGAGTTTAATTTTGGTGTTATCCCAATATAAAAGAAAGCATCTTCGAGACCTTCTTTAAAAAGAAACTAAACTCACGCATTTCTTCCAAGTCGGCGATAATGTCCCGCAGCTGGTCTTGTGTGACTGAGATGCTCATCACTTCACGACTGATGTCCTCGATATTGTGCGCTTCGTCAAGTACCACGACAGCATTATTTAAATCGATGGATAACTAAAAGAGAACAGCAGAAACAACGCAAAAAATTTAACTGCTTCACAACTCAATGTAAACTAACATGGAATGAAAGTGATGCAGATGTTAATGCAGTAAATAGCCAATATTGGCCATCATTAACGGGATTAATGAGGTTCCATAATGCTATCAAACTATATTATAATCCCATTAACATTCAATATCTTGAGGTTTGACTACGCACGTGGCCGAGCACACTAGTAAAAGTCAGCATAAAGCATTTCTATTATGATCGCTGATACGTAATCACACTCAAACCTCGCTTTAATGAACCTAGATATAACAAAATACCAGTCTCATAACGAAGTAAATCAAGATTAATTTTTCAATAGATACAGTGTTAGAAAAAAACCTTTATAACAAATTTTCAGATATAACGAACTTATTCCCACGTAATACGCAACTTTGTTATATGTAATGAGGTTTGAGTGTACAGGCTTTTTTCAAAGTATGGAGAGCAACTACGGGAGGAGGACAGGTTGTTTCTTACACATTTCCTAATTACTGGATCGATGAGGTAGTTGTAAGGGCAGAAGATTATGTCCGCACCCGGCATCAGGTCTAGACTCCAGTAGTAGGGGCATACCTGCCATGAGGAAAAGCCAAGATTTAACTCACAACAGTGCCCTACCAAGATAGTGAAACATGCGAGGTGATCAATCGTCCTTCTTTATATGACTAGCTTACTTCTAAAACCCCACAAGAACTAAATGACCAGAGTCAACTGGAGACAAGACGGAATGTAACAGTGTTCTTTCCGATCATTGCACTTAAGAAAACACTAAAGTCAAATAACAATTTATGCCACAGTGAAAGCTCAATGTATGACAACATCTAAACGACAATATTATCAACAACAGTGCCCTACTTACCGAGAAAGGTAAATGCACGAGAACACAAGCACCGCAGTAGAACATTTTTAAAATGATCCCGATGACATCAGATGGACCGCCTACAATTAATCACTAGTAATCGATCTAACTGCACTAAATAAAGAACCTTTCATGCATCATGAGACGCAATAAAATACTGCTTGTTCATTTCTGTTTGATTCATAGAAAAAAGAACCACCAGATGATGTTACTATGGAGAATGGCACGAGTGGTTCAAAAATTAAATTTTCGCGTGGTTAAACTGAACAGGTCATGTCATCTAGCGAGGCGCAATTGAACCAAAACGCATCTGCCATCTTGGAGCTAATGGCAGGAAATTGATCAATGGCCGTTGTTGCTGCTGTGGCTCCCGCTGCTTCCGTTCTGTCTAGTAGTGTCGGCGACCCCGCAGCAAAGCCTGGCAACGTTGTGCACAGCAACAGTGACGTGAGTCGGTCCGCTTTTTGATGCGGGCAACTTGAAGTGCGCTAATGCAATGCGGGTCACTAAAGCTCAGTTTCATTTTAAAATAAACCCTTCCTTGGCCCAAAAGTAACACTAGGAGGTTTCTGGACCACTATTTCAACAATTAATGTCGACTTAATAGTTGCCTTTAGTGCCCCTTTAATTAAAGTTATCAAATGCAGCATGCATTGTTCACACCCTTTTTATGGAAGGTGCAAAATATGTCGTTTATTTTTTAAAAGTCACGTCCTCGAAATGTTTTCCTTCCGACAAAAAGTCACGGATGCGAACACACCTGATACAAAATATAAATGGCGACCAATTGTGAAACTGCCTTTGTCAGTAACAAGCATTCCATTTTTAGGTTCATTACCTAAGCATTCCTAAGACCAATGTCAAAGAATCACCGCCCCATGGAAATGGCACTTATCAACAGGTCTCAATAAACACAAGAGGTCTGAAAAATTTCAAGTCGAAGTAGAGAGAATGGGTTCTTTAGCAAAACTTTATGCTCTTTCTACAGCACAAAGATGCGATATTTCACTTCAGTACTTGCAATAAGGTCATCCAGAGAGTGGTCAGGTTCATTTGAAATGTCCTAAATGTGCTGCAGGACCTTTCTATAATAACAAAAAGTACCGACAGGCACAAATTTCCTCTGAACTGCTTCTAATAGTTCTCATAACTGTCGATCGTAATGCTGAAGAGATGACAAGAGGTCGGAAGGCTAGACAAACCTTTATCCTTTTCCCAATCTTCACGAGGTCTTCCAAGTCATAGGGCTCCATCGATGGAGCAGGAGGTGCCCTCTTCATGTTGATGTAGTAGCCACAACCCTAGAACATATGTGCACCAGTTTCAATGCAATGTTAGGAAAAATAAAAATTCGCACTTTTAAAGTGCGAATTCCTTCACATTAATCTTTGCGCACGGTGCACTCTACCATTACACAAATGCCAAAATAGCATGTACACTCGCACTCAGTACGAGTTGCAATGCACTGCCTCTTGTTAAAGTGACCCCAAATTTGAACAATGACACCGAAAAACCTTAAATCGAAATGTACTTTGCGATTAATGTCTTAATGCCAAAATATAAGCCTGTGATATGAAACCGATTATTATCGCCTGAAAATAGCGAAATGTCAATACAGCACAACGCATCAGCTGCGTTGCTATGCGACAGCTTGCAGTACCGTTCCGTTGTCACTCCAATGGACAGCGCGCCGCTGCCACGTCTATGGGTTACCGCGCAAAATGAATGGTCTTGTTTTCTGCCATGTTTGGCAGTACATTATTTATTTATTTATTTATTTATTTACAGGTACCTCAAAGACCCCAATGAGTGGGGTTTTACATGAGGGGGCAACGCAAGAGCCTTACCTGGCCACGTTTGCAAAAGCGCACGCTTGTTTGCATCCACAAAAACCGCGCATGAAAAACACGTGACCACTACTGCCAAAAATGACGCCAGTGCCGACAACTACTGAAGAACCCACTCGCAGTCACAAAGTAGGAGAGAGAAATTTCAGCAGCAGCCGAGAAACTCCCAACTAGAAGGGAGCGCACCCTTGTCTGGTGCATCATCTGGGACTCCCGAGAAGTCGAAGGAGGAGGTGAGGTTAAGGAAATGAGCATCTTTTCCTTTTGCCTTGTCGACACCACTTCGGTTGTACCCAAATCGTGTTGTACCAAAACACAACGGTTGTACCAAAACACAATTTGGCCTCTGCACTGCCTCATTCTTCATGAGGGCAACTAGGCTACAGCTTTTTGCAGCACCTCTCCAGCGCTTCACCAAGCTAGCCAAAAGAAATGCTTTCATAATTCCATCTGACAAAAATATGCTCAGGGATCCTCTGCAACTTTTTTTCTGCAATTTCGCTTCCAAATACGGGACAAATATTTGATAAATATATTTTACAAATATACGCTTTAATTTGCACTCTGACTTTAATATTCGAATTCGCTTTGCACTGAAAATTTTGCTATTCACACGGCTATAATGATATCATTAGAGCCGTGTGATAGCGTTCATTAAAATCTTCATCAGTTATAGTACTTGATTTTGTCTCCAAGGCGTTAGCGGCAGGAAAGCTGTCTTGACTGCAGTAAGTTAAGCCTAGCACAACCTGGTCGTTCTGTCTGACTTACGCACCCCACTCGCCGGTTTCTTCGAAGACGAGCTTGCGAAAATGCAAGCTCTCTGGATCCTGCACGCGAATGCGCAGACGCAGACGAACGTTAGTATGTGCTAGACAATCATGACATGCAAACATAAATTCTTGTACCTTATTTCATTTAAATAATAAGAGAAAGTGCATGAAATGTATTTTGAGCATCGAGAAAACGTTCGCAATCTGCAGCAAATGTTCTTATGAACCTTTGCAAGACAGAAGAATACTTATCGCACGTTAGTTAGCTACCTAGTTATGTTGGGTTTCTTGTGGCGCAAGAGTGACTAAGTCTATGCTCTACATGACACATGGTGAGAAAAAACCTACACATGGCCATGACTACTAAATGTGTATGCGGGATTTGTGATCGGTGATGACACATGGGCAATGATATATACCAGGTGCCCAGCTGTCTTTAGCCAAGAGTTAAAAATACCATATTAGAGGCAGGCAGGGAAAATCAGTTGCATATCCCTGACAGCCATCTTGCAAACCTATAATTTCTTATGTTGTTAACTAATTGTTAATTCAGATTATTTAAATAGATTTCTAAATAGTGACTTTAGGAAAGAAACATGGGGCCTGCAGACTCAACAGCATCTCTGGAAATCTCCTTTGCCTTGCTTGAGCTAACGAAAGTCTCACAAGGACTGTTCTTTCCAAGCTGCAAAGAAAGCTTGCGAAAAAAAAAATGTCACTAATGCACTCGCACACTGAGATCGTGCTGCCTCTCAGCCATGGTTTGAGCAAACAAAATCAGTGGCGGCTGTATCTCACAACGCTTCATTACAGGGGTAGGCTGATTTAACTTGGTGGTGATTGCTTGGCTTGTTGCCAGCCTTTGCCCACGTGACAGTGCAAGTTGTAGCATGCGCGGGCCAAGAAACCACCACTAACTTATCGGCTTATCGCTGTATTTAAGCCAGTGAGTTGCACCTGCCACTGATAGCATTGACTCAAACCATGGCTGAGAGCAGCATGTTCGTGCCATGCAAACACACTGGTCACGGTTTTTTTTTTTTTTATGACCTTCTGTGGGACCGCTTTCGGGAGTGCAGCACCAGCGCCTGGAACCTCACCACACGGACTATCTAGACAAACATGCATGAATGGTACTGCAAGTTAACACCGTTATAAGCGTACTGCACACTTTTATTAGGGAATGAACCAAACGCACTTTGCATTTATGCGCTGCTGCTCCTCTCATGCAAAACTACCAAAGCATCCCAAAGACGCGCTGCTTGCAGGAAGCTAGTCGTCACCACATTGACGCAACAAGGTGCCTGCCTCAACCAGGCACGGTGTGGGGCATAACGGTATGAACACCCCATGGCAAATGCGTGTGTAGGTGGCCACATGTAGCAGCGTCAACGCGAAAATCCTAGCGACCTTAGGAACACGCTACGTACAAAAAGAACCTGAGAGTCCACGCTTCTACCCATGTCACTTGATAGTTTAAACTAAGCAGCAGCAGTGTCAAAGCACACAGCCAAGCGAGTAGAAGCAGCATCTTATGGACACAGCAACACATTCTTGAGAAGGGGGGGGGGAAGGAAGGTTTATGATGGCACAATGGAAACCTTATTAGTAAGGCGCGTAACAGCGTGCTTGGGAGCTTCTAAGTGTTTTGAAAGCATTTTATTTTCATGTTATCTCTGGCGCTGTTAGGTACCGCTTGGAAAAATAATGTCAGCTTAGCCTTTTTTTCTCTGCTGAAGCTGACATGGGCATAACCAATTCTTGCTTCTTGAGGCTGTTTTGGAGAAGTTCAGCGCAATTCCAGATGTTTGTACACTTTTAGAGAAGCCTGGCGCAGGAAAACCTAACTGTATAAAGAATTGCACAATATGCATGGCTGTCTCACCCCTTGACCTCTTGTCATGTCCTCTAGTAGCTCTTTGCACCTCTCGTTCTTGGCTGTCGACTTCGACACGACTGGGTGAACGCAGGTCCTCTCGCGACTTGACAAGATGCACATCCTGGACGAATGAAGACAGGCGAAAGGAACAGGCGTTATTACACCCGCCTGAAGTGAAGCTCTGCAATGCGTGCACTGAGCTCGATCAACAAGATGACATTGACAGGCAAGCTTTCTTTTCTTTCTTCTAATGAGACAGATTGGCAGAAGCACGTATGCACTAAAGGCAATATTTATTTCAGGTCATATACTTGGCATTACCAGTTGCTGTCGGCTTCATGAAAAGGAGTTTATGTTGAAAATTATCTAGAGTTTTTTACTATGGCAGGCCCTCACACATATCACCATCTTGGCCTGTAAAACACCAGCGCTTCTTTTTTACCAGCTCATGAAATGCAAGATCAGTTGAGATGTCGCAGATTCACCCTTAACCCTTTCAGACGCCACCTATGAAGACCTGTCTGTAAATGTGTCAAATCATTACAACGTTGCTTCAAGGCACTCAGTATGCATTTGCAACAAGAATGATGAATTAATTGTCTAATTTATGTGTGTTATAGTGACTCATCCTAATTAAGTTGTACTTAAATATCTCTTTATCCAAAGTTATTGATGCCTACTTTTGACATAAATAGAATTCAAGCTCAGGTTAGGAATATAGTGCAAAATTATTTTCTATTACATACATTTTGAGCATGAAAAAAAGTCTTCTTTTCACACTGCTCGCAGAAAGCGGCATGTGACACGACTTGTTGAACGTGGTAGTGCCTTCAGAAAAGTGATCATATGTATCAGTGCACAGCAAAATGAAGTTAAATAAAGGCAAATTTAATATGCAGGAGATTCAGTTTCATCTCAAGTGCGATATATCTTGCTCTTGCTTAGCCTCTCCTAACTGCAAATAGCAAAAACAAGAGGTGTACACAATTGTGTAGATAGCGTCTCAAAGGGTTAACATGAAACAG
>WOVY01001206.1:0-37500 GCA_013436015.1 Rhipicephalus annulatus
CTTGTAAGTGATACTTTCTGCACTATTCTTTTTTTATTTTTTAGTCTGGGTTAGTAAAATTAATGACACTGAAGTTTTTAAAGTATCAGTTATCAGTCTAAATTAACTTTGGGGCCACTTTTTCTCTTTACAGTAAATTGGAAAAATGCTCATTTGCATTCGTTTAGGGGAACATTTAAAAACTACGGAGGGCTAAATTTCATGGGAGTCCCCAAATATGGCATTTTTCGTGAGAGCGCTGTGTGTATTCTGCTTCAATAACACTGTATAATTTGAATCATATATTTTAATGAGGCGAACATCATCTGTGTGGAGATGCACTTTTCATAGTGTAGCTTGGAAGCCTGTCTACAAACATGCTCTTTCGTAAAGTGTTTAAACAGCTTTCATGCGCAGGCTTTTATGCATACCATCTTACATGTATCAGGTATTATATACTAGAGCTCTCTGCTGCATCCGCACATCTAGTACCAGCTCAGTGTCATTTGTTTTCTGCACTATACTTAGAGTTACATGCCTTACAAAGGTTCTGTATGTGCAATTTATTCAGTGTTCCTGGAGAAAAGAAAAAAGCTCAACCCAAACAGGGTGGGGGCAAATTTCGACCACTTTTCGAAGACTTCGGAAGAATGGCTGCCATCATTTGGACGTGTGTGGAACTTTGGCAGGAGATGGCAGTCAAGGTAAGTTATAACCTTTAACTCATTTGTATAAATTTAGCAATATATTGTTTATATCACTACTGAAATTATGACTTAATGTGCAAGGTCATTGAATTAAACTGTATTGAAGCTAATTGATCTTTCTTAGGCCATCAATATTAGTGGCACAAGTTACTCTAACATTATTGAAGCTAAAGAAATAAGGAAAGCTTGGAAATATTCACTTCTGAAACTTGTTTGTGTTTTAAGTCACAGTGTGAAACTCACAGGATAAGTGCCTCCTTTTATTGTTCTTCAGGAGTCAGTACAGATAAGGAAGGAGAGGAATGCTGGAAAATGGAAGAAGCCAAAGGAAAGTTAAACTACGCCTGGACGAAGACGTAACAGGAAGGACCCGGTTAACCACTTTCTGTAAATACATAGTAACAATAAATATCCATAATTTTCTCAAACTCTCACAGCAGTTTGATTTTGATGTGCATGTGGTGGGCTATTACCAGTGGGCCCCGCATAAGGATGTCATAAAAGGATTGCATGTAGCAAGCAGATACCTTAGTTATGTGCTATGTCTATTGCAATCATGACACGCGTATTGTGTTGGCGTTGAATTTTGTATGGCCAAGATATATGCTAGTAACGTATATATGCCAGCCCTTCCATGTTTTGGTGACCCAAGTTGGTCATCGCACTGTAGCCAAGCTTGGACTGCGTAATTATGGGTTAAGGGCAACCAACAGTTCATTCGCAGTACTGTATACAGGTATTACCGACTGCACTGCATCACAAAACTTATACAATGGGCAGTTCTTGAAGCACTGCCATTGAAACGACTAGAAAGAATATGAAGTGAGTTCCACTTGTTTCCTTATAGTGTATACTTGCATAATAAGGCTGTGTGCTGTTGACTTCTACTTCAAGTGTTTTTGTTACTAGATCCTGTTGACACTGAAAACTAAACATTGACATATTGCCATCTATCGTATAAAAATAGGATGTATTTTTATAATTTACCATCATTAATGTCCTGATGGTACCATCCACAGTTGGCACAATACTATGTTTTGATTTTTCTTGTGCAACTCCTTTCAATTTTTTTATATGTACAGGGTGTTTCATTTTAAGCAATGCAGATTTTTTTATAAATATTCTACGGCAGTAAGGTTCCTGCTGTTCTCGCACACGATTGCCATGTCAAAGCTGCAATTAACTTGACACTGTACAACTAATGAACAAAAAATTGTTACTTAACTTTTAAATAATTGACTTGAGGGCAGGTGTCTAATTACAAAGTTGTACTGCATGGCAATTTAAACACATACCTATTTCTCAAAAATTACAAAAAGTTGCACGTAGTTTGAGATATTCATCATCAAACTTGACGGGTGAAGTCGAAACTGATTGCGCCTCTCTACATATATTGACTTCGCCTTAAATGGCTATATGTAGTATTGCTTGCGTTATGCCAAGTCACGGACAACATATGACGACTAGAGCTTACAACAGCGCACCTATTGATGGGGAGGGACACAAAGATGAACTTATTGAATTTCCTTAGACTCTAGAAAGTCTCCCACTGCATGACCACTGTTACTTTGGGGCCCACCTTGCCACTTGACACGCCACTGTGTAGCACCTGTACAATGCATTAAGGCATACTTGGAACAAATAGTTCTACATCAAACAGTATGTTCGCTTATGGCATGTGGAATGGCCACTTCGCATGGAAATATTTCATGTCTAATTCATTCTCGCCAAAGAAATATATGTATCATTAGAACAGGTGCAATGACGGGAATAATTTATATACATATCTTATTCTTATTCACCAAACACATACACTCAGTAACCATCATCACTAGTCGTTACTTGAAAGTCGGATCTCTCTTGAAAAAAAAAAATAGATGGATCCGCACCTGATATCACCTATTACAGACATTATGATGAACAAGGATAATAAAAAAAGACAATTTATTAAGCTTGACTTGACCCATTTTGTAACTTTCAACGAAATTTACACATTAATCATAGTAAAATAACAGTGTGTTTGCCTGTATCAGGAATCTAGGCATCTCTATCGGATGATTAGTTGCAACTCGCACACATAGCGGCGCTTTACAATAGGATTTAGGTTGCAGGGTACACAGTGTGTGCTAGTCAACACCACAACAGGTCATACGGGTGACGACGTAAAATGGCACGTGACAAAGTGTACAGAAAGAAAACGTAAGTCTGAAGGGCTCGTTTTTCTTCGTTAGACACAATATTAATGAGAATAAGTAGACAGTGATGCCATAAAAAGTACAGGGGATGTTACCATAAGTAATTATTATGAAAAATCTAAACAAAAAAAGTTACCTTGCTGCCGTATCGGTCAGCTTCCAGCTTGTATTTAAGATTGCATGCAACAGGAGGCCAACAACCAAAAAAGAGTGTTCCAAACTCGCCAGGATGGCTACTGGCGATGGTGACTGGCACTCCCCACGTCTAAATTATCATATACACCCTATTAAGTGAACGGAGGGATGACCGCCGCCACAGCTCAGCGGTAGACCATCGTACACGTTATTCGAAGGCCACAAGATCGGTCCCTGCTGGCAGCGAATTATCTTTTTGTCCACTTTTCTTCCCTCGCATTTACATTACAATTACTGCTAATAGCATCCCCTATACTTTCCTTGGCATCATTGTTTGTTCTCATTAATAAAGGATACAGAATAAATTTTTGTAGCTTTATTCATCTTTACCTTGCAGTAATCTGCGGCACGTGTGATTGTGAACACATGTTTCATTACTTATAATTGTGGTTCGCTTCTGCAATGTAGCTGGGAGCCACACAGACAGCCCTGTGGATTTATTGCGGTACCTCCACTTCTGGGCAGCATAGAACGTCCATTTGCAAGCATCTTTATTCTTGTCCTGGTCTGCTTCGAGTTTTCCGCGCTTGCAATGCTAAACATTTGTTTGTGCACCTCACAATCTTTAAGGCAAATGAGAGCAAAACACAAAGCAAACTTATGCAATTGGCCTTGAGAAAAGGTACGAGATACTCTGCGCGGTGTAGAGCTCCTTGAAAAGTGCAAGTACTTTTGCCGTATACACGCGTACTTATTATTCAAAAAGTTTTTGTAGTGTTTTCCTTGTAAACTTCAGCTGCAACCAAATCTTTTGAAAAGCTGAAGGATTGGCTGACTTATAACTTTCTTTTTAGCAGCCGTCCAGAATTTGAGCGAAATATGATTAGACGTGGTGATGAGTGAATATAATGCAACCGTCAGCACGCCATTTTCGGGTTTTTTTAGCATACCTCAGTAATTCGCAGGAGCCTTTGAATTTCTGATGTCAGCTGAAGGCCGACCCAGCCTGGCTGTCATAAGCCTGGGCAATAAAATCAAGCGAATTTTATGATTAAAGACGCCAATTTTCGCTAGAATTTTTGGAACACTAACTCGTATTTCAAGGGTCGAGTTTCTCTGATAGGCTGCTCTATAAGTACGCCATGTGGTACAAGTCTTTTAATGCAGCCCAGAATTTCATTGTGGTAAGCTTCCTGTAAAGCATGCTTTTTCATAACTCTGATGTGTTGACATGTGGAGCCCACTTTTAGTCTTCCTTATCTATCACATGGTCCTATTAAGATTTTACCGATCGCTGCTTGTGTAAGTACAACGTTTCCACACCTTCCTACACCATATATTGCTGCCATGACAGCAAAGCACATAGTAATCCTAGAAGGGACCTAATTTGTCGGCCAGTAGTTTTGTTACAACGTGTGCGATTTTAACGGGAATCGAGGGAAGATGGTGGAAGAACGACAATTTAGTGAACAATGCCGGTTATTGATGGGCAAAGTTGAAAGAAAAAACGAATAAATAAGAGATAACTAGAACGAGAAATGCTGCTTGCGCCTATAAAACGTTAAAATCTCAAGTTACCATGCGGTGCACCAAAACGGGACGAATAAAGGTTTCTAAAGGTTGTAAAACATTTACCCTACAGCATGTAGGGAGTTCAAATGACCTCGAAAAACGTGAAGCTGATTTGATGTCAACAGTATATAGTCCCTCTTGTACTTAAAATGTCGCGTATTTGGCTTTTTTTTTTTGCGTTGTCCATAAACAAAATGAAAGACTAGTGAATTCTCGTCCTTTCTCAAGATTTCGTTGCAACCCGCATTAATATCGGATAGTTCATAAGAAAATAATAGCCCAAAGAAATAGGTCACCTGTTAAAGATTCCCCGCATATATGTTCAGAATAGAAATCGAAAATATGAAATCTTAAATGCGCGTGAGGGTGTCAGGCGCAACGCTTGATTGAAAGGTGATTGGCAGTTCGCAGGCCCACTCGCACTTGTTGACATTGTTTTATCTCGTAGTCGTCGGCGACACCTCAGGTACATTCACGGTCACGTCGAGTCGCTGCTAACGCCACATGCCTTCAACTATAGTCTCTTCGCTACACCTCTACTACATAACAGGTAACAATTCTCGCCAGTGTTAAACACTTCAGTCGGTATCACAGAAAAAGGATGAAATAAACGTCATTAAGTGAACAGAAACCTCAACCTCTCTTCACCTTCACCAGCGACTTCAACAGCTGAACCCGGAAGTGGTCACTCTTCTCGAGCGAGCGGCACGGTGTTCTTCCGGCGACGACGTGCTTCTAGCTTCCGTTGAAGTGCTTTGCTCAGTCTCGCCTGGCGGAGTTCTTGCACTCTCTTGAGCACCTTCATTTGCTCGTTGTGCTGGTAGCGCAGCTCTGCCACTTTGCCTACATTGGTAAATGAGAACAGAATTTTACGTTGTATAGTCAACAGCAGCATAGTATAATAACAAAGGTTGGCAACCGGCAGGCCGCATGTAGTCCGTGAGACAGTTTGATAACTTCGATACTCAGTTCATTCGATGATTCCCTGAAAACATGGTCCAGTTTAACGCTGCTGTTTTGGTGAAAGCATCCTGAAACTGCTTCGAGGTATTTCATGACGCTGTGAGTGATTGCGTGCTTAATGATCTACTTATCTCTGATGACCTGAAGTGCCCCCATACGTAACAAAATCACAAGTATTTTAAACAGGTAATTAACGAATGTGCTACGCTTGATCTAACGTACCAAATATCTTTTCCGTGGGAGGCAGCGGAGCGAGATCAGACATTGGCACCGGCGTTGGTAGCGTCGTCCTGCCGACATCTGGAGTCACGAGTGAGCTCTGTGGCAATAAAAACTCGACAGATGTAATACACGAAGGCCAGTTTGCACTCATGTACGACAAATGCGCCGCAACGATCAAATACGTATATTTTGCTGCAATCAAACATTTCGTCCGTTTGCCTACAAAGCTTTGTTATGTAATAATGTTTTTGTATGTACATGTATTGCCAGAGAGTAAAATTAACCAGAATTGATCTTTTTGGCATCATTTACAGCCATGTATTTGTGAACCCTTGATAATTGACACCAGAACTAACTAGCGAAAAATACCGATTAGTGTACCCACCCTACTCAGTGCCCTTTCGGCGTAAAACAGCTGCGCAGTGTCGTCGTCTTGGAAAGTGTCCGTATCAGCATCCATGTGGTAGTCGACTGAAAAAAAAGACATATATTGCAGCATATTCAAGGCTGGGAATTATTCCAGTTTTTAATAAAGCTCCGAGAAAAAAAGAAAGAAAAAGAAATCTTGCTCTGTTTCATCACTTGTAAACTACTGGACTGAATATCTCTGTTTACATCGAGTTTTTTTTTTAATTCGAACAGCTGATCATTCTGAAGCTCTGCGCTACACATAAATCACAAGCCGTATGACACGTGCCCATGACTGTAGATGTTGGCGAACTGTTGAAACCTGAAAAGCTTGGGGAGAGGTCCAAACCTCTCCCCCCTCCAAGTTGTTTTGTTTGTGTCTATTTGTACATGCACAACTACAAACAACGACACGCACATTTATACTCCCCCCCCCCCCCCGCCGCGAAATAAAACCTTGATTACATAAACACCTGTTGCTCTGAAGGAGTAGCGTTTATCAGGGCCCAATAAAGTTCTCCCTCTCTCTCTGCATGTGTGTCTGTCTGTATTAAGAATAACTACCTCATTTGAGGTGAACCTGCTTCATATGCCGAGTTCACTTACCACCGTCAAGCTTCATTTCCTTGCCCGTGGTGTTTTTGATTGAATCCTTTATGAGTCGTATTCGTTCCTTTCGCAGCAGCGCGGATTTTTCTCGACACCGCTCTTCCAAAATGCCGAGGTCGTGGTATATTATGTTATTTATCACCTGCAACAAATTATAGCAGCAATGAGCTCCAAATGTCTTTTATTACCACTATTCTGTTGAGTAACGCCGGGTGCCTTAGTTTCGATGTTTCTCTCTGTTTCGGTAACATGGGTGCTGTAGCAATGACAAAAATAGTCAGCATATCGTAATACCTGCTATCCTGCTCTTGGCCGAATACAATCTTCATGATAACCTTGCAGTATGATTATCTTTGCTACTTTAGCAAGTGTATATGCATTTGCAATGCTACAACTACAAAGCGTTCATTGCATTCTTCTAAAGTGCTATCGCGCTTGATTAAAAAAAATTGAGTGATTTGTTAGTGAACTGTACAACTTACTAATCTCTTTATACCACTCCTTTCGCATTTCTTTTGCGGCATCTCATCTTTGAGTTGATTGATTGATTGATATGTGGGGTTTGATGCCCCAAAACCATCATGATTATGAGAGACGCATTAGTGGAGGGCTCCAGAAATTTCGACCACCTGGTGCTCTTTAACGTGCACCCAAGTCTGAGCACACGGGCCAACAGCACTTTCGCCTCCATCGAAAATGCAGCCGCCGCAGCCGGGATTCCATCCCGTGACTTTCGGGTCAGCAGCCGAGTACGATAGCCACTAGACCACCACGGCGGGTCTATCTTCATCTTTCAGTTGGTCAGTATGGTGCAAAAAGAGAAAATAGCACCGTTGTTACTTCAGTTATCATGCGTTTACACTGATTTAGAGGATACTTTGAACTGGTATGCTATTCAGAGCGTCTAGATAATGTGAAAGCGACCTTGACGACTCTTCTATTAACAATAACGGTACTATCGAGAAAGTTTTCGCCATCAATAAAATTAGCCAATATAGCTGGGCCCGCCTGCTGCGTATAAGCAATATTCGGCTGGCATGCTGGTAGGAGACATTTCTCTTTGTTGTCTATATGTTTTATTTTCACATGTCACATCTCTCAAATCTCAATAGATTATGCCTATCTCGATTGCAAGGAGATACGTTTATGACCTTAGTTTTGAAGAAAAAAGAAAGAACTTCATCTGTACGGCTATGCTCGCGTTTTGAATCAAATGACGACAAATCTCTAAGCGACCTTTTTTTATACCTTATCTAGTAGACACGAGTTGATTTCATGAAACAAATGGGGGTGCCATATTCAAATTGGTTACATTGTGAAAAAAAAAATCGGCATGTCGCAATCCATTATTACTTACCATTTCTAGCCATTGCTTGAGCGCTCCTGCTCTTCTGTAAGCGCTGTTGTAGCAATTATAGGCGTGCTCTCGTCTCTCAGGTGCCTTCATGTCCGAGAAGATATACGTGACGGCCTGCAAGGTGGAGAGAAATATGCACTATGTGGCGTCTGCGCATGAGCGCATTTGATGTAACCTCGGAGTAGGAGAGAAAGTAGTAAACGTTGCGCGAGACTTGGGAGCATACGTACGGGGGACAGGGGGGCGCCCCCCCCCCCCAGTCAGGTAAGAGAAGGGGGCGCAATGTCTAACGTCTGCCCCATACATTGACATGAGAGAGAGGGGACGCAGTGATAAGCCTCCACCCGCCTGAAGGGAAACCTTGCGCACACTTATGGCCGCGAGATGGTTGCCGTATTCTTTTGCACCACTTTGTATACACTGCGAAATGCATGCTTGTATCTATGCTACCTACTCGGTATGTTCATGACGATTTCGTGGAGTTGTGGCGTACCAGTTCTCGTATATATCGACACAACAACGTCGACGACGACAGCATTGATTGATATGTGGAGTTTAACGTCCCGAAACCACCGCCATGATTATGAGAGACGCTGCAGTGAAGGGCTCCAGAGATTTCGACCATCCGGGGTTCTTTAACGTGCTCCCAAATCTGAGCATATGAGCCTATAGAGCATTTTCGCCTCCATCGAAAAGGCAGCCGCCGCAGATGGGATTGGATCCCGCTACCTGTGGGTCAGCAGCCGAGTACTTTAACCATTAGACCACCGCAGCGGGACGACGACAGCAATAACAACAAAAGTTGCACTTGTGCTCGAAGGGTAAATGATTAATAGCGGCAGCAATGAGTATACTCGATAGTACAACAAAGTAACGCAGTTTCACCAGCACTACTGATTGCAGTAAGTGGTCGCTCTCCTTACAAGATACACTGACTAAGTCTACAGATGCACTGCACAGATTCAAAGAGTCTAATGCGGGAAATTGCACACTGTAGCTATCTACAGCCATGCATCGCTGCAGATGTATAGAATCTATGGTAAATAGGGTGCGTTAAACGAGCACATAGCGCTAGTCAATTTGACTGAATGTACGCATAGGCGAATGCTACACGAATAGACAGAGCAGAAAAAAAATAAAATAAAATAGAATAAAGTAAACAAAGTTATAGTCGCGTTCTTCTGTACGCCGCGGGTTTCGGTCTCCCTGTGCCTATCAGCAAACTTCCATCCATCATGGCGTCGTGATATGGGTACGTCCTGCGCATTTTGCATCCTACGGCTACATGCAATGTGCTCTGCTGAGCGCAGAGGACATCGTTCGATATGCGACTTCAATTTGTCTCTATTGGCAATGTAAATAGCGAGCACGTGCTCTGCGTGTGAATCTCTTGACCATGATACGGACGCTACATCCTCTACGTGATCGAGATGCAGCCTTGATTTTTCTGCTGCACAGGCATCGAGCTATAGAAAACGTACCTTGTAGACCGTCTCGATTTCGTTGGGGCTGCAGTACGGGAACTCGATATTTTTTAGATAACGTTGAGCCCCTTGCAAGTTCTGTAAGGCTGCACTGAGGTTGTTTCTTGTTTCGGCTGCACAGTAGTACCGCATCTTCTCGTCGCTATAGAGATAAAAGGAGAGAGAGAATCTATACATTACGGTGGTTGGCAGTGAATAAATGAAAAAAAAAGAAAGCTTATCAGCGAAATTCGCATTCAACGCATGGTTAGTCAGGTTGAGTCGACGAGATAAAATGTAATTAGACTTCCCGCTGTGCATGCTATGCTATTTTATCTGCGCTATTTATGTCTCAGTGTTACTTAATCTGTGATGTCTGACCGGAGAGGTTTGTGTATAACGTCAGTTTTATCTTGAAACATCTCGAGTCCATCAGTACGCTAAGTAACTAATTTTATCATATTTATCTTACTAATAATCTGCGTGGCGAAAAACATTTCTTGAAGGTTGGTTGCAATGAGTGCTTTTACAGATTCGTGGCTGTCATGTATGAGGAAAGATCATTACTACTGCCCCTCGTGTACACTTCGGCCTGCCAGCTTGTCATAAGATCACGTATTGCGTGACGCCAAAGGGCAGAAAAAGAGTGTTCCACACTCGCCTTATTGGCTCATCTTGCGGCCCTGACTGACACTAGTACGTTTAAAAGATACATAAATACGTATAAAGTGGACGGACAGATTCGTGCTGTGGTAGCTAGGTTGGTAGAGCATCGGACACGTTATTAGAAGGTTATGTTTTCGTCCACATTTCTTTCCCCACATTGACGTAACAATTACAACTAATAAAATCCCATAGGCTTTCTTCGGCATTGTTGTCTATGAATTCTCGTGGTTATGCGGCCTTCTATGTAAGATTATCTAAAAGCCCATGGTCGGGCGCGTAGTGTTGCGACCGGGGTTTCCAGACACCGGAGGTCCGGGATGAAGTTGTCGAGGCAGGAGGAAGAGAGACTTGAAGAGGGTTTATTTACAATATATACATTGCGAACTCCCTACACGGTGAGCCCTCAAACGTGGCAGGCCTCTACATGACTCCTAACATAGCGCTCCATGGTGCTTGGTTCTACATGGTTCTGCTCGGTTCTGCTCTGTTCTGCCTGGTTCTCTTCTCGAAAAAAGCACACCGAATGAGCCGTGGGGGCTCATTATAAAGGGTCTGTCCTCCCCAGATCCCTAGATCGGGGACCGCGTACAGAGGGCACCGTCCAACCACGGATCACACATTACCCGCGAGGGTGACGAGCACGCACGGTCCACGTGAACGTTCAAAATTGAAGCGTGGTCACTGCACGGCCATGTGGCACGAACGTGGCTCCTCCTCGTCAAGGGGTGTCGCTGGGCGAGGGGTCTGAAGTTGATGACTGCATCCATCGAAAGGGCCGCCGTAAACAAGCTTCAAATGGTCGCCGAACGACTCGTTCAATTAGCGGGACGATTTCCGGCCGCCGCCGCCGCCGTCATCTTCCAAAAAAGAAGCTGCACTTGTGGTCTCCCGAACTGCTCACGGTGTCGTGGCGGCAAGACGCCGCACCCTCCGGCCAGGGGGGAACAATACATGGCGGACACAGGCCGCCAACCCGTTTGGCGACTAAAAAGGAACATCAAAAGGAACGCCGATCCACTGTCAGACCTGGCGCCGGTCCTAACAGTAGGCAGCCGGTCGTTCGGTTTGGTTTGAAGATTAAAGGAGCGCCGCTCCCTCTTCAGCTCCGGCGCCGGTCACAACAGCTCGTCCGCCGGCGGGAGAAGCGACCTGAGGGTGACCAGCTGCACAGGTTGCTCGAAGTGTCGCTGTGTAGTGCTGTCTTCCAGGCCACTGCTGATGACGCTCAGCCAAGGACTCTTTCCCTCTCGTTCCTTGTGGCTCCCCTCTGGGAAAAGCATTCATACACACCACCACAGGCACGGGAGAGCACCCTGCCCGCACTGAGACACGTCGAGTCCGACAAATTATCCAAAAGCAACCTTACTTAAGCAGTATTACCAAACACAAAGCAGCAATCGGGACGTTTCTCTGAGGTTTCACCAAAACTCCTAATCCCGATCCGATAATAATCTTCCCATCAAACTGCTTTCAAGAAAACTAATTGTCAAGTGATGCGCTCACCGTGGCATACCCGAGTGCCTGCGTGAGTAATCCGCCGTAACCCACCAGGTATCATACTCATAAAATGAAGCATTTTACTTCACGCTATCTTTTAGTTCCCGAAATTTAGTGCCGCCAAAGCCAGTCGTCAATTCCTCTTGAGAAGACGAAAGCATAACTGCCGTGCTGCACCTGCATTAGGAACCTCTTTATTATACATCCGCAAACGCACATCACAGTGCGCCTGCCTGGAGGAGATACCACCTAACCGTTCCCTTGCTGTTGCCACTTTCACAAAGCATACATATAAACTCACGAGCTAGCTTTTCTTACACACCGGACACATGCGAACAAAACATTAAATGAACAACAAAAAAAGTTTCGCATGAATCCTGAAAAATCTCGCAAGCAATAACTTTGCGTCTCTACGCTCAGTCATAATTAGTTCATAACGTTGCTCCTGCTCATTTACACGTATCTACCATGACGCAGGCTCCTATGCGTGTCGTTTATGCAATCGCACAACGCTTACCTTAGCTAAACGTACAACGCCCAAGAAATGAACAAAACCAAAAATGTGTTACCTAAACACTATTTGGTAGACGAGATTCTTAAAAAACACATTAAAATCCAAAACAACTTAAACAGTCAAAAGCAAATTTCAAAACAAAATAAATCCACTAATGACCATCGTCAAAAGCTCACGGATGTCTACTCCTTTTTGGGACTAACGCGCGGTGTCGCGTCCTGTGGGTCTTTTTAGGCGAACGGGAAATGGAACAATGGCAAAACCCATTCGCTTCGCCTCCGACCCCCGCAAAGCTCTGCGCTGACAACCTGCGTTCTTACTCTCGCTGAGTACCTCGCACTCCCGCAGTCCATCAAACATGCCGTCGATAGAGCGACGAAAGGGTCTGCCTTTCTACCCAACGTGCTTTTTTTTTTTTCGTTTTGTCCGGCGGCTCGGACGCATACAAACCAACTCCGGTGCCGATGACAAACGCCTAATTCTGTACGCTCTAATGCGTGTCACTATCCTTCCAATAGATCTATACAACGCATATAGGCTACCAAAATGATAGAGCGCTAACGAAAACAAAGTACAAACGAGTTATTTACAAAATCACAAAAACAAACAAAATGTTCCTTTCAACAGTCCCGAGTCGACGTTTTCCGAGAGGCTAACAGCTGTTCGCAACAACTCTGAGTCGAACTCGCGGTGGTCGCGCCCGGAACGATTTTCTCGAGAAGCGGGGTCTACAACACGCGTCAATCGCCCTGCTACCGAACCCCGCGACGTTCCTCGAAGCCGACTTGCTGTCGCTTCCTGCCCCTCGAAAACCACCGACTCTTTTGCCCCGCACCCCGTCCAATGCACCGCGAGAACAACGGAAGGGTCTCTTGCCCCTCGACCACTTACGCACACGATGCGCTTCTCTTTTCTTTGTTCTCTGGCCGCTTGGACGCTTGCGATACGGCAACTTTCTTGAAATTTCGCTCCGCCATTTGAATACATTCCTCAAACGCGTCGCGATTTTTGCCTGCCTGTTTTTACGGCGCTTTCTCCGTTTTGCACGTCTCTTGGTGCCGTCTACGGAGCCTTTCGCCCATCTCTGATGCTCACCAGCACCCACATGCTCATCTGATTTTTCGCGCGGACTGTCTGGATAATTGCCTAGCAATCTATCCTTCAAACACTGCCGCGTACGATGCGCTTTTCTTTTCCGGCGGTTCGGACGCATACGATACAGACCCGTCAGAGATGACAACGGCACTTTTCTCGCGATTTTACCACGCCGTTTGAAACCCTTACTCAAACGCGTTGTGCTCATCTCGAGCTTTGCCTTTTTGTTGCCCTTCGGACGCTTTCTCCCCTGTGCACGCTTCTTTGTGCGGACCTGGGAGCCTTTCGTCCTACTCTGACGTTCTTCATCACCGATATGCTCCTCCGCCATCTCGCGCGCCCAGTCCTGATGATTGCCTATCAGTTCATCGTTAGACCGCGGCCGCGTAGATTGCGCACTTCTGTTCCTTACTCTCCGGCCGCTCAGACGCATGCGATTTAAGCCAGTCAGAGAAGACAACGGGCCTTTTCTCGCAAATCCGCCACGCCGTTTGAAGGTCCTCGTCAAACGCGCCGCGCTGATCGCGAGCCTTGCCGCGCTTCTGTTTTTCGGACGCTTTCTCCGTTTGGCACATTCCTTGGTGCCAAACCTGGAGCCTTTCGTCCGCCTCTGACGCTCATCAACATGGTCTACAGGGCTGCAAGGTTCGATGGAACACTCTGTTAATCTTAACTTCGTTTCCACCACCACGGAACCCTCACACCCTGCTGTGACCGCGAGCTCTTTTCCCTCAGAATGGGTTAAAACCTGTTCCATTCCCTTACAGGCACTAGCCTTCTCTTTGGCCTCAAACGGCACCGCCGCTATATCTACAGATATCAGACCCGCAGCACTCTCTTCGGCCCTAAACGGCACCGCTGCTGAAACGCACCGTTCGTGCGGTACATCTGCAAATTTCTGACCTGTAGCCCTTTCTTCGGCCTTAATCGGCACCGCCGCTACGTCGCACCGTTCGTGCACTTCATCTACAGATGTCTGACCTGTAGCCTTCGCTTCGGTCTTAAATGGCACCGCCGCTACATCGCACCGTTCGTGCGCTACATCTATGGATTGACCACTCTGCTGCAATGCCACCAATTCACAATTAAGCCTTTCTATCTCTTCATCTAATTCCTGCATCCTTTTTATATGTTCTTCATGCCTGCGCTCAGCTTCCAATTCCTCCTGGCGCCATCTTTCCTTTCTTTGCGCCCTTTGTACTTCCTCCTCCTGGTCCAATAAGTACATATTCCCGAAGTGCTCGATTTCCTCATTGTCACTATTGCTTTCGAGAATCACTTCGCGGAGTTTAGAAGCAGGCATATCATCATTAAAATCTAGCTCCAGATCCCAACACAGGTTCAGCAGGTCCTCTCTCGTCAATCTCGTAAGATCCATGGCGACTACTTTGCTTTGGCTCAGCTGTGACAAAACACAAACCCACCAGCGTTTCAATTCTGGGTCTAGAGAAATTGAAACCTGGCAAATCTCACAGCGGAGACCACAAGCTTAAGCACCCAAGTAGCACTACGTGGCCAACATCCCTCTCTACTTTTTCTTGTTAATTTTTCACTCCTGCTTTTTACAACATCCTAAAATTTAACCCGCAACGTACCCTTAGAAATTTTGAAACATTACCACTTGTTCCTATTGAATCATCTAAGCTTTCCTGCTTTAGCGTACTTGCTCAGATAATCATCCAGTGCTGCCTTGTGCTGAGATAACAACCACAGTGGCCAGGCAGTTGTTGGTTATATCTATCTTTTAACGAATCTAGGCTAAAAGACTCGATATATCTCAAGCACAAAGCCAGGCACTCACCCCATTACGTGCGGTGGTGGTACGCTGCTTCGATCCCGCCGAGTTCCAGGGCTTTCGGCTGGCCTCCGGTACATGTCGCTCTCCGTCGCAGACTCGTATCCCACCGCTGCCAACCAGTTGTTGCGACCGGGGTTTCCAGACACCGGAGGTCCGGGATGAAGTTGTCGAGGCAGGAGGAAGAGAGACTTGAAGAGGGTTTATTTACAATATATACATTGCGAACTCCCTACACGGTGAGCCCTCAAACGTGGCAGGCCTCTACATGACTCCTAACATAGCGCTCCATGGTGCTTGGTTCTACATGGTTCTGCTCGGTTCTGCTCTGTTCTGCCTGGTTCTCTTCTCGAAAAAAGCACACCGAATGAGCCGTGGGGGCTCATTATAAAGGGTCTGTCCTCCCCAGATCCCTAGATCGGGGACCGCGTACAGAGGGCACCGTCCAACCACGGATCACACATTACCCGCGAGGGTGACGAGCACGCACGGTCCACGTGAACGTTCAAAATTGAAGCGTGGTCACTGCACGGCCATGTGGCACGAACGTGGCTCCTCCTCGTCAAGGGGTGTCGCTGGGCGAGGGGTCTGAAGTTGATGACTGCATCCATCGAAAGGGCCGCCGTAAACAAGCTTCAAATGGTCGCCGAACGACTCGTTCAATTAGCGGGACGATTTCCGGCCGCCGCCGCCGCCGTCATCTTCCAAAAAAGAAGCTGCACTTGTGGTCTCCCGAACTGCTCACGGTGTCGTGGCGGCAAGACGCCGCACCCTCCGGCCAGGGGGGAACAATACATGGCGGACACAGGCCGCCAACCCGTTTGGCGACTAAAAAGGAACATCAAAAGGAACGCCGATCCACTGTCAGACCTGGCGCCGGTCCTAACAGTAGGCAGCCGGTCGTTCGGTTTGGTTTGAAGATTAAAGGAGCGCCGCTCCCTCTTCAGCTCCGGCGCCGGTCACAACAGTAGCCAGAAATGGTGCAGAAGACTGAGGTGCAAAAACATAACGTGAAGCAGGAAGAGCAGGGAAGAAGACGGAACTGTCTTCTCTCCTGTCTTCTCTCCTGCTCTTCCTGCTTCACGTTATGTTTTTTGTGCTTCAGTCTTCTGCACCAAGTATGCACCAACTAGCCCAAAAACAAGTCGTTTTGGAATAGCCAGAAATATTTATTGGAGTGGGAGCGGAACGGGGTGGGGGGGGGGGGCGGCTTTGGCAACTACTTTATGTATATTAGTGCGTGCGTTTGTATGTGTGCGTGTATATACAGACATAAGTAAATTTGATAGTTCGTGGCGCAAAGTGGAAAAAGTGGTCCCCCCCCCCCTCCTCCCAACCTCTTCACTCGTGTTGAGGCCGCCGACGCCGATGGTGGCACTTTTCCTGTGTTATAATGCTTATAAAGCTTTCGCTTTAATGCGGATTAGAAAAACCGCGTAGTAAAATCCAGGTTCTTTGTAATGTTGTAGAAACCAACTCTCACCACTCAGCACCCGAGAAGCACCACCCGAGGTGGTATAGCAAAGTGGGAGAAGAAAACGTGCTGCCGCTATACCAATAGCGGCGATGAACTTGCTGGTCGCTTGAAGATGAAACAGAAACGCTGGAGAACTTCTAGTAGGCTGAGAGAAACTTCTATTTACAGACTGTACAAACTTACATAAGTACGGACGTCAACGTTACAAAAAACAACAAAAAACGCTTTGGAAATGAACCGTGTTCTGCAGGGCGACCCTACGGGATTCGGCAGAGTCGATGGTGCCTAACACCTCAAGCCCGTTTCAAAACCCTTGGCACAGAGATCTTCGGGGCCTCTTATAATTTCCTCGTTGCTCCAACTCTCGGCGAATCATCGCCTGCTTTTTTTACTGAAAGGACAACACACTTGGTCGATCAAAGACCCCGACACAAGGACGCAACCTTCGTGCTCGCAGGGGTTCATGCCCTCTCCCCAAATAACACAACAACCAAAATGTAAACAACACAGAACAAGAAAAAGTCATAGAGGCTTGGGCAAGCTCCGTGGCACACAATTATCTAGACAGAGCTACACGTACTGGGTATTGCGGCCATAGGGCGACTTCCCTGTAACTCGTCAACTCCTTGACGACGGGGCAATAATCCGTTTGTCCCCTGTGCGCTGTAAGAGAAACCGCTCGCTGACCACCCGTAGTTCCACTTACGGGCTCATTTGCGCGGAAGCAGTCGAAGACATGCCACTGCGACAATACGCACCAAATCGTCGACTGGGCGCCCGATCGTCGCGTCATCAGCCACCCTCTCAAGTGTCGCCAACCCTACCGCTTCCGAGAGCTACCAGAGCTAAACCGGGCCAAGACAAAAGGTTGTTGGTGACCTCCAACTTTTCGCGACGCGCGCTGCCTCGAAACGGCATGTGCGAACACTGCATGCGGGTGGGCCGCAGATGAACCGGAGTGAAGAGTCACTGTACCGCTCTGGGTCTCGGAAGAGGCCCATTGATGCACCGACGTTTCTAATCCCGGTTGCCCACGTCGGAGTCGGTTTCTTTATCTTGACTTAACAGGAACTCGTAACGCTCGGCCGTCTTTGGCGTGCAGAACTACGCGGGCTACCATGCTGCGCCCTACTGTCTGCGTTCACGGCAAATCTGGTTGGACACGCTTCGACCGAGTGCAACTAAAGCAATACTGCCTGCCAACGGCTGACATGCCTGCCCAAGCTTACGACCCAAAGTAAATAAAAGCGAACTAACTGCCACGCAACCAATTCTAACCGTGGTCCTACAGGCGTCAAAGGAAGGTCTCAAGCTTCGCGTGCATAGAACGTGCCTTTCGGGGACAGTGTCGAGGTCCTTCCACTTCTTGAGTGCCCTGGAGAACTGGGAGCAAGCCTGGCGCACCATGAGCAACGCCTGTGACCACTTGAAGTGCGTCAGGTCCACCTGCTGCTTGCAGATGTGAAGCTTCTCGAGGTCCAGGGCAAGCTGGCACTCCAGCTCGCTCCCGGAAGTCTTCGAGATGATGGTGTCTGTGGGAAGAAAAACTATGGGCACAAAAAGAAGAAAAAAAAACAGCCAGTTCCACGCCGTGTACAGGCCATCTAGAAAGCCCACGATATGGTGGTAATGTTAAACCTCACTGTCCCAACATGGGAGCTGCCTGCGTCAACCTAAGCGTTGAACTTCAGGAGCCAAATAAAGTTTACCATACCTTATATCATACCATGCCATACCATATCATTCCATACCATACTATAACATTTCCACGCCGTCGAAACTGTCGGACATCGCAGCCGTAAGCGTGTGAGTGCATATGATTGGCTAGCGAGGTCATGTGTATCGTCATCATGATCGTCACAATTTAGCATAATAATTTAGAGCATGACTATCATCAGCGTTATTGTCATGATTAAGCGCATCATCATCATTATTATAAGCACCCTCTGCAGTGAGATGGGGAACCTGCGCCTGCGTGACAACGAACAGACATGCAGCCGGCGCAGGCTTGACTAAGAACAGAAAGTTGACAGAGACATTCAGTATAATCTAAACAGGTGCAACTTGTTTTGGGAGAAATATTTTATATTTTATGCCCACCCAGATTGAAACAGTTTATTGTCTTCTGATTTCAAGGTGTTCCAGTAATGCGAAAGAGTTCCCGTGTAAAATTACGAGCCGGAAAAGCACGTTTGCAGGCGATTTCCGGATATACGTTTTATTTTCGCCTGTATATAGCTGAAGACTTATAGCCGATTTTACCCCATTTCTTGATACCGATTTGTTCTTTTCATTCGGCGTCGATTGGCCTGGCTTACAAAACTCAGCTGCGGTGCCACATAGTAATATCTGAGGTTTGACGTCTCAAAACCATGATTTGACTGTGAAAGACGCTGTAGTGGAGAGCTCGGGAAATATCGACCATGTGGTGTTCTTTAACGTGCGCTCACATTGTGCAGTACATGAGCCTCCACCACGTCGCCTCCACGGAAATGCGAGTGCCGCCATGGCCGGAATCGAACCCGCGACCTTCTGGCCAGCAGCCGAGCACCATAGCCACTGCTTTACCACGGCGGACTAACTACGATACCGGTCGAAGTGACGTACCTAGCAGACTATCTCTGTCCTGGTACAGCTGCGCGAGCTCTTCGCAGTCATTTGAGAGCTCTTGGACTTCTTTCCGCATAACTTCAATTTGCTTTTCCGTCGCTTTGAGCTCGTTGTTGCAGACTTCCTGAGATACAAAAGAGAAAGAAAGAGAATGAGATGACGTATTCAAATACCATTTCACGACTATGTCACCGCCGCTTACAAATTGTTCAATCATCAATTTCATACTTAAACGAAATCCGCTGGTGTTTTCATCAAAAGCGTCGTTGAATTGTTGCATCATAGTTTATGCTAGGTTAGTCACCTTTTTTTTAATTTGGTACGCTGAAGTAACAGATGCCAATAACTCTCCTCTTTTCTACATCCTTAAGTTGTAAGCCGTGTGGGATTTTTTCTAGCGTGTGTTCTGGACTGTGTGTCGATGCTGGCAACCGCACATTACTTGATGAGATAGAGTAAGATATAACCGATTTCCTCGTCGTATATTCAGCGCACCCTCCGTTTTCTAAATTAAGAAATAAAGGACGCGTTTGTATAACCTGTGCATATACCATAAGCATATATATTGTCATGCACTTAAGAAAATGAGATATACACGATGGCATTTGCGTGCGCTTGCCCCAGATACTGACTGATAAAATGATCACTGTAACATGCTCTATAACTGGTGTTAACGAAACAAAGTGCCTCAAAACTTGGGTATAGTACCGGCTGAAATGCGCTCTTAATTAGTCTAACTCTTCTTTCGTCGAAAATTTCAACATTGATTTCATTATTGAGTGAATCGGCAGACGCTTTTAAAGTTGTTGCATCATCCGTTCTAGAAGCATAACTGTCGTCACCCACTCTCCCCCACACCCCTACCAGCTTATTTTCTTTTATTTGTCTTTGTCTTTTCGGCCTTTTAGATTATCTGTGCTTACAATCGATTATTTTATTACATACACCTCTTGTACTTTGCCCAACTCTATGTGCGAAATTTTCCCTGGGATGAAAAGTTCTGTAGACAGGAGTCTGAAGCTGTTTTACATTAGAAAGAACCTATAGAGCTTTAGTACCTATCGTTGCTGGCGCTTCATCGTACCCGTGTATAATGGTCTCTGACAAAACCTACACCTTTCTCGCGTCTTCCATTTTCCAAACATCTCGAAATGCCAGCTTGTATACTACAGTAAATTTAGGCACAAAAGAGAGGAACTGTTCTCCAAAAAAAAACGGGGTATAGGGTACCTTCCAAAAGCGCTGAGAGCTTTTTTCCGGCTTCTTTTTTTTCTTGTTTCGAGGGAGCTCGATGAAATGCGCGCGCGGTCACGCAACGCTGTCAACGCGCGGAAAAAAATAAGCATCAAGAACTGCGCGAACATGAACCTTCTTTTGCGAGGAGAAGCGGTGTTTTTGAAGCGGACGCGTGTGAAAATTTGACGGTGGTATGCCGGCGTGAGGCGCCCTCTCTGATGCGACGACAGACGGCTACCTCATAGCAAGGACACGTGTATCGCCTATTGCTTTACACTCAACGTGGCCGATACAACTCACAACATGCTACGTGAAGTAGAGCTTCTTTTAGCATATGTTACGCAATCTGTCCTGAAAAAACAAAAAAAAGAAATGGTCTGAAGTGATACGACGCTATTACGTGAAGTTTGGATATAGACATGATATGATAGACAAGCCAAGTCTCAACGTATATGTATTTGTATATATACATGCACACGATGCGAAGTCTCGTTCTCTGTCTCTGTCTGTCTGTCTGTCTCTCTCTCTCTCTCTCTATCTATCTATATATATATGTATATATATATATAATATATATATATATATATATATATATATATATATATATATATATATATATATATGTGTGTGTGTGTGTGTGTGTGTGTGTGTGTGTGTGTGTGTGTGTGTGTGTGTGTGTTCGTGCTACTTCATCGCCTGGCGAATAAACTCAGGACAAGTAAACTGAGGTAGGCATAGATCACAAGCGCTGATAGTGTGAGGTACGGCAATTTCTTCGATACCTATAGGCCATGATATTTGTAGACTAAAATAGCTGAAAATTGACGTATGGTGTTATTCTGTTTAACCGGGAAGGCATATCATTAATTAATCAGTTAGGTGCATTCGTAATTTTACGCGTGTGGTCAAAAGGAAGGTACTGAACAAGATCAACGAGAACAGATGACATAAACACAAAGAAAAGTTGCATATCTTGAATCGATTTGAACTGCACCTTGCGTGAGTGGTTTTCGCGGTTGGGAGCTGCTTTGCTGATCGGGAATTTGTGCCTGACGTGCTATTCTTGGTAGATTGGTAGAAATGGCGCGAAGTGCAGCGTGCGCGCATTGATTTGAACCTGAGGCATTTACTGGTGAATCGTTAATCGTAACGGCGTAGCTGAATAAGTTCTCTTTCACGCTGTTGATCCGGATTGAACATTGATCGGAGCTGACGCTGGCCTTGTATTTAGGGGCGAAGCTCCTTACGCCTTGAGTCGTACGTCCCGTGTTTGTAGTAGTAGCCACCTCTCGTTTAGTCTTTATAATGTCCGCTGGAATGCGGTACTTGTACATGACAAATATATGGTGAAAATATGCGAGGTGGTGGTACTTGGAGTGTTCACTAGATGGACGGACAGACAGACGAACGAACGAATGGACGCACGGAAGGACGGATGGATGGACGCATGGACGGGTGCACGAATGGACGCACATAGGGACGGAAGCAAGAATGAACGGACGGACTGATGGATGCTTCGCTTTACTCATCATCATTCACTCCGTGGATATGCTGTGATTTTTTTTCGCGATCTTAACAGATCACTCACATGAATATGTCTAATGATAATCGAAGCATTAATCGAATAATTGAATCATTCCCTCACCCATATAGTATGCAATGTCTAAGAAAATACATTTTCCCCTTCTCAAAAGGAAACTGCGGAGTGACCTATGTGGCAGCAGTGCTAAACATGCGAATGCCCAAACACAACACGTGAGCCTTGAAATATCATTGCATGCTTATTTTATAAGAGACACTACTAGCTAGGTATATTTGACGTTCCATTTTATTGCCTATAGTTATTATATGGGCATTCGAGACGTATTTGTGCCGTTGTCGTCGCCGTTATAATTCTTATGAAATCCAAACGACCGCACCCTCGTATTTTTTATGTGCTAGCGAAAGCTCTTTCCGCACCTTGCATCTATGGGAGCACAATTCCACTGGCATGAAGCAAAAGAAAACAGCTGCAAATTCAAAGGCACACAAAAGATTTTAGAGGTAAGGAGAGAGAAGAAGTGAAGGAAAAGGCAGGACAAATTAATTTTCTCACGAAACGAAAACGTTTTGAAGCCAGGGTTGCCAAACACTCACTCTTTAGGCAAGGTAAAGGAAGCAAATCCGATGGTAATATTAACTGGCTAACCTGCCGGTATTCCTCTGCATCTATCTCCCTCTCTTTTCACTTTCTCACTGTCTCATTCCTGTTTAGTTTATCAACATCAGTAATTTTCATATGTATTCGCAGCACTGATATTGGATAACGCGTTACTTGGGGAACCACTCAATGTGCGTTAGTCACCATTCTGTTCAGGTCGTCCAGGTACTCCTCTTGGTCCGGATGTAGCACTCCGTCGCCTTCCTTTTGTCTCAGCAGCTCGTTTCTCACTGTCAAGGCCTCGCCTTCGTTGAAAAGGCTATTCACCGCTGCCCTGTAATAAATGCGCGCAGGATGTGTTATGTGGCCTTTGTACGAGTTGAAGAAGATATACGACGGGAAAGACGTGGACATTTAGTACGACACAAGCAGGGTGGCACTCTCGTGTTAATCGTGAAATAAAAAAAAATTCATTAATATTACACGCGACACTTTCGTGCCTCTTGTCATGCCCAGTAGACAGGGAAGAGAGGGATGACACAGTGGTTCACACATGTCTGAAAGATTATTATGTACAAAAAAAAGGACGCACTGTTTGTTTTTTTTCCCCAAAAAATGAACACGAATGAGCCACACCCCAAGTTGTCAATTTTACATTGTATATCTCTACTTATCTTTGTGATTAATGTTGACTCATATTCATACATTTGCAACACCTTCGGACCTTCTTAAATATATATTTTGTTTGACGATGAGGAATTTAAGGTGCGCTGCTATACCGTTAATCATCAGTCCGTTTTATTTTTGTATTGCGTTGATTTTTTTGTTAAAAGTTAGCTTGTGGACGAGAGTGTCATGCTTGTAATTAAACTAGGGGAACGATACACATTTGAGCTGTTTTGCCTTGCAATTAACAAGACAGGCATAAATAGCGCATTTTGAAGGAATTACTTATTTAGGAATAGAAGCAGTCACACATGACCAACCAATCTGTGATGACCTTATTCTGCCCTTCAAGCTTTAATGCAGTCTGCAATAGAGGTAGTCGTTGACGCTTAATGCTAACGAATGTCATCAGTACCGTGGTCGTTAGAATACAAACTTATATAGTGGCCGTGACATAATAAAGCAGGGTATTCTATCGTGTTTTTCGTTATTCGTTATGTAGTATTGAAATAATCAACCCCGGCATTATTTAATACATAACACGCTGTGCATTTGTCGACAATGTTCACTAAATTTTGACTGCTGTATGTGTTCGTGCACCGAGCGAAAAATCTGGGCCACTGCGACTGGTCGATGAACACAAACACCGCCAGAATAGTAGCATGCGCCGCGTCTGGTGGCCAGGCCACGTCAGGTCAGGTTAGCTTATTTTCCTGATTGCCCCTTTATCAGAAGTGTTACATGAGGGGTGGGTTAGAGTAGCGAATAGCTCAACGCAGTAACATAGGTGCGTTCAATAAAGGAGGTGTAGTAACAATACTGATTGTTAGCCTAGTTGGTACTTGCTTATACTGACATGATTTGACCGCAAATAATACACACACAGAGTAAAGAAACACTCAACGACAAGCACAAGCGGCTTGTGCCAATTGTGCTTGTTGTTGAGTGTTTCTTTACTCTGTGTGTGTATTATTTGGGGCCAAATCGTGTCAGTAAAGGAAGTATATGCACAGAACAGCGTTAAGGACGTATACTGCAGAGGAGACGATAGGACAGCGCACCCTTTGCTTGTCCCCTATTTTTCTCGAAATCTGTTCGTTGTGCTGTTTATATATCTTGTCCTGTCCCTGATTTTGCAGTTCATTTCGCATTCTAAGAGCTACAAATAACGGCGATGACGTTGTTGCGCTTCCTCTTCTTCCTTGCTCTGTCGTAATGAGAGTACCACAGATGACAACGTCGTCTCGTGTGTCGTTTCCGTGAAAGCGCTTGTCCACGTGACCGTCGCCTGCCTCTCGCTTTGCATGGACCGAGCGTGCGAAGCGTCGCGTGAGAACGTGTGATGGTGTCGACCGCGGACAAATGATGTTGACACTGCCTGTATACGGGCACGGCAGAAAGAAATGCGAACACGTGTGCCTGTGGGTATGACGACCCCACTCTGCTTGTTTTTGTGTCTGCACGGGTATCCCCGGGTGTGAATAATAGCGCGATCATTGCAGAAATATAGGTTGCTTGGGTGTGCTGTCCCTTTACCATCTGGGGACAAAGTGATCTTAATTTATGCACACGCGAAACAAATACGTGCCACCGGGGTCATCAGAACAGCATTTACTCGCTATATATATGCATATATTGCCGTGTTAGCACTTGTCGTTAATTAGTTACTCCTACTTGCGTTGATGAAGGTTTCTTTGAAGAAACGTGAAAACAAATTGTCGTATATGCATATTTAAAACCTCCATGGGGGAAGATCGAAGTGTAGCCTATTAAACTGTTCATGATGCCTACTGGTCTCTTTATCTCGTCCACACAGGGGGCTTCGAATGCGCGGTAAATTCCGAATCGGTCTTTCAAAAAACAGCTTGAATCAGTTCTGCAAATGGGAGTTTGTTCAGTTCAGTTCCTTATTTTGATGTTCTTTTGCGGTGACTCGTTTCACAGCATCTTGTTTTCACCACCGGCACTAGACCCTTTATTAAGGCATAAATTTGAGGTGATTGGCCTCAAGCATCATCAGGCGGGCAGGCTGCATGCGTCATCTAATGGTTTTTCTATAACGAGTAAAACTACGAAGGAGCCATTATAGATATTGTCTCTTTACTATTGTGTTTTTATTGTATTGTGCGCATGAGCGCTCTTTTATTTCGCTTTCTTCTTTCACGAAGTTCCTCCATCCCTTTCTCCCTTGCTGAGTACAAGCTTCCGGATGTCCTAGTTAACCACTCTGCTGTTTGTTTCTTGCCTCTTTCCCACCCCTAATAGGTCAAGTATTGGGAAGTCTGGGGGCAAGTTTCATACAAAGGTACTTTAGACAGTCTGTGTATTTGTAGGGTCAGGTTACTCCGCCTTGATAGCCGCAGTCGGTTCAGCTTGACCTAATGGAAGAATCAATATATGGTAAAGTTAAGATAACGTTGTAAGCCGAGACAGGAGTTAGAGGGAGCTATACAACCATAATGAGAGCTCATTTTCCCCTTGTCATTATCTCTCTCTCTTTCTAGCGAAGACCAACAGGCAGAAATCACCGTCGCAGGAAATGACGCTGCGCTCGTACTTATCAGCCGTCCTGAATTCACTAGCCGCGTCGGGGCCGCGCTGTTGTCTCGTCAATTCAAAAGACGAATGCAAACAGCTTACGAACGCTAGCAATGTAGCATGGCCTCCAACCGCAAGTCTCTGCAATAAGTTCGCTAATGGCGAGCGAGAGCAACCGAGTCACGGTTGCAACGAGCGAATGATTATGCGCGCATACGGTTGCATAGTCACGGTGTGCTTCCTCGTTCTGCCTGCAAACCATGTGGCGAACGTTTGCTGAAGAAGACGTCTTTCACCTATACAGGATCAATCGCTTGCATTGTTCGAGAAGCACCGGATGTCTGTCTCTACCACGAGCTTATGAGTGAAAGCAAGAAAGAAAGAAAGAAAGAAAGAAAGAAAGAAAGAAAGAAAGAAAGAAAGAAAGAAAGAACGAAAGAAAAAAGAAGGAAAGAAAGAAAGAAAGAAAGAAGGAAAGAAAGAAAGAAAGAAAGAAAGAAGAAAGAAAGAAAGAAAGAAAGAAAGAAAGAAAGAAAGAAAGAAAGAAAGAAAGAAAGAAAGTGCGGGTAGACGTTGTAATGATAAAACAGCAGTGAGCTCTTCTCTCTTTGATTGATTGGTTGGTATATGCTGGCCTGTCTATACTATATGGCGCATATCCATTGCGGGGAATCGACCAAGATGCGCAGTGAGTAGAGCACTTAAAAAAAACGACAAAGTGTTTTGTAAGATCAAGCGGTGAGATGACAAAGAATTCAGTGATTAGGCCATCGTATCGCGTCAAACTGAAATACCCGAATGATTGAGTACGCATTGCAATGATCAGTATCCATTGCCAAAGCTAGCCGTTCTCTCTACCCTCTTTCGTTTTTTTTCTACGTTAGTGCTGCTCCTTTCTTATTTCTCACGAGATGTAGAGCTGTACGTGAACCAGTCATACAGCTAAAAGTATATGCGTGCTTGTTTTTGTTACAAGAAGCTTATTTCTCAGGAGATGTAGAGCTGCACGTGAATCAGTCATACAGCTAAATGTATACGTGCTTGTTTTTGTTACAAGAAAACGGCACACAAAGTGAATGCGCATAAGACTAAGACATAGAAGAGGCTTGGCACACACAGTGCTTGCTGCTGGGTAAATGCGGCGAAACTTCGCACTTTCCAATTTTCCGCCAGACAAGGAGAGCGGCTCAAAGCGCCTTTCCTGATTCCTGCATCTTAGATCAGGGCTATGAACAACAATACGACCCTCGGCACTGATTCGAAACGTTATTAAGAAACATATGCACGTAAGATCAAGTGCGTTTAAAAAAAATGGATGTTGGGAATGTATAACATATTGTGCAAAACGAGCTTGCCGCTGTTGCTGTGCCTAGGCTCAGCAGTATGTCTTCAAACTGTCGAAAATACCTCTTCTGAGTACTTTTCAGTCCACCCAGCTAACTTCGTAATAGTTTTTCCCTCTGCTTAAAGAAATTAATATATGTACTTTGAACACCTCAGGAGCACATTGGTCGTTACACAGCTCACATTTTCTGGGCCAGCCGTTGACGTTCGTTCTCGAGGTTCGTGGCAGCCACTTCCAGCTGTCGCAGTTGGTCGAGCTTGATTTGGTAGCACTGCAGCGTGCGTCGACGTTCCAGCTGGTGGATGCGCCGCTCGTGCTGCACGTACGCGTGAAGGCACTCGACGGCAATGGCGGGCTCTTCGGATCGAGGTGATTTGTCGCCCGGCTCCATGCTCTCTGATTCCTTCGTTTCGGGCTGCATCACCTTAGAAGCGGTGGTTAAAGTCATCACGATGTTTTCACAATAACAATAATAAATATTGGGGTATTACATGGCAAAGAAGCTTTCACAATTCATAGTGTCAGACACTTCACCTATTGCTACAACGCATCAACCAAATTAATCCAATTTCCTGTTATTCCAGGGAAGCATAGGACACAATAACTGTGGCACAGGTAAAAATTAAAGTGGACAAGTAATCACTTTTTTTCGTCGGTAGGTTCCTAACCTACAACCATCAAATCCTGTGTCCAATGATCTATCCATTAAGTTACGATGGAACAGCAATCGGTAGAGCACTTAGTGAGGAACAGCAAGCAGCGGAAGCCACAGCCTTCGAGTTCTCTCCACGAAAGCGATACGCCACAATCTACGTGCACCAAGCGAGACGATCTAGCCCGTCTCGTGCAACATTCCACTGTCCCATTAGTGTGGTTCTCTTTTGCACCGCATTAGCACTGTTTACATGAATCGAGATGCAATGTGCTATAAATGAGACGCAATGTGCCACTGCGATGTACGTACACTTCAACGTGATGTGTTCGCGCAAGTACCGCTTAAACAACCACGAACGCACCTGCGACACAACAGTTGTTTCTGTCTGAGGCACGTAGGAGTTTTGCTGTGGCTTCACAATTTCTGCAACGGTATCCTTGTGAGGGTATGTGACCTAGAATGAAAAATATAAAAAAGTTAGAGGATAAATGTCTGGTGCGAAAGCTTTATTAGCAGGCGTTGGGCGGGAAATGAATTTTCGCCGCATTATGCGTGAACATTTTGCCACCAAAGTATCGAAAACGCTGTGTTCAACCTATTCTCCGTCTTTCTCTGAATGTGTTCCATGCGAAGGTCAGTCGTGCGTGCAGAATGTAAGACGCATAAATCCTTACTCTAAAGATCAGTGAAACGTAGCAAAGCATCACTTTAGGAAAAGACTAAGTTATTGTCACTGTGTGCGCTTATAATTGTAAGCTCAAGATTTAATGTCAGCTAGTAATGTAAGGCCCTTTCACCTCTGCTACAAGGCATTTCTTTTTTACATACGACATGGGGAATATGTTCCTGTGGTGCAGCGGTATATCTACGGCGTGACTGGGTTACTTTTCTCACTCAAGCATCCATTCCTGTCTTTTTAATTTTTTAATGAAGACTGTGGCTTCTACAATGACAACTTTGCATGGTTGACATCGACTACCCTATTATTTATTGTTACCAAATTAGCATCTTTTCATTGCGTCGCATATATATTGCCTAGTTCTACTACTATTAAAGATCGAGTACAATGCTACGCATAAGTGCCACTCAAGTAAGACAAACGCGTTTCCGTCAGCTCGTAGCACAAAGCAAAAAAGAAAAGAAAGAGAAAAAAAAAAGAATCAGATTCATTCACTTACGACAACATCCAGTGGAAGCGTTGCATGGCTACTGCCGCCACAACCCATGCCAGCTTCCTGGCAAATCTCGCTTCGTTAAGCCTGCAGGAGTTTCAAATGAACACTAATGTTTTACCGAGGAGGTCTTCACAATTTGTCTAGTTGCTGTAACTTCGTTAAAAAAGAGCATAAATAAATTATTTGATTGATATGTGGGGTTTAACGTCCCAAAACCACTATAAGCATAAATAAATGGGCAGCGGGAAATAGAATGAGGATGGGCGATAAATAAGCACGTCAAAAAGGCGCCACTGATGCGCCCATTCGTGTAATATTTCCTACTGCTGCTACTGCTACTGCTTGGTTATTATATATCAAAAGCGAACGTTCAGGCCCTTTCAGTTCAACAAGTTCAGCAATGCTATAAAGTTTTCAAGCCGCAAACATGCTCGAATTATTTTTCTGTGTCCATACATGAAACTTACTTTTGCGTTCAAAGGACACTAAAGAGCAATACGCTTTTCCGCGTATTAGTCAAGTATACTTCACAATCGCGAAAACGCAGCTCTTATCGCGACACTTGTTAAGCGAAAAAACACGCCACAAAAAGCCACGGTGGAGACACCTTGAGACTCCCGCACCAGGCACTGTGGCGTCATAAATTTTGAAGGCGTCTAGTGGGTCTTTCGTACCTTCCAATTGATAAAATTGAAATAAAATTTCACTGGTGGGTGCCATAGGCTTAGCATAATGCCACATTCCTTCCTCAAGTTTGCTATCACCCCGTTACACTATGTTCCGCGAAAACCATGCCTATACAGTGTTCGAGAAACTTCGACGCTGTATAGTAGATCGTTTTGTTAAAATTACGCCCACTTCGTGAACATTAGAGATTATTCTGGAACCTACGTGGTCGCTATCGATCGATTGATTGATATGTGGGGTTTAACGTCCCAAAACCATCATATGATTATGAGAGACGCCGTAGTGGAGGGCTCCTGAAATTTCGACGAACGGGTGTTCTTTAACGTGCGCCCAAATGTGAGCACACGGGCCTACAGCATTTCCGCGTCCTTAAGAAATGCAGCTGCCGCAGACGGGATTTGATCCCGTGACCTGTGGGTCAGTAGTCAAGTACCTTAGCCACTAGAGCACCATGGTGGGGCAAGGTCGCTATCGATAACGTTAGAGTATTCGAGGGCACACGCATAAATGCTGACGCGCTTCACCGCTCGTCGGCCGACGCTCTGTTCGACGCTCTGTGCCGGTGTGTTGCTGTAATCTGACCTTCATCGAATAAACAGTTTCATCTGAACGTAGAGTCTGCTGCCTTCGTCCACGTCACGACCCCGTGACAACACCAAGTTTCAGAAAATTTCATCGAGGCAATGTCGCGAAAATGCGAAAAACACATTGTGGAATTTCTAACGTCACTCGCGGAGATTAGGCACGAAAATAAAAAATAAAACTTGAACTTGATTTTCGCTGCTAATAATGAGGATATGGCAGTGAAACTTATGACAATGGAGTTCTCAAAGTGCAGTTTACAATCTAAAACAACTAATTGTTTTTTTTTAGTGTCCTATGAATGACGATGAAGATAATTATGTCAGGAGAATGATACTTATGTCTGTGCGTACAATATACGAATGTGCTGCCTTTCACTCATGCGTCAGAACTTTGGTTACCCCGTGTTGGCACGGCCAAATTCTAATTAGGCCCAGGATATTCGTGCTAGCTGCTGGGCCAGAATTCCGAGATAATCGCAAATAATCCTTGAAAATCTCACTGGCAAAGCTCTAGACAGAGGTTGCCTTAACATATCAACAAAAATTTATTTATTTATTTATTTATTTGCACACGCAAGTACACAAGGACACAGAGTGAAAAGGGAGAGAATAAGCTGACAACTGCCACCTACCACCTGGGGAGGGGGTGGGGGACACAACGCCTGCTTATTTTTTTCGGGAACACCCAGGAAAAGATGTAATGTGTTCATTCATTCAATTGTGACTTTGATTTGAAATACAGTGTAAACAATTATTTTTCTCTATTGAAGTCCGTAGTGACGCTTTTTATTACTATATATGTTACAAAAAAAAACACACATTAGGTTGACCTTCTTCAGAGGAAAGAAGACTCTATATAAAACGAAATATTCGGTAGAGCTTCTTCAGAGGAAAGTAACATGTTTTTGTTTTGATTTCTCGTGTTCTGTGCCAACTCTATAGGCTTGAACTACGAGGTGTCTTGACGCAAATTCGACGTTTGTTCTGTCGAGTTGGTTCGCGAAGGCTTGGTTCGTCCGCCGGGACATTGATTTCTTCGTACGTGACCTTGCGTGCAACTTCGTGTTGCAGCCTAAGATCAGTCGGAAGAACAAAATAGTAGAGAGGGCCTGTCTTAAAAATGGTCGATTCTGCGTTCGAACGGGCACGCCATGCGGTTACAACACCCCGCCGACCTGTTTCCTGCGCTTCTTGGGCTTGCACGTCAGTGCCTATTTGCGCCAAAAGTGCCCAATGATCGCGTGGGCCTTCGAGAAAGATCTTGGTAAAAAAAAGACGGGGGGGGGGGCAATATTTAGAAGTGGTGCGTGGAACATGACACCTGTATACACTTAACCACTAAGAAACCCAAAGATTTATTCATTCGAATTATTTAGGGTAGAAATTTCTGTTGCTGCTTTGATGCTTACGAGCAGGCTGTCAGACGGGCAGATACGCGAGAATTATGCAAGTCAGGTACGCGAGAAATACAAAACGAACTAGCTAATGTATCCACTAGCTGGCGCGTTTATATTGTTGCATTATTCTTTCTTTGAATAAAATAATTTCAGTGTTGATATTTCTGGTTTGCAGCACTGCGTTCGCACATTAAAAGAGCCCCGTAGTAAGAAGCTCTCAAGTTAGTATGATGAAGCAATCGAGCTTTAACAATCGTATAAATGGCAAGTCCCATCCGCTAAAAAAAAAGTTGTATAGCTGACGGGCACTAACAGCTGATATCACAACGATGTCTCACAAAGCTCACTACTTCTAAAAAATACAATGAATTTTTTTATTCAAAAACTCGCACTTCCGCTTCTCTCTAGCCCAACAAAACTTTTACAACATAACTGAATACCTTTACTTCAGAAAGCTTGTCGTGTGCGTTTTATACATAAGTTTTTCACTGGTTTTTTTACGCTTCGAGCTTGATCTGAGCAAAAGCGACGAATTATGTAGCAAAAGCGTTCAGTGCCAATTATTTGGGAAGTGAATATTTTATGACCCAAGTAGCTCATATATCGAGTTCGCTTGATGGCTATAATTGAATATGTGCAGTAGAATACTTTCGTAGCAACGCTGCCACTCTTATGTTGCGGAAACACAAACTGTGCAGAATGCAGTTTCCCGGAACCAACGGAAGACAAAAATATCAGTTGTGTTTTTGTGAAGCAATGAAATCCCCACTTTAGAGCACTGACCAAAAAATGTATAAAATCACAGTTAGACTATGGTCTCGAGGAGAAGCAGTGAACAAGTTTCGTGCGCTGCCGTCAATGAAGTGCACAGAGACAAACGATACAAACGTGATACAGAGCGATATCTCGCATTGCCAATTGTCAGAACGTCCTTGTAACAGAGATTTCACAAATCGTCTCAGTAAACGAATACAAATGCATCGCTGTAGTTCTTAGGGACAACAAACCTTTGCGATAGTCTCTATGGTGTGTAAAGTGTTACCATGTGACGTGAAAGGCACTGTTATGTACATGCCTCCTGTTTTTCTATCTCTAGTCTGCGTATAGCTCTATCTTTGATGCCTCAGTGTAGGGCACCAAGCGAGCTCTTTATGCTGTTTAACCTCTGCCATGCATGTTTCTCTTACCACCCTAAATGAAAGCAATGTTCACCACAATTTTATATCGCTTCGTGGTCCTCCAAAAAATTTACGAGTATGGCCTCGTGGAGAAAATCTCATTTGCTTGCCACGTCCAGCTTAGAGAGAAAAAAAACGCGGCTGAAAATGCAAGCAGAGAAAGAGTGTCGATGTCATAACGATGACCCAGAGCTGGCCAGCAAGGACAAGGGGACAATGAGGAGCTCGCTGTGTCAAGTATGACCGGTGATCGCTTTCTACACGGGAACGCCCTCCCAGCGGGACCCATTTTTGCCCGTGTGCGTATAGCCATCGACCGGAATACCAAATCTCAGCGAGCTGTGTGGCAGGCGGCCATAGAGTGGAAGCAATGGTGCGGATGTGCTGTACGGCCTGGGCCGAGCCCTTGATTAATGGGCCGAGATCGCCACTCCACTCCCTGGCCCGCTTCCGAACCGATGGCCCGGAACTCAGGTCGCTGGCCCCATCTCTTGTCGCCACGGCTGCGGCCATCAGAACCATAGCGGGTGGCGAGGCACTTGTAGACACGGAAGGAAGGAGGTGACGGAAGCAAGGGGGGTGCACTGATAGGGAAAAACTCCTTCAAATACGTGCGAGGGAGTGAGGCGACAGCCGTTCTTAGAACCAGAGATTGGTCCATGGTCCAGGGATACGTCGACGTGCTTCGTTGCATTTTCAACGCTCGGGCATCACGTCGGCTCATCTACGCAGGTGAAAGCTAAGCCTTCCCAAATTCATTCTTCAAGCAAGAAAAGGTACAATGAAGGAGAGGGGAAAACCTAATGAAAAAGCGGTGATGTACAACGTGGGACGAAAAGGGTGTAGAAACGGGGGAGAAAGAGGCAGCTTTTATGCAGAGTAAGGGGCTCATTACCCGCTCCTGATGAAGCCGGGAATCCTCGTGGAACACGCCCATTTTTAATGCGTTCGTTTGTACAGCGTAGTGTGGTGTGAGAGGTGACCCAAAATGTGATCTGCACGCTCTTATTTTGCTATTTCGTGCAAGTAGGCAGACATGGCGGGTGAGTTGGGGATGACGAGTGAAAGGCCCGGCGTGGCACGTGCACTTGAGAGGTACGAGTGGTCCGTAGAGGAGTGTGGGAAGAGAGAAGAAGCAGGTCGACGCACGTTTTTCGAAGAAACAAAGTTCAGCTGCGTGATCAGAAGAATGTCTTCTGATCAGAAGAAGAAGAAGAAGAAGAAGAAGAAGAAGAAGAAGAAGAAGAAGAAGAAGAAGAAGAAGAAGAAGAAGAAGAAGAAGAAGAAGAAGAAGAAGAAGAAGAAGAAGAAGAAGAAGAAGAAGAAGAAGAAGAAGAAGAAGAAGAAGAAGAAGAAGAAGAAGAAGAAGAAGAAGAAGAAGAAGAAGAAGAAGAAGAAGAAGAAGAAGAAGAAGAAGACTTTTCCTTCACGCTTGTGAGCTGAACGATACCGGTTCGATTCTTTGTCACGGCAGCCGCATGTTTATATGGATGGAATGCAAACGTGCCTTTGTACATATGTAGGTTAATGTCAAAGAATTTGAGGTGTTCAAAATGGATCCGGAGTGGTTAATCATACGTCGTGATTTGGGCACGTAGATCCTCGTAATTAAAAGCATCTTTGGCATGTGGCTGGCCTTTCTTTTCAATAGCATTAGCGTTCCTTTGTTACTTTTTTGGTGGTATGTTCACCCTTTAAGAATGATCAAGCAGGCGTCTTGTCCATCTAGATGCACTTGTTAGCCTATTCTTTACCTGCTTCCCCTACCTACTTTAATGTTTTGTATATCCAAATATTGTAATTACACTAGCTGGCGCTCATTTGCCTTTAACTGTAGTTGAGTCTTAGGCGGTTAAATGTTCGAAAGCAGACTTGTTCTTGCTCATTTCCGTCATTATTCACTATTAATCACTTAGTCCCCACAAATTCTAAGCATCATCCTCATTTTACGTCAAATTGAAAGAAACGTTAACGAACAGCCGCTGCTCCGCTGCATAACTAATTCAAGCCGCTGTGAATGTATATAGTTTAGAGCTAAACGTGCTGACTATGTTGAGCTATAGTCTAACTTTCTTTTATTTAATAAATGAAAGACGGTGAAATAAAAAAAAACACGAACAAATTTCAAGCCTAACGAATCATTGACTCGAGACGCCTGTTTACAGATGAACAATTGTAACACGTTCTGCGTGCCCCGTAATCTATTCTAATATGGCGTCTTAGCACGTACTTAGAATGTTATATACGTCAGGTGCAGTATGCCGTAATGTACGAAGACCAAGTTTAGGGCTCTGCATCATGTCGTATCCACTGTGAGAACATGTAGATTTCGTATGGAATGAAAATAAAGCAGGAAGAAACGCAGTACTTCTTTAGCAATGCTGTCTTTACTCTGATAGATGAATTATTCTGAGTGAAGACTGCAACCAATGAATTTTGTAGCACTGAACACTGTTAACAAGCGCTCACAGCTCAATCTTACACTTGCGCGCCATTATTTTGAAGCTATGGTTTTTTAATGTCCTTTTTATCAAGTATTTTAAAAGATGCGCTTCTATCGGCATGACTATGTCGTACCCTAATCTTCCATAATGAAGATTTTTTATCTCACAGATTTCTGCATTCTATCTTTTTATAAATGATGTTTCAAATTTTCTTCGGTGTATTGTTTTTTTAGAAATTGGAAGCAGCATGGCTAACGGTAGGCAATTTTTCATTCCCCTGAGACTGGCTAATCTACCGGTGCTCTTGTTTTTTTTTTCCTCCTCACGATAATCAATTTCTTACTTATTTTCTTATTTTGGATATTTCGTACATCAAATGTGAACCACAGAGCTATGCACCACAATTTGCTAGTGAATGACACAAACCTGTTTTGCTTTGCTAGAATAACTTGGGTTCGAAATCGCTAAGACTGTTCCCAAAGCAGACCCTGCTTGGACACCCATCTTGTCAGCAGAGCAGCACTCTTGAAAGAAATGTAATACTTTCTCAAGTATAGAAGTAAACACCAAAAATAATTTGATGGACGTTCCACATATTGATATCGTATAGTACCCTCACTACTTACGAGTTATAAGTTGTATCATGCCACCACTCCATCGGTATGATCGTTATTATGGGCGCACTAACTGCGCCTGTGCACGTGTGGAGTCATGTGAATAGCCGACCTTCGACGACAAATTAAGTAATTCCTACAACCTCAGAAATTTAACCAGCAAAAATAAAACTTGTTGGTCCGGTGTTTACCACCAAGTTAATAAGACAGCTCGTATTAGAACTCCTCGGAATCACTGGTTGCGTCCATCAGAAAAATCATAATCGGTGTTTGTCACCCGTGTGTTCTCTTTTTCATTTTTAGTGGACCAGAGCGTAGTAGTTGTAGTTTTTCAATTTCCGAGCATCTTTGTCCTCGGACGACTTCCTCGTTTTTAGTTGATCGGTTGTGAGGTCAACCCAGATTCTATGGCACATGCGAGCTAAGAGGACAAAAAAATGTCGGTAAAGCCCTGCAATATAAGGCTTTATACATATCTATGCAGCTTCACTTATATATAGCTATGCATGATTTATTTACCTGGACAGTTCTTGCTCACTTCCGTGATCAGAACACCATATGCGGCTATATTATTCACGACGAGGGAAGTACAAAAAAGAATACGTAAAAGTTTGTTTCAAGTTTGCACCACCACACAATCAGTCGTATTCGCGTAAGCTCTAGACGGCCTGATTAAGAAGTTCTTATTACGTATATGAATTATACGCAATGTGAATTCTGAAAGTTATGGCGAAGATGTGCGTCATTCCACGAAACGCTTCAACCGTACCGCACTGTTTTTTTTTATCTGCTGCATTTTCCCCCGAAAGCTTATGTTGTTAATTTCATTTTTGTGTAGGTATGTAACAGTGTAGCTCTGCAACAATGAAGGTAATCATGGTGTTAATTTTGAACTAACGATGCATAAGTTCTTCCGATGAGTGTTTTCTCAATGAGCGTCAATTTGTTTCATTTGTTCTGTAACTGCATTCATGGATGACATATTATAGGTCTGCCGATTTCCGAGAATGTCGCATTCACCTCCGTCACTTTTCCTATAAAATTTCCTTACTTTAATAGTCAGGTGTGGGGAATGACATGGGAAAAACATATGTTTATTATGCCCTTTATAGTGAAAGACTCCCCGTTAGTTTTGACAGAAGCTGGGGTTCTTTAACGCCAACCAATTGCTAGTAAATCTACGTGAGGCAGCCGTGACTCGGTATCGAACCCTCGTGCCCGAGCATAACAGCGTGACAGCACAGCCGCTAAGTTTTTATACCATGGTGGGCCTTTCAAAACTTTGACAATGTTCCCTTTGTTCTCAAAAGGGTGCCCCAGGTTAGCTGAAACCAACTTAGTTTCTTCGCAAGAACGTTAAGCTTTGTGCGAAGTGAATATGATTTTCGACTTGACAGTTGTCCCTTTCTTTTCCTCGTTTAAATTACACGCCGGACGTGGTGTATGTATACCCAGTTTCTGGTTCTTTTCCTATGAATAAGTGACCAGAGTATTCTCATTCGAAATGTGCGATCATTCTCCCAGACCTCAATTGACACTTGTTTCTTTGCCACTTCGGGTTCACATTTTCAGACGAA
>WOVY01001206.1:42500-161846 GCA_013436015.1 Rhipicephalus annulatus
GCTCATCAGTAATAAAGTAGCCTGTGCCTGTACTCACGCATACACTACCACACCACTGTTCAGAAACCTTGATAGACAGTGTTCGTAGCTAGAGCCATGAACGCAGAAAAGCGTCCCGCTTCCTGCAGGCGTCTTTCTGGCTGCACGTAAGCGCTCACTGCTCTACATTCATCCGTCGACTTCATTTCATTTATGTACTGCTTATTGAAGCAGTTAATCAGTTGGTGCTATCACACTGTAAGCAGTGCACGACAGAGAAACACCGTTGGTACAAGTGGAAGCTGCCATACAGGAGCGAAGAGCTGTCAACGCTAACATGACGCGAAATGCAAATCACCTATATACTTACTGCGTCATCACCGAAGCAAATCACCGCGTTCGGCACACTGCGCCTACCATAACACACTGAAAATATTACAGCGCTCTTTGTGGGCGCTCGTTAGTGTCATGATTCACTACTTCATTTCACCGCTGCCTGACGGGCACCTCCCCTGCCAACCAAAATTATTGCTTGAGAGGGATTGTCTGAGAGATTTAAGGCGTGCCTGTGAAGCCTCGTGTATGTGCGGTGGTATAGCCCTGGAGGTAGAGTGCCTGGCGCTTATCCCCACCGACTGACATGTCGTGGTTTCGATTACCAGGTAATGCAAACCAATAAAACTTTTTACCGCCATTTTCATTTGTCATCTGTTCATGTGCATTTTACCGACGTCACTTGCGTAACGGAAGTGACGTTATTGAAGTCTCGGTGAACTCCGGCGCGTAAAACATTTTCATGTTACAAAGTATTCCACGTTGGCTATAACACATCATGGCAGCAATCAAAGCATCATTGGCTCATTGAGAGCATGGGAGAGGTGCTATTATGACTATAACCGAACTTCTCCCTACATATGCTGCCTCAATCTGTTCCACGAGAGCGCTACTTATAAAAACAACTGCATGATTTCCACATGTTCACCATGCGCACGATTACTTGGTTCCCGGCAGACCTATGTCAAAATTAGAACTCGCTCACCAACCTTAACGCCAGCTATCGCCCACGCGCAAGCGCGTATACTAACACTCCGCGCGGAAGGAGAAGCCTTGTCACAATGCACGGTTCAAGAGTTTTGAGACAGTTTATTCACATTTAATGAATTCACAAAGCATTTCTATCTGTAGAGAAGAGTATTGCCCACACGGCACAAAAAGCTCACAATACTACAGGCGATGATCCTTAAAATTCTACACACTGATTCTTATTCGAATCTTGCTTTCATGCACTCTCAGCTCGCAGTGCCCTCGCTGAGGGCGAACGTGCGATTTAGCGCACATGCTTTGGCATCACATGCTTTGGCGGCACCTCTCATTATGCGCGGATAAGGGCCTCACCTCACAGAGCATAAATGCAGCTCGCCCCTCAAGAACTCGGAATATCAGCGTCAACTTTGGGCGGTCCAGGGAGCCTGCGATGCAGCGGTCAGGTTAGGTCTAACTGTCCCCACGTAGGAGCTGCCCATGGTGTCGCCCTAAGAGGTAATACTTATGCGGATCTTCAAATAAAGTTCTTCGTGCCATACCATAATCCGGTGTTACTTTTTCTTTGCAAAAGTGCACATCTTGCACTGGTGGCGCAAGACTAGAAACAGCAGTGGACCTAGTGTCCGACCTAGCTAAGTTTCGCTGGACACGCTAAGCTTTGGCTAGTAGCACGAAGTATGGCTAAACTTGGCTCTTCTTCTCCGGTTTCAATCGGTTCCCCACGCTACACACGTGTCACGAGGTTTTGTCAGGAACATGTCACGCGGCTAGTAACGTGACTATGTGTTACGTGACGGTACGTGATGTCAATCACGTGACTGACTGTTACGTGGTTTTTGGCGAGAACATGTCACGTGACTTGCTGTTACGTGGTTTTGGCGGGAATGTGCCACGTGACAACCTGTTACGCGATATTTCATGATTTTAGTCACCTGACTAGCTGTTGCGTGGTTCATGGCGGCAACGTGGTTTATGGCGTGACTAGCTGCTCCGTGATATGTTTTAGTCACATGACTAGCTTTCAAGTGCTGTTGGCGGGACCGGTGCACAATTTCACTTATGTGACTAGATATTACGTGATTTTTGTCACGTGACTTGTCATTGCGTAGCTTTTGGTGGGAACATTCCAGATGACTAGCTTTCCAGTGTTGTTGGTGGGACTGGTGCACAATTTCACTAATGTGACTAGATATTACGTGATTTTAGTCACGTGACTTGCCATTGCATAGCTTTTGGTGGGAACATTCCACATGTCTAGCTGTTAAATCGTTTTGGTGCGAAAATGTCACGCAACTAGCTATTACGGAATGTTGCATAATTTTAGTCCCGCGACTAGTTAGGTAATGTTGCAGATTTCAGTCACGTGACATCGCCACGTAATTTTAGTCACGTCACGCAACATTTTATGTTACACGATTTTTAGTCACGCGACCAATTGTTGCGAGATATTACGAGATTCCTGGTCACGTACTACTTATTACGTAGCGTTTCATGATTTTTGGTGACATGACTGGTTGCGTGACTCTATGCGAGTTGAGTCAATTCACTAGTTGTTACCTGATGTTGCGTAATTTTGAGTTACCTAACTGACTTGCCCATCAGAGTCATTGAATACCACGCCGGTCGAATCGGCCCACTTTTTGTGGCAGTGAAGCAGAAGTTGAAGAGAATGAAGCGACCGCGTATGGGTTCACAATTATAACAATTCATGTTCGCAATAGGATGGAAAGGTGGGCTAGTTGGTAATTCACGATTGTCCAGCGAACTGGGAGCGCTGCAGGAGTAACACAGACACGAAGCAAAGAGGAGGCACAGAGCACTCGTGCTCATGCTGTGTGCCTCCTCTTTGCTTCATGTCTATATTAATCCATGCGCTCCCGGTTCGCTGAACAATCATGAATTCATGTTCGCACTAGCTTGCTTGCTTGTTCCTTTACATGTACCTCGCACGCACTACGGGACGGAAGACTGACCATTTAAAGAGGTGGTTAATATAAAAGCAAACAAATAAAATAAATTAACCTGAAGGGCCCTTTATGCGATATTTAAACGCAACGAGTACAACACGCTGTGTTTGCATGTGTCTATACAACTGCAAAATGCAAAAAAGCATCGTTAGCCAAAGCTAGCTTTCTCGCATAAAGTGTCAATAGCCCTCTTGTCATTTTTTTTGTTTAACAGGTTATTACACCACGAGAACTTTAGATGCCCGCGGAAAATATAAAGGGCCTGTCAGGTTCCAAAACGGCCGGGTTGCCTAGTGTCGAGGTAGTTGTGCAACGCACAGAAGTAAAAAAAAAAAGACGTTACAGTTGCGGCAGTTACGCCAACTTTGTGCGGAGACGAGTACCATGGTTAACGTAAGTGTAATGTTGAACCGAAGACGTAGCGAAAGTAATTCTAAGGTTTTACGAAATCTCCACAAAGCGGACAAAGGTAATTTAAAATGGTAGCTAATGCAGAAGACGGAAGCGTCACCGCAGCCTCGCGAGCTTTCGAACTGTCCTTAGCTGTTGTCATGGCTTTGTACAGCACGACATTGAAATTGACACTACAAATTAAGTTTCCCATCGAATGTTCATAACTATCATAACTTTTTTGCGTTCTGCAAATTGTAGAGATTATGTTATCAAAGGTACAGCAAAGGGCGCAAAAAGAATTTTTGCCAGCTTTCAATAAAGCACTCTATATCATGTGGTGTCTGCAACGCATGATGTCAACACATTCAGAAATGTCTTGCTAAGTAGTCATATCTTTTGTCGTATTACGCAGTGATAATCATTTCTTTTATAGTACTGGGCTGACTCTGACCTTGCATGGTTAACTGAATCAAGATAGTCGGTAGGGTCTGTTCTGTCTGATCTTGTGTAATCGCCTTGCGCTTTGACTCTACCGATAGATTGGGAGAAAGAGAAAGAGACACAGAAATAGAGAGGAAAGGCAGGGTGGTGAACCAAGCTTGGCTCGGCTGGCTGCCCTACACTTGGGGTGGGGTAAAGGGGGAATAATAGAAAGCAAAGAGAAAGAGAGAAAAGAAGAAGAGTAGGAAAGTGATGGATAAATAGTCAGCTCGAGACTACTCAACATGGTCTCGTGGTGTTCTTTCACAAACGCTCGTGAAATCCAGTGGTCCTTAAAAAGCACAAGAGAGATTTCATGGCTTAGCGCGTACGCAAGACCGTCGGCCAAGGTCCCATGATCTTCTTTTCTGTAAGTGAATCCAGGTGACGGAGCTTCGCTTCCATAGCGCGCCGTTCAGAATGGTACGATGGGCAGTGGCATAGAATGTGCTTAGGCGTCTCAAGCTTCTAAAATTTACGGTAATAAATGGTTCTGGTAAGATGCTACAGAAATAAACTAACTGAAATTTCAGCGTGTTTTGAAGATTCATACTTGACTTTCCGACGGAAATCTATAAAGGAGAACACAAAGTTTTAAAACTCGCATGAATAGGACCAAGTCAAACGCCGTTCATAAAATAATAGTGCTGCACTAACAGACGGTCTCTATATTGTTCAATAATAATTATTCCTTCGTCTAGTCTGCTTTTGTGGCAAGTGTATACGTGAGTAGTTCAGCTTAAGGGCAGTGCAGCTCAGTTCCTATCTTTATCCACCCAAGGAATGGCATTTTCCACCTCGCAACGGTATATTCACCACGCACGGGGAAATGTCAAAGAAGGTGACCCGCACTTATTTCAGGGACCCATAAATGACACGAAGATAAAAAAAAAACGGGGAATGTAGCTCTGCAGCTATTTATTAACACCTTGCCATGAAGGCCTTTACTGTCCCTTGCGCCTTAGTGTTCACTTAGGTGCAACACAACGTGAAAACGAGCATCGACTGAAAGAATCGATCTTTATTGACGCTTACACAGAAACGTAGTCGTACGATCGACTATTACGCGTGCAGACTCCAGGTATGGAAGCATAGACAATGATGTCCCTGGTTTTCGAAATGGGGTCGATTTCGGCGCCTGAAGAGGCATCCGGTGAGCTGAGCGTGTCCTAGTGTTGACCGCAATGATACCGTACTGCGAACGCAGTTGTTGGCTGTGGCCAGACATGCCATATGCAAGCACATTGCCCACATCAAGCTGCAGAAGAGTCGCGATGAGTAATGGTGCAGCTTGTGTCAGAGGGGCAGGGTAAACTTGATTCGCCGTCAAGGAAAATTAATGCGCAATTGTTGATTCTTTTCGCTGGTACGTGGTCCCAGCCGAGATACGACAACCAGGCTGCTCTCAATTTGAGGGAACATGGAGAAAATGTCTCGGAAGACTTCGTTGTCTGACTGCTTTTTAAGAAACGGTATTTAACTTTATTCGCATACTACCATGCTTCGAAAAGTTTTTTTGTACCTGCACAAGCATTCCCCTCCTCCAAGAGCAAACAGGCAAAACAAAACAGAATTTTCCAGCCTTCCTGCCCTCCTGCGTGAACTAACTTGTCGTCGGTGCCTTTTTCCCAGTAAAATATGTTGTCGCTGGCCCTGACTACATTAGAGATTCGCGACCACAACACCTCGAAAGGAACGGTAGTATTGGCACTTCACAAGTGTCTCAGCAGTCCCCAAACACATCAACGCCACATAATGCAATTCTGTTTCTCTCACAGCGTCGCCCAACCTATGTCCAACTAATCCACGCTCTTTGGGTGGTTTATCGAAGGTGAATTACCCACAAAATATTCAGTAAAACGTGCCACTATGTCCCGTAGGTGATGTTGTACGAATCGCAGACACACACGCTAAACCCTTGGTTGTATTTGATTTTATTGACAGAACATTCACAAAATCCACAAGACCAAACTGCTTTTCTTGTATATTCCAAATGCCAAGAGAAATTATTTGCAGCAGCGACAACTGCTCGTCGGGCGTTGTCTGTATTGCGAGACCACGTCACATTCGGTGCATGTGTAAAAGTTCCTCATCACATCGGCTCCACCGCATCACTGGGAGCTACTAAAAGAAGCATTCAGTATGCGAAAGGAAGGCGCTATCGGGAAATGCAACCAAATGATTCGACAGAACGGTCATTTCAAGTATTACTCACTGAAGAGGTGGTCTTCCCTAGAGAGCGTAGGGAAAATCTACCAGTCAGATCTACCAGCCAGTTTTAAAGAGAATAACTGGGTATAGGACCTTTAGAATGTTTGAGATAAATATGCCACACTAATCATTCTATATATTTTTAGCTTTTTTATCGTAATGCTTGCAAACTCAGAGGCACTTTGGTGTGACTGCTGCCGCCGGCGAAATTATTTTAACTGAAAACAGATACGCCGCAACTGCAAATAATTTCTGTCACAGTAGCTTGGAATGTACATCCTGACATGTCACCTAGGCTCAACGCGAAACAATCGAGAGGGAAAAAAAGAACACGTTATTTGAAAGCCTCATTTACATTCAGTACTTTGAAAATGAGCTGCTTATGTGGTTAACGACTAAATTTTGCCTTTGGTCGTGCTTCAAAACATTTATTTTTCAACCAACTGTTGGGTTGTATTAGAAGATGGTCTCTCGCTCAGTTAATGTACACATATTCGCCGCTCACTGCTAATAGCATAAGCCAGCAGCGTTTCTTGACAAGAAGACAAATCTAGGCTTTCTAGCTTTCAGCATCAGTATCGAGAGTTTAAATAGATGGCAGTATAGGTTACAGGAGCGTGACGAAGTGTTCGAACGTCCAGAAAAACAAAAAGGAAAATAAACACACAAGGGAACCTTTCAAGAACCATTCGTTACCTCGCATTGTACAGTTAACAAAAATACTTGGCGCTCTATAGCTTTAGAACTCCGAGTAATTATGTTCACTATACCACTAACATTCTTTCATCATATTTTGGGCGCGACACGCTAAACAGGTGCTAGAAGGCTACAACAACGTTGCAACATGCAAGTGAAGGTGACCGGGATTTAAGTGAATCATGGGACTGGCCTACTGCTCTTTGGTGCAATAAATACTCGAGCAGAGACCAGATGCGGTCAAAACACTAATGCATGCCACTCAACTTTATTTTTATTGTTCACCTAGATTCAGCAGAGTAGCAGTGGTGCTCTGGCACGCCGGCCGATCCGTCTACTGTAGCAATCGCCGCTTCTTCCGTCAGCCACCATTGCTCTTTCGACAGTCGACAGAATTCTATTTGCGTCTCGTCTAAAATTGTTCAGGAAAATTTAAGCGGATCAGAGTAATATTCTGCAGCTTATTACCCACACGCTGTGCTTTCCGTTTACGCGATAAATATATTTGCGACAGCTGAGCATTCACTTACTGGTGGGCATATACCTCGTATTTCAGCAGATAATTTGAAAGTATGTGTTCGTCTCAGATCCTGGATTACGTTTCTACACTGGTGACACTAACAGATGGACGCACTTTGTCAACATTGTCTTTGAATAAGTGAGGTGACAGGTGCCACGACGCTTTCTCGGCATCCCAAGGTGTCTTGTCTCACATTCTCAGACGTTTCATTTAAATGTACGTATATCGCACTGCATGCCAACTAACGAAACTGTCAGAAACCTATAAATAACGGCTCAAATGAAATTATTTTACACGAAGAACTCTTTAAATATTGATCGCCAGGTGCCTTCGGGGAAGCTCTGAAAAAAAAATGATTTCGAATAAGTGTAAATTTCGCACTTAACAACAGAACTAGCTCGTTTGACTCTTTTACCCAGAAATATGAACAATAGAGCAGCTGCAAACATCATATTCCGCCGTCTCATCCTTGAAGTAGCACCTGTCACCGTGATGCAAATGAGTCTAGCCTAATTTCCTTAAACGGAGACAGAGTTTTGAGCAGTCAGAAAGCTGCCACGAACATGGCTGTCCAAAGAGTAAGACAGAAGCCGGCATTTACGCAACGAGAATGATTATACGTTCAGAACAGGACTGCTACTTGCTAGATTAGCGTAATTAATCGCGACAAAGCCACTTTCGTACGCTCTATTTTTTTTCGTCCTTTCGTTCTCCTATCCGACGCAATACTTTGCAGACACGAAAAAAAAAAGAACAGCATATATTTCTATGTATAACATTCTTCAGTCCAAGAAAACAGAAGCTGACACTTTGGACGATGAAAGTAATGAATACAAAAGATAGAAAGAAAAAATAAAGAGCAATAATATTGCGCTACATATATATGCTTTCTTTTTTTACAGCTTCCATAGAACAAGCTATACAAAACGAGCATGACAAGACATTGTGATTCACAATCATCGAAAAAAAAAATTGAGAAAAAAACAACAAAGAAGAGGTTGACAGGAAGATAAGATTGACGCATTTTAGTGCGACCACCAATTTCACAGAACATGACACGTCAGCCCGAGGGCACACAAACAAATTATGCCAGCAGTGCTTGACAGCGTAGTATTGTACAGTAAGGCAATAACTGTGACAGCTCCCAAGTTGCCGCCAGAAAAAGAAAATATAGTTATCATGAAAGGCAGAGAAGAGTAATGGCTCGAGTGATAACGCTCTTTTGATGGGCCATTTAAGCGTAAAAAGCCGCTGTATACCCCACAATAATTTAAGTGTTTAAACATAAAATACTTCGTATAGATTGACTTGACTCGCCAAATCTTGTGCTCTCAATAAAGCTTGAGCCATTGGTTAGAGATATAGGATGAGAGATTTGTAACCTCACCATGCGAACTGAGGATGATGTATAGAAACACAGCACAGAATCTTTGAATATCATAAGTGCTAAGAGTTCGCTCAAGTCCAGCAAGAGCGTTAATAGTTGGAAGGTTTTTAAAGGATTTCTATGCTTTGGATGGCAGTACATGAAATAAGCGCTACGGATGAAGACATAACAAATGAGTCTTAATGTGATTGCGCTTAGGGCGTAACATTCACTACATTACTGCGCGAAACGTGCGAGGAAGAGTAAAGAAAAAAACTCGGTCATTAAAAGTCCCACTTACGCCCCCAACGCGTGCATCGCTAGTCTATTCTTCACCTTCCAGCTTCTCAGATGCCTTGGTCACTACACTGATACGCTTTGCGGAAAGATATGATAGCTGCTGATAAGAGGGAAATCTTGAGAGAATGAGAATACAGTGTTGAATGTATCCTACGAAGCGGGACAGAGTGAATGTTTATAGCAAGATCGCTACGAGTTTTCGGGTGTTGTGCGAGTGTCGGTAGCCGTTCGTTACGCGAATGACACGAGACCCGCGTACACCAAGGGTCGTTTTGTAAAAAATAGTTCGTTGGGTGTGTCCCACAGTATCCTTTTTTTTTTATCGCGCAAGATGCGTCGAAGTGCACGCAGCGCGGAACGATAGAAGAAACCGCTGTAACGCCCGTCTGTGCATGACTGTCCCTCCACTAAGGTTTTCTGACATGACTCTCCGCGAAGCGAACACTTGGCAGATCACGAAAAGAAATAATAATGCATGAAGCGTAGAAATGTGAAAACTGACGCATGCACAAAATATTAAAAATAATAATAATAAACACCATGAACAACAGCGGAACGACTTTTTAAGTTACACGTGGACCTTTTGAGTAAGAAAGGGTAGGAGGAAGAAGTAAAAATGAATGTAATTATTATAACCATCACTCATGGACGCCCTTCATTGTGAGTAATACGAACGAAAGATAGCTGATGCGTGCCGCTTCAAAAATAAAAATAAAAGTTCGTTGGTCAGCGGCGGCGCTGTGTGTGTTGTGTCAAACGTAGTCCACAGGTGGCAAAAGAAAAACTATTCGGCTCATGGCGATCGACGTGTTCAGCAGAAAAAAATCGACAGCAGGGCCACCGTGACGCATCCGACCATGTGTGGACTGAAGATGGTGGCCCGGGTGCCGGCGTTTCCATTGCCGTTATCCTTGATCTGTTCTTGTAAAGCATCTGCAAGTAGAGAAAAAGCAAACGTGCGCCTTTCTTCAGCACCGAGATATACAACGGAACGTGCCGCTTTTTTTTTCTCGTTAATGGCGGCATGTTCGGGGCATGCCACTCATGCGTTTGTTACCAACACTCAAGCCTCATTATAACAAAGTTGCATCTCATACAAAACATGTTTGGTATGTTTGGTATACCCAAAAATTTGTTATAAAGATACATTCCTTACATAATATACATAATATATATATATATATATATATATATATATATATATATATATATATATATATACACAACAAGACAGTTCTTCCTTTACTTCATTGTGACCGATATTACGTTATATCCAGGTTTGTTATATTGAGGTTTGAGTGCAGTGCGGAACGAAGATGTTGGCGAAAGAGAGTGGGCAGAATGTGCTGCCTGGCATCAGACACCACGAAAACGATTTTACTTCCCTCTCTCGTTGCTTAAAAAGTGGCTATATTACCAACGAAGGTGAAGCCTTATGATGGTATTGCGTAATGTGTATCGTGATGTACAGGTCTAGTAAGTGTAACGAATTCGGCTGGCTAGCGGCTGTTGCTTCGATACAGTATCGTTTGTAAGAAGTGGCCTGTTTTTGTGGTCTCCTTGCGAGAAAAGATGATGAAAGATTCTCTCGAGTGCGATTCAGCAAATTACATAAAAGCACAAGTACTAATGAGCCAATGAATGAAAATTAAGGGATAGTAAAGCTCGAGTGAGTGTTTTATTTGCTTCACTTGCTATCCGTGGCATAAAATATGCAACAGGAGTTAAAAGAGCGTACCTTGAATGTTTGGCGATGTCTAAGCATTAGGAAATGAAAGCACAAGAAGTAGCCCTGGAAACCCGTATGACTAGGTAAAATTCATTTCATACCAGTTGAAGCGGGTCTTCAAGATCAAAGAGACTTCGTTAGATGTCTGTATGCTCATTCAGCGTATGTGATATGTCGGACTCTCAAAGCGTGCAATTTTTCATTAGCTGCCGTTAATGGTAACGAACATCCCAAAACATTGATACAAAATTACCTTGAGTAGGATAAACAAATCCAGAGGATCTTACATTTTGTTTTGACAAACGTATCAAGCGTATCGTTTGGTCATTTATGTGAACGCAACATCGATAGAACAGAAATAAAGAAAAAGAAAGTGAGACAGAAGCAATGCCAATGACTCATGCATAATGACATGGTGCAGCAAGCAATGACTGAGGTCATGCTGCAGGAAGAGTGGCATGCTAGGTGATGAACCAAAAGAAAAAAATCTTTCGGGGTCACTACCAGGGTCATTAGCTTGCAGACCAGTTTCAACTTCCTCGCTGGCTTTGGTACTCAATGGCTGCTTAGGTAGTGCTGCATGAGGTGGAAATAATAATAAGCAACTGCTGTATACCACCATGCAGCAAGTAAGAAAATAAATAACAAACACTGCCGCAACACAAGAGAAAAACTTAAGATGTTAAGCACCACAACCGTAGCCTCAGCACAAACCCGAAAAAAAAGTAGTTCGGCAACGCCATAGTTAGCAGTGAAAGAGGCAAGCTATTTGTGCCTATAGCTGCGCTAGGCATTGAGTTGCCTAAACATTCAAGTTCTCAGTTTACCTTACTAATAAACACATAAATAATTCAAATCATTGACGTTGTTCCAGTTGTAGTCGACTGAAACTACAGAGCACATAAGAGTACCTGCATGTGTTTTATGTGTTCACTCACGTGTGTTATAAAAATTATTGTGTTTCTTTCTCAGCGCATCATCAGATCAGACATACAATTTCAATGGCCATCCATTATGTTTCAAATATGCTAGAATATTAAATTCACGTACCCATATGTACCCAATCACACCACTTGTGTGATCTTAGACAGTGACAAGTCAAAGTTACCAACAGAACACCGACTTCAACTTCCATAGACAGACCACTTGCGACGAGCATTGATGTATGGCATGTGTGGCCCTTTCCAGGAAATAACTTTTTATAGCTACGAACTTAATGAAGACCTATGTTTTGTTGAGGATCTGTGTGAAAGAGACTGAATAAAAAACATACATTTCATCAGCACTTAGTTTACTGTCATTTTAGCTGAACCACAAGTGAAAGTACTGATGTACAGTGCAATTTGATGATCATGCTTTGGCCCCGATTATGCTACAAAAAGTGAGGATACGGCCTATGGTCGTTACTTTTCTTGGCGCTGAAGAAATCCTGCAAACTCTTTTTTTTTTACAATACTACCAAATATAGCTTTCTATGTTAACTTAAATGACCATGGCAGGCACGGCTTGGAAGGTCGTTATACAGGCACCACCCATCATCATTATTTACATCACTTGTCTCGAGACTTGGTGCTTTTTAGCCAAAGCCATAAAACACCACATAACGTGGTCATCATCATCAACATCAGAGTCGCATTTACCGGTTCACTATCAGCTGAATCTAGGGAGAAATGTGTTTGACGTCTCACGTTGGCAACACTCCATTCTCTCCTTCTCCTTATGTTTTGTCAGTGAGACAGACGTGATATGGAGGCAACACATATACGAGTTATATTTTTTCACATTTACTGCCTCCCAGATGTACCAGCGACATAGCTGCACGAGAGTTGGAAGCGACGAACAACCACTTGTTCACAGGCTGCAAAAGGGCACTACTGCTTCTCCGCGCACCCTCGACGTTTTTTGCGAATGCAGAGAAGACAAAAAAAACACCTGAATGACAGTCTAACGAAGCACAATCAGAATAAACTTAGGGTGCAACGAGCACATGTTAGTGCATTGCAGCGACTGCGGTTGTTTAACTCTGCTTAAGGAATATGTAGTTTGTGGTAGTTTAACTTTGTTTAAATAATGTGTAGTTTTGCATGGGAAGATTGATAAGAATGCCCGAGAAATAGAAGAGGGCAGTCTGATTGCAGACGAAGATGTTAACAACGCCCCCTCTGTTACTCTGAGAGCAAATGAAATCGCAAATATTGATGATGCTGGCTTGCACGTTTGATACAGTTCTTGCAGTATTATTATTCAGCATCAGCAAAACACGTTTCAAAAATAAAGATTCAGTTATGAATTGCAAACGTCCTGTCCTCTTCGTTCGTGCCTGTGTTTTCAGCGCTATGGATTCAGTGAATGTAACAAACTAACAAGCCCAAAAGTCCATTTTATTTATGCGTACGCAAGTGCAATTATGACTTCGTTTTATTTTAAAGACAGCACATTTTCAGTGCGAACGAGCGTGGTGTGAGCACGTCGCAGGGCATTTCCGCTGTCACAGTGACTATTTGTGGCTAACTATGCTTAAAGGGATCTTGCAACACGTTTTACAAGTAATCATGAAACAGCTTCGTTAGAGGAGTTCATTACCTCACTAATCAACTGACATAAAAATCTTTAAAATCCATCCACTACGAGCGCAACTACAGAGAATAGCAGCACGCTTTAAACGATTTCTCTCTTCTTTCGAGTGAACACGCTGAAAGGTACGCTGAGGAAAGGAAAAGGAATCAAGAAGGCACGACCCTTCTTCAGAGCACGTCACAAGTTCGCACGCTTTCTTGTATCTTTATGTTTTTTTAGCACATGGCTTACTTTCAGTGTGATCACGAGCGCGAGCATGCAGGCACGTAGCGGCATCCGGCGGCACCTGCAGTAACTATGCACTTCACGATGCTCAGGTCAACCGATGGCGGTGGGCTTTTTTGTGTGGGGTGTCATAATTTGGGTTTGTGGCATCATGTGTCAAGTGAATATGGAGCAATTTTAGTCTGATTTTGAGAAGTAGTTGTAAGTTTTATGCCACCTGCTGTGCTATAATGCTTGACTCACATGTCTGCCGGAGCCTGGACTACAATTTGACAGCATATTTTGACCATGTTCACCAAACTGTTACAGGATTTCTTTAAGAAAGCATGTATGAAGCACTGGTAGCAGCAGCTCACGAGTAATATCTATGTCTAGATGTCCTCTGCAAGCGCAACCGCGAGCGGTGGAATCACATACTATGTTGTGACCTACTGTGACTGTAACACAATAGGCCCACGCTTGTGTGCGAAAACAATTTCGCTGTATGTGTTTCCCATTCAGGCTGGCATGCCGGCTCACCGAATGCGGTCATAAAGTCGAAGCTGGTGAGACCACTCGAGCCCATTTCGTTGATGGCAACAGCGTACGCTTGGTATCGCGTTTCAGGCTCGAGGTTGGTTATCAAGTAGCTCGTGGCTGCCTTGGATCCCATCTTCTGCATGTCGTGGCCGTGGCTTCTTGGAATCGTGATGTTCCGCCACTCTTCAATGTCTTGGGCATGCTGGCAGTAAGAGAACCGGGTGTTTAAATTCTTAGGCACAACAATACAGATTCGGTCGATGCTAAACAAGAGAGGGATCGAGCGAGAGAAACGTTAGGAACATAAGCCAGATAGAGGAGGTCAAAAAATGCTCTAGAGAAATATTAAAGACAGAACACACGCACAAATGCAATAACAATTTTATAGCTTTGTATTATGCAAGTTTCTCATTGACAGTTTCTGTGTATATCCACTTGCCCCAACGTCTTGTAACACGATCATATGTCACGGCGTTTTCTGAAAGAGATAACCCCGTAATAGCGAAGCAAACAAACAAAACATAAGAACTGAAAGATTACAAAATGTGTCCTCCTCTGTAACACAAACGATTTTTGAATAAACGATTGCAATTACTGCTTCTGGACTCTGAATTCACTCCGAATTTCACACAAAAAAAATAAAGTATAATACGTAAAAATTTAAAAACCAAATTCAGAAAGTAAGAAATAAATAAAGTAAAAGAACACGTTACTGTATATAATGAAAATTAGAAGAAAGACCTTTAGCCTTTGCTAAGGGAAGTTTTATAGAACGATACATGGTTTAAATAAATACAACTACTTCTTTGAGATGCCTTTAAAGCAATTAGAAGTTTCAATAAAAGTGTGACAATGAAATGTACCAGGTCTGAAAATATGTTACATGGTGGAGCCTGCAATCAGTTGTTGTACGGTGTGCCTGATATTCCTTGCTAAACAAGATTCTTATGCATTCAATAATGCTCACCCTGGCTGATGCAGAAAACGGAGTGAGGCAGATGAGTTAGCTAAGTGTGAAAAACCTGTGATGGGTGTTCTTTCTTATTTCTTTGACAATTTCTACAAATAGAAGTGCTCTTGATAAAGAGATAATTATATTTCTGAATAGAAAGTAAGAGTTAACGCTACACAGGCAGTAGCTGCTGTACATTACAATGAATTGACTGGAGTATCAAATAGTTCAAGCAAAATTTTCTCACTACGTGCATCTGACGTGCGCTTCAAAATGAAACAACTACAAAAACTACTGCCTCGTTTTTTTTTTACGTAGCTTCTGAAATCAAACTCACGAAAAATTCTATATATATATATATATATATATATATATATATATATATATATATATATATATATATTGTTTAACTCGGTCATCAGTAAAGGCACCATATCAACGTATCAATACACTAATGGTGTGTTCAGCAGAGGCCAAAAAATCTTATGAATTAGAGCGAAAAGGGGCCTTCAACAATTATTGTTGCAGTCCTAGCAGCCTGAGCACGTCAAAATCGTACTGTTTATGCATTAATTGCGTCCTATGTTAGCATCATGTAAGTTTCGTGCCATTGCAATGTCTTTCTGATACGCGGTTGCGAGAATGAGGGGGTATTAATCAACGGTTTGCGTTTTTTTATTGCAACAGCAGTTATATGAACAATCTCGGCTGGATGTTGCCGTCGCCGTCGGCGTTGCTGTCATTCACCGTATATTTATACGTATCTGTATATGTGAAAACACCAGAAAGAAAAATAAATAAGAAAAACACTCCTGAGCGCGGAGTTGAACATCCGACCTCTGTATTGTGAGTGCGAGGCCTTGGCCACTGAGCCACGAAAAAGCACCTCCCTGAACGTTCAAATGACAGGTTATTTAGATCTACCATTTACCTCTGGCGGGTAGTACTATCGTGTTCTCAGCATTCCTAGCAAGATGGAGCAACAAGTGCACGTCGCCAGATTGTAACGACGCGGCGACGCGGCGACGCGCGCTCTCATCTCCCATGCATACTTTGCCCCGCAAAGAGGAAACGCTCACGAGTACGCTCGCTATCTTGCAGTGGGGACAATCGTACACCTTGGGCTTTCACTGGAACGATTCCTACCGGGCGCACAAGGGTCACTGCACTCGTTGCGCAGTCTCCGTTTGCGAAAAGGGCGTGCTTTTCGGGCACAGCGAAGTAACAACTGAGGCACTTATTCGCGTTCATCTGTACTTGTGAGTATGCTTCGTGCGTCATTTGTGCGTGAGAAATGCGGGGCCCATTTCGATCTGCTTGCTATTTTTCGCGTGACTTTCCGATTTGTTGCTATCGCGTTCATTGCTTCGCTTTCCCGGTAAAGCTGTGACTTTTTTCTTTTTATACAACCTAATAGAAACAATAATAGATATAGGGGCCATTACCTGTACGTTTGAACGCAAGTAAAGTAATTATTACTGTACTCTAAAGAAATTAAAGGGGATGGAATATCGATTTGCCACAAATTGAGACCAAACCTACAACCTTCGGATGACGCGTTTGATTCTCATTAATGGGACTGTAGCGGCGGCCGCGTTTCTATTTTATTGCGTATTTATATTTGTTTAATTCTGGGAGTATAATCAAGCTTTGATCGCCGCCATGACGGCAAAAGTGGGACCCCCTTTTTGTTGCCAGCTGGCATAAAATTTTGCCCCCTGGAATTTCTTCGCATGAATATCAGAATTGCTATACTTTATAAGCTAAAACATACCAGTAACGTCCCTGATACCATTCTTAGCTTCATTGTACGTTGCTTTGAACAATAACTGGTGGGGTTGAACGTCTGAAAACCACGATATGATTACGTTCTTTAACGTACAGCTAAATCTAAGTACGAGAGCCTCAAGCATTTAACCATTTTCGCCTCCATTGAAAACACGGCCACCGTGGCAGGGATTCAATCCCGTGACCTGCATGTCAGCTGTCGAGCTCCATAACCATTGGACCAGCATGGTGAGTATGGTACGCAGTTTCATGAGGTTGTCTGCAGTTGCGTTTCCACTTAGTGTGAATATTACAGGTCAAAATATTGGGCCACTGTGATCAATGCCTTTGTTGAGCCATCCATGTCTACCTCGAATGCATGCTCACCTTTTCCGCCCTGATGTAGATCATGTACTTGCTGATGGGATACGGAGCCACCGAGGAAAGCGAGATTAGGTAAGCTGTCGAGTTCGGGCCTTCGACGGCCATCACAACAGGCCTGGTCGGTGCAGCTGCAGAAAGAGTGGTAAGGGACAAACGTCAAATGGCACTCTTTACAATATGCTGCAGATATGAGCACAGATGCATAACGCCTATATACACATGTCCGGAGTTTCTGAAAATAATTATAGTGTCACGCAAAGACAGAAAATAGAGACACAGAAACTCGTCACAGGCACTACTTACAACATTAAAGAATTTATTTGATTGATCGATATGTGGTGTTTGATGCCCAAAAACCAACATATGATTATGAGAGACACCGTATAGTGGAAGGCATCAGTAATTTCGACCACCTGGGGTTCTTTAACGCGAACTGAAATGTGAGCACACGGGCCTACAGCATTTTCGCCTCCATCGCAAATGCAGCCGCGATTCGAACCCGCAACCTGCGGGTCAGCAGCCGAGTACTTTAGCCACTAGAACACCCTGGTGGGAGTTTAAAGGAACATTGATAAAATACAGAGTATACACTGCTTCAAACCTTCAGGCACGCAAGTGACCTCCAGCAAGTTACAGGTGTCTCTGCACATCAACTCTATGACCGAAAATAAGGCTTGTTTTTCGGCAAACAAGACAACAGACGTCTGACTTAGACAATTGCCACTCTTCCGTTCGAGAGAAAAAAAAATTCTAAAAGCTTACGAGTCGCTCTTTCTTTAATCTACTCATCAACCTTGACATCACGAATGTTGGAGCCCATGCGCAGGCCTTTCATAGTACAGAAAGTTGCGCATTCACGTCCTTGTTCAAATTATTCGCGTGCTCGCACGTTGTATCATTGACGCAGCGGCCTATTTGCCTTACGTAGCACTTGCCGCAGGACAGAAGGATTTCATACACCATTGTAGTGGCGCAACACACATACGGCATGAAGTGTTTTACATGGCAACCTTTTAAATGGTTGCTCATGATGCGGGGACACACTACTTTTCGAGCGCAAAAGAAAACACGGATAAAGAAGAACGGGACACGCGCTATGTCTGTGTTTATTCGTGCGCTAAGTAATGACGTACCAACACGCCCAAAATGCTATGTTACTAAGCGGAAACACAATTGGGCGAGCCTATTGGGAGCAGAAAACATGACAGGTATACACTGTATACCGTATATACTCGTGTAAGGGCCGCCCTCGTGTAAGGGCCGCACCCCAACTTTGAAAGCGGATATTTCGAAAAAAAAAAAAACAAAAGTTCAAAATGTCCCGCCAGAAAAGTGTAGTTAGTTCATTTACAGCCAGATGGCGCTGCACGCTTTTCCGCTTTTATTCTACTTCCGCCGACGCGCCGACCACGCTGTTGACAGCGCGCCGCCATATTTGCCTTGTGCGGCCTCTTTGTTGGCATCGTTCCTAGCATCGTGTCGATACGTTGGCAGCGCGACTTCAGATCGGTGTCGTCGGTGTCACTTTGTTGGTTGTAGTGAACCCTGCAGAAGCCAGCGCACGTGACGGACGATGGGCCGGCATCTGAGATCATTCACTGCAGCATTTAAGCTGCAAGTGATTGACTATGCCGAGGAGCACGGGAAGCGGGAAGCTGGACGAAAGTACGACGTCGATGAGAAGCGCGTGCGTTACTGGATGAATCAGAAAGATGCCCTCGCCGCTACTAACAGGAGCCGAAAGGCGTTTCGCGGGAAAAAGTGCAAGTACCCGCAACTCGAAAGCGAGCTCGTCAACTACGTCGTCGACACACGAAGGGACGGCTACGCCGTATCGACTGACATGATACGCGTCAAAGCCCTCAGCATCGCTCGCCACATGGAAATACCCCCGGCACAATTCAAGGCAAGTCGGGGCTGGGCTACGCGGTTTATGAACCGTAACCAGCTTTCTATTCGGCGCCGAACGACGATTTGCCAAAAACTGCCGCGCGAGTACGAAGACCACGTCATTAAGTTTCATCGCTTCGTGAATGCTCTCAGGAGGGAGCATGAATACGACCTGTCCCAAATTGGGAATGCGGACCAGACACCTGTGTGGTTCGATGCACCGGAAAGCACCACAGTGGATTTAAAAGGTGCGAAAAGTGTGTCTGTGCGCACGACTGGTGCAGAACGCCAAAGGTGCACTGTGATGTTGTGCATCACGGCAGACGGCAGGAGGCTTCCGCCGTACGTCGTATTTAAAAGGAAGACTCTCCCAAAAGAGAAGTTCCCTCAGGGAATCGTCGTACGTGCGCAAGAGAAGGGCTGGATGTCCGAGGAACTGGTCGTTGACTGGATTAAGACCGTCTGGGCAAACAGACCTGGAGGGCTGTTACAACGGAAAGCCCTCCTTGTTTTGGACAGCTTTAGGGGCCACTTGACCGACCGCGTCAAGAACCGAGTTGCCGCAACTCGTACGGACTTGGCCGTCATTCCCGGTGGCCTGACGAGTGTGCTGCAGCCGCTCGACGTATGCGTCAACAGACCATTCAAAGTGGAATTTCGCCTATGTTACTCTGAATGGATGGCTGGAGGCGTCCACGAGAAGACCCCTACAGGACGGCTGAAGCGGGCGTCGCTCCAACAGGTGTGTGAATGGATTTTGAATGCGTGGCGTGCCATGTCAGTAGAAGTAGTTGCTAAAAGCTTCAAGGTAACGGGAATTTCGAACTCCATGAACGGCACCGAAGATGACCGTCTCTGGGAAGACGCGGACGCCGAGGCGAGCTCCTCCGAGAACGAGGACAGCGAAATGGAATCCGAATAAAAACATTTCTGGCATGTCATTTGTGACTCTTGCACTCTGCTACTGTTGCATAAACAGTACAGACCTTTGGCCTGTACTGCCTGTACTAAATCGGCCTGATTCGTGTAAGGGCCGCACCTAGCAAAATTTTCGAAAAAAAAGTGCGGCCCTTACACGAGTATATACGGTACTGACTGTCCTTGTTTTTGAAATTGTGGCTCGTTTTCCACACATAAAGCACAAATTCAAGCTTGAGCCACAGAGCTCACCGGCTCTAGCATCATTAGCAGGAGCACCCACTCCAACCTCCTGTGGAAGCGTTTCAGCCACAGACATCGAGGCAGGACGAGGGTAGCAGTATATATACTGTTTTTTATCAATTTTTTATTGAAGCTGTGAATAGCGCCTGTGACATGTATTCCCATGTCTCTGTTTTGTTATCTTGCACTGCACCTTGATTATTAGCAAGAATTAGCTCAAGAACATGCCCTTGCCCAGAGGATTCTGAACATGGTATCCTAAGCCAGCTATCAAACTCAATTAGCAGCATTTCAAAGTAAAATAATGTCTTGAGAGTTCGGCGCAAAGTTCAACAATGTTATGTGGTGGTGACAGGTATAGTGGTGGCGGTGATAGTGACGATGTCGTAGCAGGCTATGTTAGTCTGGCATATTAAACCGGTAATTGTTCCGCCTGGGCCTCGCATAACTTGATGGCAGCAACATGAAGTGCGTTCAGTTGTAGATTCTTTAGATTCATTATCCTATGCTCCCTAAATATGTGGTGTCCTCTGCTACCAGCACTCCAAAGAAAGCAAGTGAGGTCTTTTATTTTTAAATGAATATGTCACTCTAATGTACAATCCTCGTTCTGAAATCCACAGACACTACCTTACGTTCCCCACACTATACAGTCGACGGGATGGGCACTGAATATGCGGAGCAGATCTTTTTCTCGAAATCACAAATTTCAAACGTTTCAAGGAAAAACTACACCACAGAATAGACTCAGCAGTCATTGTTCTGAAATACAATAGATATCGTTAACGAGTTAGCAGCGTCTTCTTCCTACGTTTTCTGTATTTTCGCCAGAAGATAACAGACTGAGCACTCGTAAATCTGCAAGTATTGCTCCTGACTGTGTGCCATATGCATATGGGAATTGCGTACAGAAACCTAGTACTGCTACACTATCCGAAGAGCAGTGGGAGGCCAAGCTATTGAACCCACACCTTAAGAGTCATTGCAGCCTTGTATAACAGACACGGGAGAAGGCAAAGGCCCACGGCTACCCGGGAAAAGGAGGGCGCTCACTTTGGGCAAACAGGGAGCTTGCTTTAGATAAACGTTTGATCACTCTCTCATATGTTAAACAACAACCTATGGTGCACCGACACACAATTCACTGAGTATCGAAAACCAGAACATTCGGAGTGTCCCCAGGATGAGGCACTGAGAGCAGGCTAGTTATTACTGATCCAAAACTTACGTAAGCGCGAGACACACATAAGACTATGTTCGTCTTACGTCTTTCACGCCTTTCACGCTTTTACGTCTTTCACGCTTACAAAAGTTATGGGCCAGGATGTGTACCTTTCTGAAAATTAGGATTTAGTAATAGCAAGGTTCCATGCAGCGACACTGTACAAGCGACCATTCGGAAAGTACGAGCTTCACTCCGAAAAGCGACGAAGGCCCTCCTAAAGTTTCTGCGATCGACCCGCCTCGTCGAACGACTGCGACATTCTAGTGTGTGTGTATTTTCGCTCCCGTACCACTCTCTTTCCCTCATTGCCTTTTCCTTACTTTTCTGTCTCCTATTTCCTCTTCCCCAGTGCAGAGTAGCAAACCAGATACTTGCTTTATGGTTAACCTCCCTGCCTTACATCATGCCTTATATCTCTCTCTTTCAGAAAGCACGCAGCAGTACCTTGAAGTTCGACGGTGTCCGAGGTGACGCCAAACTTGTTCTTGGATTCGCACGTGTAGTTCCCGTAGTCTCGCTCGGTGACATGTTTGAAACGGGCCGTGTAGTGGTTGCCAGAGGTGTAGAGGGACACGGACTCGCCGTGCATCAGCCACGTGCCGTCAGTGCGCAACCAACGCGTCGTGCCGGGCACGTCCGAGTGCGTCACGCACAGCAGCTCGGCGTTCAGGCTGCCGCCCACGCCCGACGACCACAGCAGCGACGTCTTCACCGTCGGCTTGCCTGCAAACGAGCGTTCAGCTATTTCGGGCAGCACACACTGTACGACGTTCATGCAGACATTCCACCTCTCAGTAGCTTACATGGTAGTGACAGTTGGTTGCGGGACGCACATCGAACCATACTCATAACACCCACTCCGCCTCTTTTAAATGTGAATGCACTTGTAAGTCAATGCATGTCAGGCGTCTGTCGGTGTCCGCGTGCCCACAGGTGTTACCTCTCCTCTCTCACTACCTCTCCCATACTAACTGCGGGCGCGCACGCTTATCCTCGGCCTTAAGAACTCGAGCAGGTGGTGGTGGTAGGAGTTAGATGAAAAAGAAGGTGCCTAATTTTGAAGGAAAAAAAAACAAAAAACAAAAAACATCGTTGCCTAGAAGATGATCACATTGACGTTTGGTACTACGTCAAGCAGTTTTTTGCTAGCAGCAACAATACATATCACCTAAATAAACCAAAACATTCCAAAAGCCGTAGATAAAACTTCGAATTTCAATTTACGTCTAATTTAGCAAAATGTCTATTCAAAGGTGCAAAGGAAATTTCTGGCCGAGCTAGAATGAAACTTGGGAAATGTGCATTGAACAAATAGTGATGAACAAGTCGCAATGAACAAATTGGAAGGATATCAGAATATTATGCCGAGAATCAAGATAGCATATTGCTACCTCAAAGCAACAAAGTACCATTTTATTGTTTTTTTTCATGTAGGAAAGCAGGAAAGCACGGCTATGTTTATTTCGCCTCCCTACCTACTTGCTTTGTGTTTGCTTTTAACGATTGTACAGGGCTATTTTTCTATGATCAACTCTGTATTAAATAGGTTTTCAGCTGCATCATGCATGGGATACATAAAGTAGGAACATCTGTTTTATCAAGCTTTCCTTTCTTTGCGTAATGATTCCTTAATGAAAGGCTTCATGAATAATGTTCAGCGGTGCAATGGCTCACGAAGCTCACAAATGCCAATGCTTGCATGTTTAATAGTTCACAAAACACTTGCGTTCTTAGCGAAGTGTTTACCTAAGCACGGATTCAACAGCGAGCACCTTCTTGTAGTTCGGTACATCAATTAGCTATAGGGAAATCTTGAATATACCACACAACATATCGCAAATCATGACAACGGGCCTTCTATGTAACCACGTTGTCCTTTTTAGGGGACAAGCTCTTTAGGACCTATAGCCTTGTCTTCCGTTGTGGTCACGGTACAGAACCTTTGCTATAGTTTACACATGTGAGACATAAGTAAAATGTTTCACAATAGACTTCAACGTATACACATATATACACGCTAATTATAAGGTAATACATCGCTGTTCCACCCCAAAACGATCTATTGAGAAAAGTATTGATTACTTAATCTGTACTAAAATGTGCCTAAATCTTGAAGCTTCTCAAGAAGACTTGTACCACAAAATCATATGGTGAGGTACTATATGTCTCCACAAATTGCCCATGTTAAAATGGTATATTGACACTGCTAAGAGAGTGGGTTCTTGGATTCACTTTCGAGGAATATCCTCCACTCCACCAATTTTCCAAATCTTCTTTGCTTTGTCTGAAACGACCGGGACACGAAACAAATTTACATTTCTATATAACTTTATGTCAATTTACATTATATGGGGTAACGCCCGGATTACGTACGATTACTCGGTACCCTGAGCTTTGCCAGCTCGTCGTGGAGATGAGTGGATTTTAGTTTCTTTGTTTCAACCGCAGCCTCGATTCTTTTATACGCTGCCATTCTTACCGAGAACTTTCACGGTGATGTAATCCGTGACAGGATTGCCGTAGCCGTTCGATGCAGTGCACTGGTAAGTTCCAGAGTGCTTTGAGTCGGCAGCTTCGATATCGATGCGGTTGTCCTTAACCAGTTTGTTGACGTCAATAGAAGAGTCGTTCTGGAAGCGACGGAAAAGCCACAATCAGGCAAACGGTAACAATCAAACGCTGGTTCCATGCTATAATGCTTAGTGTATTTTAATTTCAAACAAACATGGGCTGCATTGGTCATCTTTAGTTATTATGTCAGTGTGATATTAAATGTTAACATGAATATTTAAGATTATATTGGTAAGCTTTGGGCCGTGAGGCAAATGTGCCACACAGAGCAAATTTATATTATGTATTTGGTTGTTATAAAAGTAAGTGGGAGGCCACATATCAAAAACGTGAGAAAGCACACACCATGCACATTTCCACCAGACATTCCAGCTGTGAAAGCCTTAGTAAAGGTTCTCCTACAGCGCAAAAAAAGTCACAGCGCTGGCGACTACTGCCCTTCAAACCGACTGGACAACCATAATGAAGCTTTCTTAATGAAAATATGAACAATTAGATACACTCTGTGCTATGAAGCCTATCTGGCAGATATAAATCCCACAGTAATGAATAGCGACAATTCGGTAAGTGGACCTATCTCCGTCATGATGGGAATCCTGAAGGTAGGTTCACATTGTGTTTTGGTTCACCGGTTCTCACCTGTACTTGTCGAGATTTGGGGATACATGAGGTAAGAGTGTTGATTGTCACACTTTCCTTCACGACCTTACTGAGCAACTTAAAAAGGCCTTGCAACACTTCTCTAAATAACCATCTAATAGAGTCATCGGAGGAGTTTATTGCCTCAGGAATCCATCGCCGCAAAATGTTTTGGTATTCGTCAAGTACGAGCGGAGTCGGAGATTGGTCACAAGCTGCAATAGCTTTCTCTCGTCTCTCGTTCCGACGAGTACGCTGTAAACTAAACATGAAGGGATGGAATGGGGGAAAGAAGTTACGTGGCATGGGGGAAAGATGTGACCTTGATATGAGCACGCCTTTTCTTCGAACGCGCATCTTACTTTCAAGCATGGGCGTCGGCAGGGGGTTCAAAGAAGGCACCAGCCCCCCTAGACAGCCACACCAGCATTTGCCTCTCCCCCCAAACTACTCCAGCACTCTCCCTCTCCCCCAGCCGCGATGAAACAAGAGTTTGCAACCCCTCCTTCCAAAACCTAAATCCTGCCGACGACCAAGCTTTCAGCGTGATCGCACGCGTACGCGTGGTCATGTGGCGACATCCCTTGGCGACCACAGTAACATTGCAGCTCACGATGCTCAAAATCGCCATTGGTCGTGAATTTGGGTGTATGGCACGGTCGTTTGAGAATTTGTTGTAGAAAGAATAAGACACGATTTTTCCAGCTGCCTGAGAATTGCAGTTTTTGGGCCATATGCGGCGCTATAATGCTTGCTCGCATGTTCTCAGGAGCTTCGACTACGGATAGGCGGCATTCTGCAACCATGTAAAGGAAGTGTTGCAGGGCTCATTTAAGACACTTCAGAAAGGAATATAGGCTCATTTTTGATAAAATATAACTTGTTTTTCTGCTCGTAGTATCTGGTTAAGATTCAACCACAGCGCAAGATTACCAGAGGGTCAGCGCCCCTCTGTTTTTTTTTTTTCGCGATGAATCCGGGTTGTAATGGCAGGAAAAGTAAGAAAAACCAGGGTGTAGTTTCTGATCATAGTGGTTTGCTTCGCGTGTGTGAAATCTTGTTAAAGTTAATCAGCGACATTCACCGTCTCATCTGCGGAAATCCTATGAATTATGAAGTTATGATAGAAATGTGGACAAGATGCTAATTTTTTCCTCTTTCACAGAACGCTAACCTGCCAATCAATGTATAAATGACCAAGGTGTGAAGACATATGAAAGGTGGGCCTTTTCTTGTCAGTGACAGCGGTCAGATCTTCGGTAACTGAACAAGAAATTGTCGAAAAAAAATAATATCTGACGAAGGAAAGTAGTTATCAAGAACGACTCCCGTTCTGATACAGCGGAAACTTATTTGAACATAGTGCTAACGTTACGGCGTCGCACTGCAAATCCCTAGCTTCCCAGAGTGTTTGTAGAGCTGGAGTCCGCTAAGAATATCTATCTATCTATCTTTCTATCTATCTATCTATCTATCTATCTATCTATCTATCTATCTATCTATCTATCTATCTATCTATCTATCTATCTATCTATCTATCTATCTATCTATCTATCTATCTATCTATCTATCTATCTATCTATCTATCTATCTATCTATCTATCTATCTATCTATCTATCTATCTATCTATCTATCTATCTATCTATCTATCTATCTATCTATCTATCTATCTATCTATCTATCTATCTATCTATCTATCTATCTATCTATCTATCTATCTATCTATCTATCTATCTATCTATCTATCTCCAAGAGATTTTTTTCGACCGATTCTCGTTCATTTAAGGCAGGACACCAACGCTGCCGCCGAGAAATGGCGCCCCGTACACATGTCCCCATGTTTTGGGATTGTTCAGGAGTTGCGTGTCCAGACACTGTTGCACATGAACTCGACAATAGTTGTATGGTTCATTCATTAAATTACATCTTAACAAATAAAAAATGACATAACGGTACATGAGTACATCCAATTCTTAACATGAGCAATACAGAAACGGGAGCAAGGATGTACATTCTATCAAGCTCGCACAACTACAAGCAAAACGTTATCTGGAGAGCCAGCCACTAGATAGCAGAAGGCTGCCGTTTACTGCGCATGTCACAGAAAAAGCGCACACCTGTAACGAAGCAGAAAAAAAATACAATTTACTAGCTGACGTCCATGTCCCCTTATGGACAGGCATTCATTTTCAAAAAAGAAGGAAGACAGAAACAGCAACAGCATCAAAATCTGACTGACTTCCTCATGCTGTAAAAAAAAAAATGATGTGGAAAAAGCAGGCCATCCGCTCCATTAATGCTGAAACGCAAAGTTGGCTCAAGCGTTATATCGTGAAACGCATTACTGCAAGCCAAGCCACTGTGCAGCAGCAAAACTATGTCTTGGATAAATAATAGCTTTCTGCCAAAACACCTCGCTTGATCTCGCGCGTCAACAAATGCGAGTGGGCATGGCGTTCAGCGTTGACACTTCGTCATACGACCACACTTAGCACTCGCTTCGTGACAGCAAAAAGAGAAATGGGCTCTTAGAAAAAAAACTTCTATATACCGTAGGTACACAAAGGGCTCACGAAGTGGTTGCGTGAGCCTTTTCAAATTGCGTTCTTCGTAGTTTTTTATTTGGACTTTTGTCATGACGGTATCAGTGAAGAAGGCCTGAACAAACGTTTTCTAGGGGGATTACTTCTTTCCCTCTCCGAGCGAAAGCTAACAAACACACCTTCGGAGGAACCATAAAAGCCTATAGTTATATACAGAACAAAATGAACTAAAGAGACGAAGGTAAAATGAGACAAGAAGTGTAAGATAGAAAAAAAAGGAATGATGGAGCTTACAAAAAAAAATGTGGCGGAAATATGCGCACAAAAGAAAAAGCCGGCGGCGGGGGAGTAGCGGTCTACGTTTGAAAGCACGTGCACTACGAAAGCCGGGGTTTGCCGGGCATGACGGCGGCGCAGCGTACGGTGCCCGTATACGTCACAGAGCCGCGGGTTTTAACAAACCCATCGCGTCTTCGCGTCATGCAACACCGAAAGACACGCTATACACACACGGCACACGGTTGGTTTCAGTGAGTGGACAAATGCACACACGCACACACACACATATCACTGCACGCAAAACCACCCTGAAAGAGGCAAAACGGCCACGCAGGCTATATCGTTGGGGGACATAGGAAAAAAACAATTCTGCCACAGGACAAGAGGTGGGTCGCAGGAGTAAGAAGAGCCGGCCACACAGGCAGCAAGATTCTAGCGGGAATATGAGGTTTTGTTGCTGCTTGCACACACTGGAACTACGTTTTTTTTTGCGTTTTTTTTTCTCTCTTAGAGGCAAATGCCACTTACGGACCTCGACGACCGTGCCACATTTGAGGTGCTGATATGATCCTGTAAACATTCGGAAACAACATCCACACATTTAACACGACGGTATAAGCAATGGAACGAAAGGCGTCATGCTGCGGGCATCACTAAACTCAAATCCCCCAGAGCTGGAGCATATTTTGAAAGTCTTCTGAGCTGATCAAGTATACACAGCCAGTTCAGTTAAAGGACGAGGAATGGGAAACCTTATGGCCACTACAGGTTTTTCTCTGACGCTTAACAAGTGCAATGACAGTAATGAATTTGTCCAAAGCTGCAGAAGAGAGTGACACAAAGCGTAACTGAAGTGCACAACATGTAGGGCCCAAAATACGCAACAGTGGTGAAACAAAGCAGGGGAACATAAAACACAGTCAAAACACAAACAAAACATAAACATGGAGATTAAACCTGATGTAACACGCGGGCCTGCTGCGTCATATATATTAATACGCCGCTTTCGTCCATAGCTAAGGGAAAGGAGAACAAATCTCACTTGTTTCAAGTTTGGCTCAAGTTAGGATTGTTGAAAAAGTGAGTCGTACACTTTTCAAACTCCCTTCGTCACACTTTCGCTCACATGCTTTCATCGTACTAAGATTGACGGTGACGGGGCTGAAAGTCTACATGCCCACGTACGCCGAATTTTCACCACGACGACCGCGCTTTAATAAAATGTTGAATCACAGCTTATGCACCTTTTATGGGCAACCCACATTGCGGGCGACTTTCGTCTGCATGCTCAATTTGTACGCGCGACTGCATCTTCCACAAATCGTCGTGAACAGCTTACAGATATGCCGCAGACCTCCGTAGAGTCTTCAATTTAAATGCCACAATCCGCTCACTCCGGGGACCAGAATGGCGAACGAACACTGACCGCGGGTATGCGGCAAGGGAAGATAAGACGTATTCGTTACACCCATCACCCAGCCTCCGCCACCAAGGATAGCTTTCTGGTCTATAGCTGGTCTATTTCTGGTCGGTAACATCAAGGCAGCATTTGCAGTAGCACCCCGAGAGCAGCGATGCCCCATTGCAACGGCATTCAGGCGGTGGGCGCACTGTAACTTGCGTGTGGCTGAGTCATAATTTAGTCGAACTTTTATCACGACTACGTCGCCGAAAGGTACGAGAGTGCGCGCATTCGAAAGTGTTTGGTACATCGCGTAAAAGGAATAGCGAGATAGCACGGACGACAGATGGCAGGTGGCCATTTTCTGTCACAAAGAAGGGTATACGTGTGACAGGTATTTCGCTCAACTCTCCAGAGTTCTGTGAGCGAGCACACACACATGAATGAAGTAACAGAAAATAGAGCTGGACAACGAGAGCCAGTGATAATGAAATCACAGAAGTAAAGCGAGCTGACATCTGCACAGGAAAGGTCCAGCATTCGTTCATTCATATTCGTAACACAGAGACACGTAGTGCACGGCGGAAGGGCGGCCGTGCACTGGGCTCCACAGTCGCCACGACACAGAGCTTTGCTGCTCCCGTAAGCGCGCGTAAAGAGGTGATCAAAGAGCGTGGGGGAGACGACGATGGCTTGCACAGGGAGCGACAATGCGTCGGCAGCACATTACGGATGAGGGAAGCAAGGAGAAGGCGAGAGGACAGCTCACTTACCATGTGTCGCCACGTGATGGTGGAGTCCGGCTTTCCGCTCGCCACGCAGCCGATATACAGGGGCTCCCCTTTCATTACTGTCACCTCGCCGCTTTCCGGAATCGTAGACAGCCTAGGGGGTCCTGCGCGTCGCGAAATTTGGAGGAGGTGAAGAGGAGGCGTGCCTCGAGGTAAACCAAGCTGAGCTAAAGGCTTTATTTGCCTTGGTCCTCCCTGCTTCCGCACTACAAAGGTTAGCAGGCAAGGCTCGAAGTTTCTGTTTTTGTTTAAGCAAGAAGGGGCATTTCTTAATGTATTTGAGTGACTTTCATTCGTACCAATGAGTGCTGCATTCTTATGCAAAAGGTAAAGCGGCATACAACATCTTCTGCATGGACGCAATGCACCAGCGACGTCTTTTATTTTTTGTGGTTTTCAGAATACCATCAGAGCTGGATCTATGAATCTAATGATAAGATCGCGAAAGCGTAGCCAGTTTAAGGGTATGTCTTCCACTTCATTGCAAGGGTCTTCGTACCAGGGTCATGGCTGAACTTCTTAACCTTGGCAATCATCAGCCAAAGGTAGAAATTACGCCAAAATTTTCACTAGGACGGAAGTTTCCAAGACACGGGTTACACAAAAAACATGAATGCTCATTAGGCGTGTTCGGCCGTTATAATTTAATGAATGGCATTTCTGATCACACAAGACTGCAGTGGACCAAAACTTCTTTTTATTTTTTCATGTCTCTTGTCGCAGAAACGTCTGTCTTTGTGAGGACGTCTATTGAACTGCATATGATGATGCCGCCACTCTTATATACGGCAAACAAGACAAGCTCACAATATACTAAATACTAAACAAACTTCAGCCGCAGAGGCTCATAACATTCTTGTTTATCCCAACGAGTTTTCGTGAACATGTTGGAACGATCCGATTATTCAAGCACAACGCCAGCGTGGAGGTTAGTGCGTTGTTCTTCTCAATAGCAGTGCTACCTATTGTCGTATGATGCTGACAGTAATTAGCACAATAAATAGAAGAATATCGCACGCGGCATATTCATTAAAGCAAGTTAGAGGCGGGAGAGTGACATAAAAAAAAACTGGCGGGTTAACCAGGTTGCACCTGGTTTGCTACCCTTCATAGTGTAGGAGAGAAAAGAGAAAAAAGAAACGCAATACAGAAGGATAAAAAAGTGAAAAAAAATTGCCCGCAGCTGCCCTCGGGGGAACACTGAGGAGGATGCGGAGCATATAATTGGTTAACGGGGTGTTAAAGTGCGACTTACTTGGGTCGATGGCTAAATTGGTTAACGTGGTTGCAGGAGGGGGTGTTAAACGAGTGAACACGTACACACGTATGCGAAAGGACGGCGCTGGTCGAAGGGACGTCGATCATTGTGTTTGTGGATTCGTTGGAATTCATTTCACCGCGACCTTGGACGTCGACGCGCCGTACAAACCAACCGACGAGCGGCAACTGAGCGAGCGAGCGCCGACCTTGAGTATATATACAGCGCGACGGCGCATGCACTGTCAGCTGTTGAATGTTCTCGAAGGAGAAGCGCGCGCGCGGCACAGATGGCGACGGCGCGACGGCGCATGCGCTGTCAGCTGTCGAATGTTCTCGAAGGAGAAGCGCGCGCGGCACAGATGGTGGGCGACGGCGCGACGGCGCATGCGCGCGCGTCAGCTGTTGAATGTTCGAGAAGCGGTGCGGACGGCGCACTACAAGGCGCGAGTATAAGATGCTTCCGCATCTAAAAGAGGACGACTAGTACACTCACACGCATAGCTGCTGGAAGCTAAGTCATACCTGGGAGGACGATCTTGTGTTGGATGGAATTCGGCTCGATCTGACTGTTGACCTTGCAGGTGTAGACGGCGTCATCCGAGGCTACCAGGCCGTCAATCTTGAGCTCGCCTTCGGGACCAAGGCTGATCCTCGGGTCCGTGTCCACACGAAAGCTCCCGGCAAACAGGATGTCCTTGTTCTTTATCCACACCTTTATGAACTCATCCTCGCCTGCACGTGGAAAGCGGTGACGACACAGTTGAACACTGTGAGAGAATATCGAAAAAGAAGCGATGGCTTCACTGAGGTGTCGCACGTTTAGTCATAGATTGGCCATTGGAGGTCACGGCTTTCATGACCACGAGCTTGTGATTATCCGAGTTAGTTCCTTTTACGTTAGCTCCTATTCACTTCAATCTATGATTGCTCGTTTTGAATTTTCTGGAAGACTTCTTGCGTGCCAGAACTTCAAGTGTAATTCTTTGAGTCCTAAAGGAAAGATAGCAGCCCCGCCGCGGTGGTCTAGTGGCTAAGGTACTCGGCTGCTGACCCGCAGGTCGCAGGATCGAGTCCCGGCTGCAGCGGCTGCATTTCCGATGGAGGCGGAAATGTTGTAGGCCCGTGGGTCAGATTTGGGTGCACGTTAAAGAACCCCAGGTGGTCGAAATTTCCGGAGCCCTCCACTAAAGCGCCTCTCATAATCATATGGTGGTTTTGGGACGTTAAACCCCACAAATCAAATCAAAGGAAAGATAGCAATAAAATCCGGTCTGCATAGCATTATTCTGCTACATGAGAGTCACAGTTAGCGCTCAGTGACAGCACAAGCACGTGCGAAAAGAGGAAGCAGATAACTTCGCAATAAATTTCAGTAATAACAGAATAACATTTGTAAGCAGGTTATACTCATACTTGTCTCTATTTGAGCAATGAAAGTTTCCAACCTGTTTCTCTACCTTTGAAAGCGATATGCTGTGTTGTAATATCATGTGCCTTCTCTAGAACAAACTCAATACCCTACGTGCAACTATTGACATGTCGTTTCATCGTCCATCAAAAAACACAGGTTAGTTGTTTATCATATAATAATCTCCAGTCAACCAGCCGTTCATCTGCGAACAACATTACACATACTTAAATTTTTACGTAAATAAGCAATCTCAGCAACGCTTCTATCTTCGGGGCATAATGCAAACTTTTTCATGTTAATTAACTATAAAACACGCTGTATTTGATTCGAAATCCGAAGGTCGTTTTCTGAAACATTTCAATCCTTCGACATGATTAAAACCTGCACTATTCATTGACGCACAAAAAATTCTGTTCATTCCATTCGAATGACTGACTTATTCACAAGTCAAGCCTACGCTTTAAACTTTACACGGATATACCGATGATTACATCGCTATCACGTGTATAGTGCCAAAAACTCAATTCAGCCTTTTAAACCGTGTTAAATCTGCACCTATTGTACTAAAAGAAAAAAAATCACTAAAGCGACGCTGCACTTGCTCCAATACAAAATTACTTTTTTTTTCCTTTCCTGTAGAGCTGGCTACTCACTCGACTGGACGATCTTGCACGGTAGAGTAACGGAGTCACCAAGGCTCAGGAAGAATGTCTGCTCTTTCGTTAAAAACTCCACTTTCCGGTCTTGGGGCACTTCCGTTTCATCTTCCTGGGCTGCAAGGTAGAAATAAGAGACATTAGGCTTTAGCATCACGATAAGTTTTTCTCAATAAACAAGAACTGATAAAGATAAGGAAGAGTTGAAGATACAGAGCTTAACCATATCAACGTTTTCGTGTGCTACCATGTTCTACAGAGGTCGAGTTATGCTCTAAAAAAAGAAGATTGAAAAAGAGAGAAATTGAGTAGGTGCACTCAATCGCTACTTAGGTACTAGTACATAGCTTAGGTACCGGATAGCAAGAACGTTGATGCATAGGAAGAGCTTAACCATATCAACGTTTTCATGTGCTACCATGTTCTACAGAGGTTGGGTTATGCTCTAAAAAGATAAGATTGAAAAAGAGAGAAATTGAGTAGTTGCACTCAATCGCTACTTAGGTACTAGTACATAGCTTAGGTACCAGATAGCAAGAACGTTGATGCATAGGACAAGCGCCTGTTTTGTGGTTCACGGGTGTGATGTGTACAACAGAATGGTACACAAGAAGGAACACCGGAACAAAGACGAAGCATGAACTAACAATAGTTGATTGACGAGAAATGTGACCTTATTTATATCAACTTCTAACACTCACCACGTCGAATGCACGCTATCCAGTGTTGTGAACCAACTAGCCCATCAGAGAATTTTGTACAGCGCAGTTGTTGGACGTCAGTTGAACATGCAGGTTTGTTGTTCTTAAGAGCTGCAGTGAGGCATGTGTACCATCCTCGCCTACGAAGCCCATAACTCGGCCATTGTTTATAACCTAGCCATGTATTTCTTAAACCAGAAAACACTCATAGAATGATTAGGCGAATACTCACCTTATAGCACCCGCAAACCCTAAGTAACTGTGATCACGAAACGCTGCTCTATAGGTCTTGAGCACCAGCCAAACCATTTTCATTGATCGTCAGAGTAAATACTGCTGAAAAATAACCAAATTTCAATGCAAAATTCTGCACAATAATCTGTCCGCGTTTTTTTCGGATCTATAACTATTTAGAAATTATCAAGCAGTCAGCCCAAAGAATCGTACAATTACATGTTGTATAAATCACAGCCCATTCTTTATTGTACACGTTTGAGGGAGAGAACAGACGCAGGCGATCTTCGATTTCCATAACGAAATAACGCACGTCGAAACATGCGCTTAGATCACATTGTTTCAGCACAAATCGATGCAGAAAGATAGGTCTCACTCGTACAGCCTCGAGGCTGCCTGCGACATCTCCGACCGCTAACCCACAGGGCTATCAAATTGATAACTGCGCGACCCACATATCGAGAGCTGCGCATCGAGAATGTACTATACAGCGGGGCGTAAGCATTTGTTCGCGGCGGTGTCCACGGCGCTGCAGCCTTGACCACGCCCATTTTATGGATGAACTGCGCACGAATACGACGACCCTTCCCCGATCGACGGTGCGCAACGACGCAGTACGTACCATTACCGACGGAGACGTGTCCGAAGGGACGTAAAATATTCATGGACGCAACGAACACCGGCCCAACTCGGCGAAGTGCTGAGCCGAGCGTGCGTGCGCTCGACGGGTGAGTCGAGAATGACGCGCGCACATCTTTCACTTCCTTCCTTTATCTTTTGTTTTTTGTTTTCTTTCGTTCCTTCGTGATCTTCTGGATAAGGTATTCTATTTCTTGATTTTGTCTTGATTCTGCACTGTTCTTCCATTTCGCATACCCTGGGTCGTTGTTCTGAATTTCTTTTTTTTCTTTTCTTCTTTTATTCTTCTACTTCCTCCGTTTACACTATTTCTTCCTGTTCCTATGCATGCTTCCCTGTCTTGAAATATGTTCGTTTTCTTTTCTGCATTTCCCCCCACTGGTTTTTTTTTCTTGTATTCTATTTGTTGATTACATTCGTTCTAGTCTTCGTTTTTGATCACTGCTGTGTTGTTCCCTTCTTTGGTTCACTTTAGTTTAACCTAAAAACAAAAAAAAACAAGGATAGCATACTGGCGCGTTAGGGACAGGGCGAACAAAGTGTTCAGAAAAATAAAAAAAAATAAAGGAAGGAGAGCCTTATCTCCTATGGAACTTAGCCCAAAGCGCCTCTCGAGGAATCTGCTTTTGGATGAGTGAGAGTGCTTCTGCGTGAAAGGAAGTGGCATAGATGTGCGCAAGCTTCGCAATGGCCTCACCACGCATGTTCAGAAGCAGGGACCACCTGAATAATTCCGCCTGCATATATATGCCACCCAGAGAGTATGCACCAAGCCCGGCATAGAGATTTGCCGCCCATGGACGAGTCAGTGTATGTTTAAGCTGACGTGGGACACTGGCAAAGAAAAAAAAAAAAAAGCTTACATTGGTTTAACACGACCACGCAGTGGATGAATAAAAAAAGAAGAAAAAATTGCAGCCTTTTCCGCACGTGAAGATCGGTGGACAGTGCAAATGCAAGAGCTCGAGTGTATGTGATTGGCTAGCGAAATCATGTGCATCGTCGTTATTATCATCATCACAATAATTTCACTTTATTTCGTTATTCTTTCTTTTTTCTAGCCCCGAGACCTGCGTGACGCCTACTACTATACTACTACTACTACTACTACTACTACTACTACTACTACTACTACTACTACTACTACTACTACTACTACTAACACCATCACCACTTAGTACAGCATTTACTACTCCTACGGCATTTACTACCACAAGCACCAAATATCCAGCTAATTCTGATCAAGAAGATGTGGCGTATCAAGGCGTTTCCTTCTTTTTCCTTCCTTTTTATTCAGTAAGCTGAGTAGAGAAAAAAAGTGCTGACACTGAAAGACGAAGTTGATCTCAACCATCACGCAGCCACGCGCCACATTCGCTCATGTGGGGGTCTTGTTAACGTCAATGATGGGAAGGAGCTTATCATGGAGCGAAGAGGGAAAGAACGGGTTGAAATGAGGGAAAGAACCAAGCAGGGAAAAAAATGTTGAGCTGACAAATTTCGCCGCTCAATTGGCGCAATTGCAGCTCAGCCAGACGAAATGGTGCAGCCGAAAAAAACGAGCAAGCACTGCGAAGCCTCAGTACATGGCGTCATACAACCGATCCGTTCGTCCTTCTGCATCCTTCATGTTTCTCGCGCCTTTTTTCTTTTTCAAGAGAAATTAAAATTGAGAATTACCCGTTCGTAGCAGATTGTAGACGTAGATGACGGGTTCGACTCCCGGATCGGAATGAATTTCTCGGCAAGCATTCCGAGAAATCCAAATGGATTTTCTTCTGGCTTCAATCTTACCTTTTCCCTCTCTTTACTATTCTGCCACCTCGTGGGATTCCGCAGCACCAATTTGCAATATCTTTCCCAGGTACGAACCAACTCACCCTAGCATGCGTTTTGACCCAAAGCTTCTTTTTTTTTCTTTTGCTGGAAGTTCACGTCGGCGTTTTCACGAAAACTGTTCTCGGAGAGATACTTCATGCATTCTTGAGTAAGAGCGGCACAGAGAAAGCGTCGAAATGTGAAACGGTTGTCTGGATTTCTTTGTGCGTGGAGCTATGCTTCCCGCCCGGTTCCACCGCGCTATAGCGCTTTGAAAAACAAGCGCTTTGAAACTTCTTTCTAGCGCCGCAAAGCTCGACAGACCGCGGGGAGCCTTGACACATTCAACATTCGAAATCGCTAACGCTTTTGTCCTTATCGAGAACAAGGAATCCTTCGCTGGATTTTTCGTATTTGCTTTTCTTGTTAACCTATATACTAGTCACACGCCTACTTCGAAGCGCGTTTCGAGAAAACTCTCAGTTAGGGCTGAAGCGAAGAAGAGAAACGAAACCAAGTGCGAGTGGGCGAAAGAACGTCTGGCACGTAGCGAATCTTGCGAGGACGCCGGAAACGGTGGGCGCGTTGTGGGGCACAACTTAATTGTTTTTGGCGCTCTTTACCCCTTGTTTTGGAATGCACAAACAGAAGGCCAAACACAACATCAGAAAAACACCATCGATGGATCGCAGCTGAAAGAGCTACATATGAAATGTACGAATGTATTACAGATTCTTCTGGAAAAAGAAAAAGACGAACCTGTTTGCACGTAACGCAAGAAGTACAAGAAGCTTTGGAGTGGCAACCTTTGACATGCCGACATGACGCCATGTCAAGTGAACTATTGCGTTCACTTGTGATGAATTTCACAATTCTTCCGTAGTAAAAGTCATCTCGCTTTATTGTTTGGTTGGTACAAAATTCGGTTGATTACTCAAACACCGTGTCCTGCACACTGAGAAAAAAAAAACATTTTTATAGTGGCGTTTGTATCCACAGACTTGAAAAAGCAGGAAAATAATTCGCAATGCACAGTATCATCAATTCAATTAAGATATATAAATGCCATATACAGATTATGAAGTCTCCACAACCACCTATTTGGCCTTATTGGATAATTGCCCATCACATCATCTTCAGTGTCCACTTATGAGGCTCCTCGAAACATAAATGCATTTTTGAAGTACTGCCTCGTACAAACACGAGACACACCCAGTATCATTCCTTCCGTCAGGCAGCTGCTGATACCTTATGTGATTCTTATGTGATTCTTAAACAAGAAAAGAAGATAAAAGTGAGCCCCGTAACTGTCTGCATCACGGTGCGACACCCCAACAATAGATCACGATGGATGGGAGTAAGGAGGGATTAAAAGGATAAGATTAAAGGTATTGAGATGGAGAGGGGGAAGGAGAGAGCGTGGTGCAGGGACAGCGACACCCTCTAGAAGCAAGGAGAAGATAGGAAAGATGGACACGGTCGCAGGAGTAACGAGGACGGGGCACCACTCAGCGAGAGCTCTTGTCGGCGGCAGGAGGCGGCGTAAGGCGAGGCAGTCGGCCAGAGCTGCGCTGTCGTCGGATATCGCGGGGGCACAACCGGTCGCCACGAAATCCAGAGAGCCGATACCTACGCAACTCAACCGTACTTCTTAACGTACGTTTGTCAGCGGCCAAAATCCAAACCAAAGCACGAGCGCAAGTGCGATGCCTAACAACGTCGTTTTTCATGCGGCTGCGCCTCGGAAGTAGCCAAGGGCGACGGCAACAAGAACTAAACAAAACGCCTGAACCACATGCTAAAAAAAAAAAAAACTCGTGTCGCGAGCAGGCAATCTGTCACGCGACATTCGAATGCACCCCAAGCTGAGGACAACCGCGGTGCGTTGAGAAATGGGGCGAGGGGATTAGGAAAGTTGGGAAAGAGGGCGGGGTTGGTTCGGCTGCACTGCTCGGAACTTCGTTCACACTTCCTGCTTTCCTGTTTCTCAGTCTCTCCCATCTCTCTCTTTCCTCCTCCTCCTCCATTTTATGTGCGTAGCTGCAATTGCTATGCCGTTCCCGGCAGTGTTCCCGCCCTGTTCGGTAACGGATGGGAAGTTCTCTCATGCGAAACGAAAGGCCCACGAGGGGAGGAAAAAGTACCGTGCGTTTGTCCTTGGGAAGTTTCAAAATCGGAGAGCAAAATGAAACATCGCAACGGACGCTACAAAAAAATCACCACGATTACGACGATCACTGTGATAAGAGTTTCGAGTGTAACGGATCACAAGGACTCCTGATGGGATAAGAGCTGATAGCCCTGTGCCGAAAGAATATGCACACAATATGTGGAACGATGTTGAGCAAAACGTGAATAAGTGTATATTTTATGCAATCTTGCGGTGAACGAATGAAGTCTGTGTTCGCGCTGGGCATCACAGCTCTAAACCTACGGTAGAGTACTTCAACGAGTCTATGGCGTGTGGACCTGCGCAAGTCCTGAAGATGACGCTGCCATATAGCTATATGACTGAAGGCTGTGCTGCTTCTGTAAGCAATTACAACCGCGTAACTACCGGAGACAAGTACTAATATTTCCAGTAAAAAGAGGAGCGCCTTAGCATTTCACTTCCACAAAAAAAGCTCTGATGCCATCCCATTTACCCCGTGTACAGATTGAGTGGAAGATAACTCTACAAGTAATGCTTTTGACAGAGCGTAAAGAAGCTCGTATATAGGGGATAAAAGTGTTCGCGTGTAATTTAACTTGTAATATAACTTATATTCAGAGAACGCGAAATACGGCATTTTATCTGATATAAACAATCTTCTGATAAACAATCTTCTCTGACTGCGAAATAGTCATATCTCACGCTTCATGCTTATGCGTACTCAACAATTAACAACGTCAACAAGGCGTACTCAACAATTGTGACCTCCCTACAACTCGGTAAGCTCACAAATCCAGATCTCTAAACTCTACCACAACTTTCCGGTGGCAAAATCCGGCATTAAGCCGCTAAACTTTCATATATACCACGCTATCGCCATCAAGCGAAAGTCCGTCATGCGCAAGTGCAGTAGTATAGCCTGTCCCCGTCGTGCATGGATGACCACAATCGCAAACGAGCTCGCCGGAGAGCCCTTCGGAAGCGCCGTTCTGCGTCGAGTAGCGTCAGTGCACGGTTGGGGCACATTTGCCACCACAGCGAGCGTGAACGTGAGTCACAGTTCGGGAACCGCCTCCTGACTCTCCCTTCGTTTCTCCTTTCCCTTCTAAAATTTTGCTGGATAAATAAATATGTACAAGTGCGAAGAGGAACGTCATCGCGAGAATGGGCGTGTGAGACGGGGCGAAAAGGCAGACGCTTCGAGTCGGAGGGAGCGTCATGTTCCTAATCGAAGTCTAGCTGCGTAGAAGCTATAGACCTTGAAAGCTGGCTTGACAGGGCGGTGGTAGCCGTCCGAAACGATGTCATCTGTGAGTGCGTGTGAGAAAGTGAACGTTCAACGAGGAGACCACGGCGACGGCTGCTGTTCCCCGCTGCCCTTGCGACGAAGCGGGTGACTTACCCATCCCTCGGCCATTCTGCCTTCGATATCGCCACAAATGTCTGCGAAAGATGAAGACAGAGAGACCCTGTTTCATGCCGGTTTGCCACACTGTCGATTAAAATGAAGCCGGCTGCAAATTATTCGGGCCCCGCCGCGGTGGTCTAGTGGCTAAGGTACTCGGCTGCTGACCCGCAGGTCGCGGGTTCGAATCCCGGCTGTGGCGGCTGCATTTCCGGTGGAGGCGGAAATGGTGTAGGCCCGTGTGCTCAGATTTGGGTGCACGTTAAAGAACCCCAGGGGGTCGAAATTCCGGAGCCCTCTACTACGGCGTTTCTCATAATCATATGGTGGTTTTGGGACGTTAAACCCCACATACCAACCAACCAAATTCTTCAGGGCTTTTGAAATGAGAAGCGTTTGCCTTCCACTGAAGCACGCCTTGAAAGCGCCCAACGAACATTGCTGATGGAAGGATACATATCGAACACGTGACGACACCGAACAAAACGTGCAGACAATTACGAGGCTATGCATTTTCGTTTCGTCATAAGTGCGAATTTCTTTAAGTCATTCGAGGGAGAAATAGAGACAGAGAATACATAATATTTTGTACCAAGGGCGCTGTTTAGCAGAACGTTTGTGGTTGGATTCTCAATACAGGAATTAAGGTCGCATCTGCAGCCAGGCAAATTTGGTTCACCTGATCTCCGCTGAACAGCGCAGCCTTCAGCGAGCTGTTAAAGCGTGGCCGTGTTTTGCTTTCATGTTACATCTTCTACATGTTAAATGCTTGGTATGCCATGTGTCACTGCAACAGAGACAAGTGTCTGTCTATCGTTGGATATACACAGACAGAAATTCATTTGTAGCTGCCACCATGTACACCGACTGCTACCTCTTTAGGGGTGGTGCAAACTTTTGCAAGTCAGAACATTTCGACAGAACAGTTATGCCAAAGACTCGGAATCTGAGAGCTCCCGGAGAATAATAAAAAAAGCACTATGCGTGTAAATTCCCATAAAAGGACTGAATGTAATTTCTCGTTGCAGGCCCGGTGGCAGACGCAAAGGCGTCGAAAATTTCGACACTGATCTGCAGTACACATGCGTGCGTTAAGTAAAATTGTTCACAGTGGTGATTAACTGTGATATCAATCAAGCTTTACGTATTGCACGTCGTCTACTGCAGAAACCCATAAAGTTTGTGTGCACGAAAGACAACAAACCCTCTCATTGTTGCAATGTGTGGCCTCTTAAAGGTTAATAGGTACGCGAGCAAATAAGAATATTCCCACAATAAATAACCGGAATTAAGCACAAGCGATGGGACAGAGCCCTCGAGGCAAGTTCTCGCTGATACTGCAGTCTCCGTTCACCATCACGGGGGCATTACCAGCGGTTATACTATTTGCGGATCCCGGACACTTACCGTGACGCTAAGCTTACGCATACAGTCGCCCATTACCCCGCTCATTTCGCGTCATGCATAAAACTTTATCCAGGGGCTGCTCAACCCTCTCTGTCACGTCTATACTCTCCGTCGTGTACCCGAACGCACGCCGGAGAACCATTCGTACAGAGAGGGGTAGCCGGGCGGACTTGCCGGCGGGCGAATAGTGCCACGCTACGAATTGATGAAGCTAGGCCGTGCGACAGAAGGAAATAAAAAAAAATAAAATATGGCGGGTTACTGTACGCCGCCACGCACGAGTACATTGCAACGGCGAAGGGTGGAGAGTCGCGCAGCAAAACAGTCGCAGAACACACCGGCCCACCGCGCAGCGACCTGACGCCGCCGCACGCAGACAGGGAGGCATACAAAACGATCCGCAGACTGGTCGCCGGCAGCCGTTGCAAATGGATTGGCCGGTGTATCAACACACGACGGGACCAATGAAGACAGCAAGGGCGTAACGCAGACCGATGAGACGGAGAGCGGGCATTACCTGGCGATTAAGGGTATACATGAAAGGAAGTCTAGCTCTGTGTCCGCGCGTGCGTTCGCGCGAGACTGTTCAACTGGCCACCGGCCGCGAGCGGAGGGGAGACGACCGCATCGCCCGGTCGATTCTTCTGACGACGGCATGCGGTCTACTGAAACGCTCGTGATTTCGGGTCTGAGACGCAATCATCGTGTGTGCACCTAAAGCATCGCCAAACCAAAGCTAATTAAAGGAAATCCGCGAGTGTCTCCGCCCCGCAGCTGAGGGTAAAAAGGGTTCAATGACCCTCTCCGGGTGCGATGCTCAAGGTTCATTTTTGAGGGGATTTGATATAATTTCAAGGCACTGATGAGAAAAAATTTGGGCATTCATTGTTTTTGGCATATAACCACATTACACTGTGATACTCCATGTAGTCTGCTTTCAGTGCATCTTTGTCATAAATGAGATCGTTAGTAATATTTGTGAGGACTAGGAGGAGGAGGAGGAGGAAGAATAAACGTTTATTTTCGAAACGGTGTAGCGGTGTAGGTTCCGCGTCCACCTTAGGTGGGAGGTCTCTTCATTCCAGGAACCTTCTGGCCTTCACTGCCTCCTTGGCCCTGGCGACGAGACGTCGCTGTTGGTCCAGGTCCTCCAAAGCAAGCTTGGCTTCCCACGTTTCGAGAAGGTGTTCGTTTTCTTTACCAGCGTCACATGTCTTTTGTGAAGAATATTTGTGAAGAAAATTCTTTTGCAGAAAATATCTTGGGTGTCTGGACTCACAGATCATTCGTGAATAAAGACACCCAAGCCCTCCTGCAGTTCTTGAAGGCAACGCCATTAGGCTACCGCCTGCGATTCGCTGCACTGGGTATGCGTCTTGCGAAATGTGTACTGTGTGGACTGACTGTTTTTGTATTCACCTCTCTCTTTGAGCCCTTTATTTCCCTCTTCACGAGTGGGCTAGATAACCTCACAAAGTCTAGTTAACTTTCCTGTCTTTCCTGCATTCGCTCTTTCTCTCAGTTCCGTGGAATGCGACGGTGAAATCCCATTCGATAAAAGATACGTTGAATGTACAACCCTTGTCACCGCAAAGCTCCCCGTTATCGGTCACAAAGAGGCGCATTTTGTTTTTCTTGTTGTGTCACTTTAGTTCAGCCGTTGCCCGACATTCGCCCCCGGCTCCGATGCTGATCATCGCTTCTACCGAAAGGTCAGGGTCAGACACTTCACGTCTCATTTTGAACCCCGTAATGGAGTGAAGCAAGCGAGCGAGATGAAGACCCCCCAAGCAACTTCCACAAATGTGGTAGAGAAAGTAACAGCGGCGAAACCTGTTCCACTTTAACCGGGAAGGGGCCGACAAAAGTAAACAGTCATCCGAGAGGCACGCAACCATGACTAACAGAGCAGCGGCGAGAGGAAGCAGGTGGATCTCTCGTTCTTCCGAGGAACAGCAGTACGAAATACCTTCGTGTACAGCTCCCGACATTTCACGCGAATACACGGGATAAATGCACAATGCCGCCCCGAGGATACAGACACACACAAAAGCAAGAGTTAGGGCTCACTGACCAGAAGAAACAGCGAATAAGAGGCCGTGATCGAGCGTGAGGCGAGCGTAAGGGAAGTGTACACATATAAAACAAAGTGGAGTGCTACTATAAAGTGAAGTCACGCCTGCTTTCCTCTTCCTCCTTACGCACGTGACACAGGATATCGCTGCTTTAGACCCGCTGCCGCAGGGTCATGTGGATGTCCTCTCTCTCTCTCCTTGACCACCGGCGATGCACAGCTCAGAGCCCAGTGTGAACCAAGGTGGCAGGAGGTTGAGGAGGACACCGAATCTCCAATAGTACGGAAAACTAACAATCAGTGGTGTGTGTGTGTGTGTGTGTGTGTGTGTGTGTGTGTGTGTGTGTGTGTGTGTGTGTGTGTGTGTGTGTGTGTGTGTGTGTGTGTGTGTGTGCGTGCGTGCCACGAGTAAACTCGGCTTGACATCATCGTTGTTGTGCCACCGACACTGGAGTACAGTGTACTAGTACACTGTAACTGGAGTAACCGACCACGCACCCGACAGTGAGCACTCATAGAGACGACGAACAAACAGAGCGTCGCGATGCTCAGTGGGAGGCGCGAATGACCGGGACCCCACGGCGTGCCGACGACGATGACGACGGGAAGACCCGGTCGCCGAACATAACGTGCTCCTTGCTCCGCGCATCAACCTCCTCTCGTCCTGCCCCTCGCGTTCCCTCTTTCGGCGGCACAAATTGTTTATCGGCACAATGGAACGCCATGGGAGGTCTACGGGCGACCCGCCCGAACCACGAGGTTCGACTCAGCTCGCAGCGTGGCCGGGCTTTGCAACTTGATCGTCGCCAGCTCTCCGCGCGTGAAAAGCCTCCGCAATCCGCGACCGCCCGGGCGACGTTTGCCCTCGCCCAATACAAGAGTCCCTTACGTGAGCTCGTGTACTCACTTGGTGATCCATGCTGTCGTTTCGGTTGTTTATCATCTGTATGCTTCGCATTATTTGGCCGCATTCTATATAATCTAACACGCACCACTTTACGCCATATGTCACACGGAGTCATCTTGTGAAAACAAGAGCACAGCCGTCCGGGGTACAATGATATAGCGAGCAAGCTTTCAACCACTCCACAGAACAAAGTAAAGTAAAATGTAAAAAAAAATTAAATATCCGCCACGGTGGTCTAATGATTACTACGCTCGACTGCTGATCTGAAGGTCGCGGGATCGAATCCCAGCCGCGGCGGCCGCAATCCCCTAGAGGCACGTGTGGTTGGATTTACGAGTACGTCTAATACCTCCAGGTGGTCGAAATTTTCGGGGCACTCCTCAACAGCGTATACGTACCTCGCATTCATATATAGTTCTTGGAGGTAAAACCCCGATATTATTATATTAAGCGGTATAATCAAGATAAGACACTTGCAATTACCACGTGAACACGGGAGCAACGCCCATCGAATACCCTTCCCGTAACACTTTTTTGATGCTCATTTATTGCACAGACGTGTCATGTTTTGCCCCCAGCAGACTGGATAAGTGTTCTTTTCGTTTTAATGAGTAGCCAATGTCTAGAAATAAACAAAAAAGGTCCTGCTTGTGAGTTAATTAATGAACGCGTGTGCACGATAACATACAAAGAAACGTGATTTCGTTGGCGTACGCGTTTTCCTTAATTTTGTATTCTCGTGGTGCACTTAAAGCTTTCCTGGAGAAAAATGGCTTCTGCGGAGTCCTTGCAATCTGATGCTTTAAGCGACTATATGACTCTCGGGGACAAGGGCCTCATTACTGTCGTTAGAAGCACTGAGTTTACGAGTAAGCCATAATTTCGCTTGAACTAGGTCATGCCGCCGGTCGTAGTTACGCTTTTTATGGCCCATAAATGTCTTGTGCATTGACGAGCTCCCTCGCCCAAGTTTTAAACTCTGCTGGAAAACAGAAAGTGCAGCTACTTACTAACAAAAAGTAAAGTGAGCTAATTGTGTTCTGGTGAAGATTCGGTCCTTGGAGTATACAATAAGAAGGTAAGCTTTCTGTCTTGCATCCATGATATATTACATATTCACCTCATTGTGTAATCCCGCCCCAACGTAGATGACGTAATAGGAATAATACCGGGGGTTTTACATCTTAAAAGCATGGAATGATCATAGTGGAGGGCTGCGGAAATTTCCACCATCTGGTGTTTTTTTAACCTGCAGTGACACCGTGGCTTACAGCGCGAAACACCCGGACATGGACTAGAGCAAAAGACACAGTGCAGGTCTGACTTTCAAGTGAAAGTTTTATTGAAAAAAAAAACGAATATGTATAGTATATGAACAGAAGACCTCGTGACTTATTCGGCTTCATCATTCAATTGAAATTATGTACACCGCAACGTGTACGCAATCCCGCCACAAATAATGGGACACAAAAAAACACATGATTAAAACGTCACCAAGAAACTGGGAAGGAGATTATAAATGATCCTTAGCCGCTATCTAACATTATAAATCTTCGTTATTTAGTCATGCGATGGATGGCTTGCTGACACATTTAAACGCCTTCTTATCTATATAAAAAAACGCCCCCATAAATTTCTTTATAGCTTGTCTGGATGCTTGAAGAGCACTTTTGTTTGTTTGTTTTTAAAGCGCTTCGCACTAACAATCGCGACAATGCACAGACGTATGTGAATGCGCAAAGCCTTTTAAAGAGCTGTGATGTTCTCTCAGCCACAAGGGCCACTGGCACCTGGCCTTCGTCGCAATGTGACCGCCGTAGCCGGGATCGAACACGCGACCTTCGATTCAAACGCCGAGCCCCATAATTCCACTGCACCACCACGCATAACAACACTGATGACGTCGACATGCGTGAAAGATGTATTCATAATTGGTGACATTAATTAGGCAGCATCCATATTTGCAGGCACAAAAAAATGTCATTCCAGTGTAGGGCATAAATAGACAAAATGGAGTTTTGTTGAAGCAAAACAACGCTTCATTTTTTTTTACCACAGGTTTGATAGTTCGTGTTACAAAACCTGAAATATCCTCAGGATTCATTTTCGAGAGATAATAGTTTTAAGCTCACCTGCTACAATTTACGAATTCAGATATGTATTACAGGTACGGTATTAATTCGCAGCTATTCTCTATTAGTCAATTATGCATTCACATGCTACCCACATTTTCATTCAAGTGACACGCGCACGCACGCACGCACCCACTTATTCATAAACACACACACACACACACACACACACACACACACACACACTACACATATAAGAAGTCGACCAATTCAATATTTAAAGAGTACTAAGCACGAAATTAAAATAAGCAAACTGGCGTCCAATTACATGCACAACCCTTCTGCGAAGAGCTCGCTTTCTTTAATTTTGATGCATGTGAAATTAAATAGTCCCACTTCGTCAAAATAGACGGATGCTTTTCGTTACCGCATCAGTAATAGCTCAATGCATGCTTCTTTGCGACCTTCCTTCCCCCAGAATGGTTATTATGGTCCCTTTCATTCTCGGCTCCACGGTGTGTAATTTAGCGAGGACCGTCGCTGCACCTGAAGCGAAGCGGTATGAGTGTCTGCAACGCTTATGAGGCGTAGTCCTAAGCTCCGCGTGGTTCGTTTGCAAACAAGCAGGCCGTAAACACTGCCTGCCCACTGCTTCCCACTTAAATATGCGTGGCGCCGACCCGGCGCCCAGCATTAGGACGCTGGAAAGAGGACAGCCTAAACAACGAGAACTTGTGTGCGACGCTCCGCGAAAGTGCCTCGCTTCGTGAAATAGAATGCAGGTTGCGAAGGTCCGAACACCGCGAGGCAGTGTTATAGTTTCACGGCTGCAGTTGTGCACGTCGGCGCGCCAGCACTCAAGATGCTCTAAAAAGGCGAAGTAGAAAAAGGGCCAGCGGGAAGAAGCAGACAGAGGAATGGTTGAAATTCAAGGCGCAAAGAATTACGGTGCGAGACTGAGCGTGTCGCTCTCAAATCACTCCGGCGTTCCAAGAAGACAACATAGATCTACTCGACCTCGGTCGCACACGCCTCAGGGCCGCCTGCTCGTCCGAAACTAGATTGTTTCTTTCTAAGTGCCTTCCACAGTACGCCACAAAAACAGACCTTCTACAGATGGTGAGACAGAAATTAGGATAGGTGGACTTGGCAGTGTGTTTATTAAACAAATTACTCAAGAGGAGAAGGAGAAAATATAATAAGAGGATGACGTCGAAAAAGAAAAGAAAACAAAAGAGATATATGACTTCCGGAGATGTAGCACGTGCCACCAACATGGGTCTTACACAGGCGTGGCCACTGGATGCAAAATTTTCGAATCCAGCAGTCACGACACACGCATGCAAGAGATGATAATAATCGTGTTGCTCGTCAGAGCGTGACAAGATCACGAGGCATGTTATAGAGGAGCACTGCCGATTAATGTCGACCTCATGTGGTTCCCTAACACTCCACTGAACCTACGTACACTGGTGTTCTCACACATCGCCTCCACCAAAAGACGGCTGCGCCACAGGGCCCGGGAGTCAAATCCAGGCCCTCGACTTGGGCAGCACGACACGTTATCGACTAAGCTGCTGCGACGGTGATGCGAACGATATTCAGTATCCGAAGTTTCGTTGTTGTGACTTCAAACATCGTCGCGCCATGTCGGAGTTGACTTTTAAAGATGGTTTGCTATACAAAGGCAACAGTTCGTTTTAAGCTCTAGTGTGGCCCCTCGACTACTCTAACAGTAATAAAATGGAATAATAGCTAAATGATATATTTTCATTCAACAAACCACCACCTTAGTTGCTATCATGTATTCCCTACATCACATGAGTAATTAATAACTTATTCACATACAGATGCTATTATATATCTTACTTATCCCATTCCTGTCTATAATTCGCAACATTGGGTTGAGCTTCGTTTCAAAGATACCTCTATATTATTGACCTGTCAGCTCCATCGTCTCGTTGGCTCAACACAAAAATGCCACGTAGAAACAAAAGTAGCATTAAAAGCCAGAAAAACTGTGGGCCTCTGCCGGTCCCTCTTTTTACCAAGAGGAAATTAAGAAACTCATGAAGGCTCAGTACTTGACCTCTCAAATTTTGGCCGTCCAGAAGGTTCAAGAAGTGAGATCAAGTTTAACCTGACCCTCCCCTAGTGGGCTTAGCCAGGTGACATCGAGTTAAGTCGGGTATATTGTGGACCAAATTAAGTTGTTTTACTCACTCACTCATCTAAAAGCAGAAAAAATATACAATAACAAAAACTCAAACTTAAAAAAATAGTAGCAGATATTTCACTGCACACTTCCACATTCGTGACGCAGTCTGTTCATATTGAGCTATTCGTCACGAACACGTGCCTCGGCCATACACAAACGCATGCGCGTTACGAGCACGTGGGCCCTTCAAGAAGTGGTCCTCCTTTCGTCTCCGCAGAAAAAAAAAGGTGCACAGCGCGTCGTCCAGCGGCGGCCTCTGTCTGCGCGCTGCTAGGTCGATAAGACTCGCAGCTCCTAATGGTCGATCCTCCGAGCGAAAAATGAGACATCCGCTATCTCGCCAGCGTCTCGCTTAGGCGGCTGCAAGCGACGCTCGTGGCGGCATCGTAGGGAACAACGCATCCCCGAAAGTGAACGTGCTCGGCGTATCAGCGCCAGCAATCAATGAAGCCGGCCCAACGATGCCACGGCGGAGGGGCCCGAAGAGAAGGGGTGCGCGGCGCTTCTATCAAAGTCTGGCAAGATGAGCGGACAGAAACGCATAAAAGGCAGGAAAAGGGGAAGGAGGGGGGGGGGGTCGTAAGGGGGCACGATTTAGGCGATGGCCGTAAAGTGGCAAAGTGGTGCAACGCCTGCCTGCTGCCCAGGTGGCCTGAGATACTATAGTATGTATACTGTATAAGTGCGCCGCAGAGGTCCGCACTACTTTTCTTCCGCCTCACTTCTATGTTAGACGTTTCGAAATGCTGCGCGGGAAAAGTGCGCGTGTTGAGCGCAAGCTACGCGCAAATGACGGGACACGTTGAAGATAATCGTATACGTGCGCGGACCGTCGATTATCGACCATACGAGCTCGAAACAGGGCAGCGAAGCCGATAAAGGTGCGCTCACACCCTATCGCATGGTGCCCCGTGCAATTTTGCGGCCTGAAATCATTTCTTATAAAGCTGGCATCAAGTCTCGTGGCTTTATTTTGCACGAGGTTTTTAATAAAGTAGGGGGCACTCATAAACAATTCATTTAAACTCTGCACTGTTCGCTCCAGGAAAGAAGAACGTTCCTGCTGTTTCTAAGTGGCCCGACACATGCAATAACGTTTTAAAAACACACAGGCCATCAAGGCAAGCATTCGTATTTCCCATTCTGGGTGTCTCGCTCTAGACCTTATTCCCTGTCATCATTTTTTAAACTTGATGCTAATAGACTGCAGACGGTTCATGGTGAACAATGTAGCTTTATTTTAGTCATCGTGCATTTTTCTTCCCGCGAAAACCATCTTGAAGCTCTCACATGCACCTTACCGGCTATGCCTGATCGCCATAGTTAGTACTCCATATAGAGTGGTAGCATCATCATTTTACTTTTAAATTAAAAAGAGAGGCCTCGCCGCAGTGGTCTAGTAACTAAGGTACTCGGCTGCTGACCCGCAGGTCACCGGATCGAATCCCGGCTTCGGCGGCTGCATTTCTGATAATGGCAGAAATGTGTGTAAGCCCGTGTGCTCAGATTTGGGCGCACGTTAAAGAACCCCAGGGGGTCGAAATTACCAGAGCCCTCCACTACGGCGTCTCTCATGATCATATAGTGGTTTTGGGACGTTAAACTCCACATATCAATCAATAAATTAAGAAGAGAGAAATATCTGCAGACCCAAAAGTTTGCATCAAGTAATATAATGTCATTTTGAGAAATCATGTCATCTGATGATTCGCCCGACTCTCATAGCTCATGGTTATCTGCGAATTATTCAAAATACTTAATTGTTGGGCTAGTTGGTTCAGCTCAGCATATCGCGAAGAGGAGCGCAGAAGCCTGACCATTTCTTCCCTTGTTGTGCACGTTATTTTTAATCACTTCATACGTTCCTGCTTATACGCAATATGCGAAACATTATTCTGAAGGATTCTACGAAATGCAAACGAGAACTCTAGAAGCGGATTTCTGCACTTACTGCCATCCTTAATTCTATCGATTATTCCAAACGCGCCTGCGTCTGGTTTGGCTCGAAGACTCACCCCCCCCCCCCAAAAAAAAAAATCTGAATGTTATGGCAATGTCGAGGGGAGAATGGGTGGCCACCGCTTTACTGGCATGGCTGTGCCAAAAGTGGTTGTAAATGGGATGCATTAACTGCAGCATCCCCGGGCTTTCGAGTGGCGCCGCGTCGACTCTAAACGCGAAATTCAGCGACGCCGGCCGGTTTGGTCGTTTCGTGGCTGCCGTGTAAACACGCCGCGCGCGAACGTGTGCAACTGATCCCCGCGCGATTGTTCGGGAGGTTACTGACTCCGGCACCCTCTGGTGGGAGGCTAAATATACTCGGGAGCGAATCTGAAGAATCCGCACGCCCAAATGCCGCTATTTCGGGCTGGCGCGCGAGAAAGCGTGCCCGACGCCGCCACAACCATCGCCACCACTTGAGCGCACGTGTTTTCCAAATATTCACCGTTATAGGGACGAATCCCTCTGATACGACCCGCGTGCTTCTGTTTTAAAGTGCGCCGCTGCTTTGAACTCCCCCGCTTTGTGTTTTCTATGTCGTTCCCTCCCGGCAGATGGAGGCTTTCGTAAAGATTATTATTATTATTATTATTATTATTATTATTATTATTAGTAGTAGTAGTAGTAGTAGTAGTAGTAGTAGTAGTAGTAGTAGTAGTAGTAGTAGTAGTAGTAGTAGTAGTAGTAGATATATGGGGTTTAACGTCCCAAAACCACCATATAATTATGAGAGACGCCGTAGTGGAGGACTCCAGAAATTTCGACCACCTGGGGTTCTTTAACGTGCACCCAAATCTGAGCACACGGGTCTACAACATTTCCGCCTCCATCGGAAATGCAGCCGCCGCAGCCGGGATTTGAGCCCGCGACATGCGGGTCAACAGCCGAGTACCTTAGCCACTAGACCACCGCGGCGGAGCGTAGTAGTAGTAGTAGTAGTAGTAGTAGTAGTAGTAGTAGTAGTAGTAGTAGTAGTAGTAGTAGTAGTAGTATACTGACGTTTGTTTCTGTTGATAGATAGCATGCGTGCGACACAAGTGAAGTAGTCAGGGGGCCGGCTGACAACGGCTGCTTATGTTTTCGGTATATGAAGACATGCGCTTAGAGAGTTTGCAAGTATCATAGAATATACTATATTACGAACAGGCTAGGATAAATTAAAGTTAAACTTCCAAAGCCACACACACACACACACATAAAAAGAAACTTAATGCGCATAGAACTGGCTAAACTATTAAAGTTGTGAAATTTCGACGACATGGTGGATTTTAACAAATTTAAGCGACCTTGCTTTGTTGCCTTCTGATTTGGATTATGATAATACCCATAATAGCGAAGAAGACGTACCGCACAGTATAGTGGCATGCTACGGGGTCATAAGGTTAGTAAACCCGCCCAAACACTCATCGCGACTGAACCATTCCAAAGCTATCCACCAACCTCTCAGTCATGTTAACGCTCACAAACATTCCATTTTTCCGTCAGCTATCCACCATTGGAATAGACTAGACAACAATATTGTGTGCTGTAACATTGTTGAATCATTTATGAATATAGTACAGTGTGTGAATCTTGAATTATGAGTTGTTTGACATTGTATCTTCTTTTTTGTTCTTCCGGTATGTATTTTCTTTTGACGCTTAGTATGTATTTTCTTGTCTCCACTCGTGCATGGGCCGTGAAAAGCCTGCAGTATGTTCAAATAAAAATTAAAAAAAAACAGTGCGAGACCCAACGTCGTTAAGGTTTCCACAGCTTCATCGCAAATGACGTTTTCGACATCCCCGTCAAGAAAAAAATTCTTAAAGTCAAATCTTTTCTAACAGGCTCAGACTAAAGAGGAGAGTCTCAAGGTATGCGTAGCAGTGGCGCAAGAGGCGAACCACATATGCTACTAGTGGCAGGATCTTGGTTGCCGCGTAACCTAACCATTAAAGTCGCAAGTCACGCAAGTCTGCCAAGATTGAAATGGTAAGACAGAGAGAAAAAGGATATAGGGACGGCTGGGAAGGTTGATCGGGTAACAGTGTGGTTTTCTACCCTGCATCCACTCGAATGTACTTGGTTATCTCTATGTAGTGCCATATATCTAACGCAACTTGATACGAATCGCTTCGACATGTTGAGCATTACTCGCGAACAGCCAACCAATAGTTACGTTTTCGCGCCACGTGAGCGAAGACCCAACGTATACAATACTAACCAAGAACTATACTAACTGTGTACGGGATATTATGGTTCAACTTTTGCATCAGGCGATCTCTCCAATATCGAAACAACTTACAGGAGTTTGCAAAGAAAGTCTGATTGGAGAAAAAGACAGGTCAGTAACATTGAAATAATCATTTCACCTTTGAACATGAGCCTCTAAGATATATATATAGTGACAGTTTCAAATTAGTAGTGTGTGCCTTGATAGAACGTTTAGATTCTAATTTGCTAGGGACTCTACCCATGCCTCTTTAAACATTTGTAGATTTCACATAGAGTACACGCGTATGCTTTCCTTGGAATCATTTCCATGCGTACGCTACAAAAGTCGAACTAACTTCTTTCTCACACCATCACGTGTATGGCAGCCGCTGAACGGGCAGCCCGCCACCCAAGAACAGTATGAGCAAGAGCAACCGGAGCACTCGGAGCGGGGTAGCTGACAGCCGGGCTGGAGATCTGCTTGGTTTAGCTCCACAGACACATACTCATCTAGAAATGAAAACGAAAAGAGCAAACCAGCGTTCAAGGGTGCTAGCACCGCGACGTTCCGTTCGCGGCTCGTCTTTTCTCTCGCTGAGCGACGTCCTAATCCCCGTTGCCTCCGTCGGGCGCGTCTTGAAGGGTCCTGACGGGACCCCACACGGACAGCTGGCTGACAAAAGTGGTGGCGGGAACGCCAAGACGCAGCTTTATGGGTTCGCAGACTGGAGCGCACTTTATCGGCCCGTTCCTTTTAAACAAGAGACTGAGCGTCCATTGTCTGGACGTGCAGATGTGCACAGGCGTTGCGCTGTTTGCGCATGGTGCGACATGTGTCACGTTTCGATGTAAAGTCAACCGCATTCTTTCGTGATCATTTTATTGCCCATTCATCACCCCTACTTGAGCGGTATTTTTGAGGTTCTGGTGCCTACTTTTTCGACATTCAAACATGAATAACGGGGGAGGGTGAAGACAGACAGACAGACAGACAGACAGACAGACAGACAGACAGACAGACAGACAGACAGAGAGACAGACAGACAGACAGACAGACAGACAGACAGACAGACAGACAGACAGACAGACAGACAGACAGATAGACAGATAGACTAGATAGATAGCTAGATAGATAGATCGATAGATAGATAGATAGATAGCTAGATAGATAGATAGATAGATAGATAGATAGCTAGATAGATAGATAGATAGATAGATAGATAGATAGATGACAGACAGACCGACAGACACGACAGACAGACAGACAGACAGACAGACAGACAGACAGACAGACAGACAGACAGACAGACTAGATAGATAGATAGATAGATAGATAGATAGATAGATAGATAGATGATAGATAGATAGATAGATAAATATAGGTTGAAGCTCCACGAGAAAGTCAGAGGCTTTTATAAACTCCCAGTTTACTACAGATTCATCTTCGCGAAACAGTGCAAAAAAAACGATGAGACAGAAAAACACGCAGAGAGAGAGAGAGAGAGAGAGAGAGAGAGAGAGAGAGAGAGAGAGAAGAGCGCTGATACGCGAAACCACTTGCGACTGCGAGCACACACACACCACAAACACGCGCACGTGTACGTGTGCGGTGCATGCGTACGTACAAACGTAATAATGGTGCGCCTGTACGCACGTAACTTGAAACAAGCTCTCCCGCTACTCGTCAAAAGATATTTCACGCATCAACGCAATGCGCGTCCTGTCTCTACCGATGAGGAAGGAGCTCAGAAGAAAAGCGATGCGAAGCTCCTCAACGACCTCTGAAAGTCAAAGCTCCTATTTTTTTTACAAGAAGTAACGTTTTCATTTTACCGTCCTCCATAATATTTTTATATTTATTTTACAAGACGAACAACACCGCCCTTCTCAAGTCGTCACGGAGCTGATTTGTCCATTTCACTTTGTTTCTCGCTATTGTCTTTGGACAACAGCCATGAACGTTGTCCACGAACCAAAAAAAAAAAAACAAAGCGGGGAAGACTCAATCTGTGATTTCCTCGAAAGACATCCACGTGACTTGTTTTTCGCGAAGCGCTCTTCTGGCTGACACATGGTCACTTCACATCGCGCTATGTTTTGCTTACACACAGTTCCGATCTTTGTTTCGGAAACTGCGCCGTTTCCATGCGATCAGTGACGTTATTTGGATTGCGTGCGCAAGATGGACGAGGCAAATATTTTGACCATCGGGTGAAGGCCTTGCCCACGTGGCAAAGAAAGCGTGTGCTCCCTAAACACCGTGCCAGAGAGTAAACGACCCAGGCCTGAGTATGCCTGCATGAGCGATTGTTTTGACTGGAGAGGAAGAGTCGCTTTCTCCGGTATTGTGGGGTTATTGTTCGTTGGCGAGCTGGGCTCTTGTTGAGCGAGCCGTTTAAACGAAAAAGAAATGAAAGCCGTTACACGTTGTTCGATGGCTGTCAGCGAAAGGGTTGTTAGCCACTGACTCAGCTTCGAAAAGAAAGCTTTGCATCAAACACGTCAAATTGTATACAGCTTGAAGAATGGGGCCCTGGAAACACAATTGCCAATGTCGATTGATTTATTTGTAAGGTTTAACGTCCCAACACCACCATATGATTATGAGAGACGCCGTAGTGGAGGGCTCCGGAAATTTCGACCACCTGGGGTTCTTTAACGTGCACCCAAATCTGAGCACACGGGCCTACAAGATTTCCGCCTCCAAATTGCCAATGTCGTATTATCCTAATATTTGCCAGGCCATTTCAGTCGAACAGTGGCTACAGTGCTCGCCTGCTGACCCAAAGGTCGCGGGTTCGATTCCGGCCACGGCGATCACATTTCGGTAGAGGCGAAACGGTAGAGACCCGTGTCTTGTGCAATGTCAGTGCGTGTTAAACAACAACAGATTGTCGAAATTTCCGGAGTCATCCACTACGGCGTCTCTCATAATCACATACCGATTTTGGAGGTAAAGCCCCAGATATTACTGTTACTGATTATTTGCGTGTGATTCTCGTTAACCTATAGATGACATTACATTCGTACGCAAGGGCGCGCTAACCTTGGCCTGTTACACGAATGTTTCAATAGTTTGTACTTCACAACGTCAATAAAGAACACACAGGTTTCGCTATGCACTCCAACACACGTTATGCACTGGAAGGCGAAATCCATCTCTTTTTTTTTCTTATCACTAGATGTATTGTACCTGCCCTCCATCTCTTTTTTTTTCTTATCACTAGATGTATTGTACCTGCCCTGCCACCCTCCGACTTTCGGCACCTAATGTCGTTTTGCATTGCCTCCATGAATGCATGCACGTCCCTTGGTTACGTGCTATCTCCGTGGTCGGCCCATCGTTGACAAAGCTACGATGTCACGTGATGACGTCACCGTTTGACGCGACGTCACTCTCACGTCATATTACAACCTAATGACGCCATAACTCTGTTATACGTGATGTCACGCTGACGTCAAGTGTTGACGTAATCACGTGATGATTCTTCGCATAACTCGTGTTGACGCCGTCGCGGGACGCCGGTCAACTTTCGCGTTATTTGTGGCATGTGAGGCTTTCTTCGCCCTACAAGTTCATTAGGCATTCAATGCACCAACCCAATCGTTTTTATGCGCATGCGTCTACCGCAGCACTGTTCGTTTAATTGTTAAGCATAGAAAGCGACAAGCCTGCAGTCCAATATGGCGGCACCAAAACCCACCCGTAAGATAGTCTATAGAGCGCTTTAACTGGTGTTCATGATGCAACGAACAAGCTCCAAAACCAACAGGCGATTAATCAACTGTTAGTTTCGTTGAGTGCATCTAGCAATCAAACAAGCCCCGCAAACAAGTCTCCTTCTTTCGAACAAGTTCTAATCTCATAAAACATGCAACACTTTCGTTGTCTACAGTTTCCATTTCAGGGCTTAGGCTTGTCGAACGAGAACTAGAACTATGGACATATATGTTTCTTATAGACGGCATGTGACTCGCACAGTTGCGCGGCTGTTGTGAAACAGTACGAGAAGCGTAAAAAGACTGATCCTTCATTTCCTGCATCCAGGGGAAAAAAGTCCCTCACTCGTTCTCAGTAAAAAACAAAACAAAAAATAATTTAAGTACTCGGAGCTGACAAACAAACTTGAAGAAAGTGATTGAGTGGGCCGTTATCGCGTGTGTGCCATAGCGTGAAAAGAAGAGGCGTCTTTTCGTTTTATTTTTTTCTTTTTCCCTTAACTCACAATGAGAGAGCCCCAAGCGCGAAGACGGATTAGAAGGAAGCAACAATGTTTGAACCCGAATACTTGGAAGGCGTGCACAGACAGTGAATTGAGCATTGAGCAGTGAATTGAGCAGTGAATTGTGCAAAGTTTTTGCATAATACCTCCGTTTACTCATCTGTCATTTTATGTAAGCTTTTCACACAGTCTTTGGAATGTCATTGCCTCCTGGGCGACTGGAAAGCGGGAAAGGTGGTTCCTCTTCACAAATCAGGTGACGTTCATAACCCCCGCAATTACAGGCCATATCGTTAACAAGTATACCGTGTAAGCTCATGGAACACGTCATCTACTCCCACATAATCACTTTTTTAGAAAACAACTCGTTCCTTAGTGATCACCAGCATGGATTCCGGAAACAGTACTCGTGTGAGACCCAACTTCTCTGCTTTACTAATGACCTTTTTCTTGCCATTGAAGCTTCTTCCCTTGTTGACTGTATTTTTCTTGACTTTGCTAAAGCTTTTGACACTGTATGCCATAAACTGCTACTGCTAAAACTAAGCAAACTTAATCTTGATGCTAGCATATTAAAATGGATTGAATGCTTTCTAATAGACCGCTCCCAATTTGTAACTGCGAATGAATCCAACTCCCCCCTCTCACCCGTAACCTCTGGCGTCCCCCAAGGATCCGTTCTTGGCCCACTACTCTTCCTGATTTACATTAACGATTTGCCACATAACATCTCTTCTTATATTAAACTTTTCGCCGATAATTGTGTTATTTACCGCGAAATTAAAACCCCTTCTGACCACCTTGCCCTTCAGTGTGACTTAGACAATGTTTCATCTTGGTGCGATACTTGGCTAATGAACCTTAATGTTACTAAATGCAAGGTAATGAGAGTTTCACGTCGAACATGTAATATTTCTACTAACTACATACTTAATAATTCTCCCCTTACTAAAGTTAGCTCTTACAAGTATCTTGGCGTTACAATTTCTGACAACCTTTCCTGGCAGTCTCACATTGACCTTATTAAAAACAATGCTAACCGCACACTTGGTTATTTACGCCGTAACTTCTCCCTTGCCCCGATGCAACTGAAACTTCTGCTCTATAAAACATTAGTCCGACCAAAGCTAGAATATTCATCATCTGTATGGGATCCCCACGTAAACATCCATATCAGTAGCATCGAAGCAATTCAAAATCGCGCCGCTCGTTTCATTTTGTCGAACTATTCCCGTACAGCAAGCGTAACCCATATGAAGTCAACCTTAAATCTACCTAGCCTATCATTTCGCCGCAAAATCTCGCGCTTGTGCCTCTTCCACAAGTTGTACCATACCATGCACTCACCGAGTAACTCGCTTTTTTTGCCGCCATCTTGCATTTTATCCCGCAGCGATCACCACTTCAAAGTTGGAATTACAAGCAGCCGTACAAACCTCCATTTTAATTCATTCGTGCCCAAAACAAGCACGGACTGGAATCACCTTCCCGCTTCCATCGCATCTATCACTGACCCGGCCAACTTCAAGTGTACCATAAACGCATACCCTTTTTAAACATGCTCCATTTGTTTGTACAGATTGTTACTTGTTTTTCCACCACTCCTCTCTGTAACGCCTTGTGCATTGAGAGAAAATAAATGAATGAATGAATTCTATGCGCAATATTGCCTCAGTCCCAAAAACAACGCAGTCCTTCCTTAACGTGCAAGGCCACTTGTATGACAAAGCATTTTGCAAGCACTCTGCGAACGCTTATATCACACTTCCTTTTAAAGACTATAGTCCTTCTTAGAGACCTTCGACGCAAAATTTTGGTCTGCCTGCCTGCCTGTCTGTAAATTTGTCTGTTTATCCGCCCTTAACGGTACCTTAAACGGCACCAAATGGTAACTTAAATGGCTGACATCATAAATGGCCACAGCGCTAATCAATATTGCTCAAGGCTAAGCGTTCATACTTGTGCAATTGTCAATTAAAAAACAATTATTGCGCATATCTGAGGCACCATAACAGCACGTCAATATTCTGTATGTGTGCCTTTTTACCAGAAAAGGCATACATAAGTAATTCTAAGGACCGTAACATCACGCCGCGCTTACCATGCAACGCTTGCACGAAAAGGCAAGTGTATCCAACGCTTCACTAAGACGACACACCCACGCCTTGCGCTTTACACCTTATCACCTCGGAGACGGGCGCGCACACCGCGCGCTTCGTTTTCCAAGATAACTGCCAGATGGGGCTCATGTCTCACGTGTGACGTGACTTGATGAGCTAGTTTGCCTGCGCTGCACGCTCGAGGCGCTCTAACGCAGCGCCTCCAGAATACCATTCATCGATTTTCTTGCGCAGAACATTAAATAAACGTTTTGTTCACTCTCTCCAGACACAAGACTATCGTCTTTGGACGACATTTGCAGTGTAACATGCAGATACGAGCCAACTTTTTTAGATGGTACTTACAATACACACGCGCACTCACTCTCAAGCACTCTTCTTAATCTAGGAAGGTGTTTGATTATTGGTGTGCGCACGAGGGGGAGGTGGCGCCCCTTCCTATAGTCATCTAAGGGAGGCATGAATTCAAGCCCATTCTGTTAGTAAGTGTGACATTTCACGCTATTTGCTAACGTGAAGGGCTACACCTGCTTTAAGATGGTAAGAATGAATAAGGACACCTGACGTACCATCACAATAACTCCCATCTTTAGCCCCGGAATGCCAGGGACAAATTGCAAACAGGTGCGAAAAAAATTCCATTGATTTTTTTCCACTTTTTGCATCCTATTCGGAGCTTGTTTCCAATCGAACGCGACAAAGGGGGTAAAAGGGTGATGGTGGACGCTGTATTAAACATAACCACGCTTTTTCCGCCCAGATCGGGGAATCCTGCACATGGCTAAGGTTTAGATACTTCGCTCCGCTAGACTGACGTGCCACTCTGCTATCTCTTTTGATACGTTAAGGGCAAAATTTTTGAGTCTCAACCATCGATGAATTCAGCAGAAAGATAATAGGGTACAAAGCCCTTTAAGATAGCATACGTACTAGTTTAATAAGGTACGCACCCAATAAAGATAAGGTACGCACCCGTTGAAGCGCTAACACTTGGGCTAAGACAGGGGTGCGGACAACGTCCTAATGTTCCCGCAACGCAACTGCTGATCGGCAGCGCAAGAATCTAAAGCTATCTACTCATGAACTTTTCAACGTACAGAGCGCAAGGCACACCCGGAAAACCCCCAACTCGGGGCCCCTGCGAGGCCTGCGAGTGCATTCGGAGGGGCGCGCGCTCCTTCGACGCAACGCTGCGCTGAGTGGCAGGTGTTTTATCGCCCGTTGCGAACGAAGAAAGCCACAACGCCCAAAGAACACGTTGGCCCCCATTAAGCTTGACGGTGGCGCGAAGAGCAAGAGCGTGCCCACTGCGAAAGAGCATTAGGGCTACCATTCGTCATCGGAAAATGTGCGAGGGCGCACGAAGGAAGCGGCGCGGCCGGCACCCTATACGACACGCACCTGCTTACGAGCCAGTTCGGCCAAACTCTTCTCTGTGCCTGTAAGCGAACCTTTCTACTTTTAGTTTGTTTCTTATTTCGTTTTTAGGAGACGCCGTTAGGTGAGAACCTTCAAGGAAGGTTGTAACATCAGGGGTTGCGTGACAAAAAAACTTTGGAATACAAATCTTCTGTAAACATCGTTTCTGTGTAGATATAAAGCGCGAGCGTGCCTGAGTTATGGGATTAGTTTGCACTCACTCGCTGGCTTGCACTGACTGACTGGCTGATTGGCTGGTTGGCGTGCTGGTTGGCTGACTGGCTGGTTGACTGGCTGGCTCGCTGACTAGCTGACTGACTGACTGACTGACTGACTGACTGACTGACTGACTGACTGACTGGCTGGCTGGCTGGCTGGCTGGCTGGCTGGCTGGCTGGCTGGCTGGCTTGCACTGACTGACTGGCTGGCTTGCACTGACTGACTGACTGACTGACTGACTGACTGACTGACTTAATGACTGAATGACTGACTGACTGACTGACTGACTGACTGACTAGCTGGCTGGCTGACTGACTGACTGACTGACTGACTGGCTGGCTGGCTGGCTTGCACTGACTGACTGGCTGGCTTGCACTGACTGACTGACTGACTGACTGGCTGGCTGGCTTGCACTGACTGACTGGCTGACTGGCTGACTGACTGACTGACTGACTGACTGACTGGCTGGCTGGCTGGCTGGCTGGCTTGCACTGACTGACTGGCTGGCTTGCACTGACTGACTGACTGACTGACTGACTGACTGACTGACTGACTGACTGACTGACTGACTGACTGACTTACTGACTGACTGACTGGCTGGCTGACTGACTGACTGACTGGCTGGCTTGCACTGACTGACTGACTGACTGACTGACTGACTGACTGGCTGACTGACTGGCTGGCTTGCACTGACTGACTGGCTGGCTTGCACTGACTGACTGACTGACTGACTGGCTGACTGACTGACTGACTGGCTGGCTGGCTTGCACTGACTGACTGGCTGGCTTGCACTGACTGACTGACTGACTGAATGACCGACTGACTGACTGAATGACTGACTGACTGACCGACTGAATGACTGACTGACTGACCGACTGACTGGCTGGCTGGCTGGCTTGCACTGACTGACTCGCTGGCTTGCACTGACTGACTGACTGACTGACTGACTGACTGACTGACTGACTGACTGACTGACTGACTGACTGGCTGGCTGGCTGGCTGGCTGGCTGGCTGGCTGACTGACTGACTGACTGGCTTGCACTGACTGACTGGCTGGCTTGCACTGACTGACTGACTGACTGACTGACTGACTGACTGACTGACTGGCTGGCTTGCACTGACTGACTGACTGACTGACTGACTGACTGACTGACTAACTGACTGACTGACTGACTGACATACTCACTCACTCAATCTTTGCCAGCTTATACTAACAAAACCTCGATACTTAAAGTGGCGAATTTGCGTCATCACGAATAATTAATGTTCTCACGTCTTTCTACATGAGCCGTATGATTACACTTCAAAATCTTGAAGCTGTCTACGCGTAATGTAACGGTAAATTCACTGTGGAAGAGCTCAAGTCGGATGCCCTGCAACGACGCCCTTTAGAGGAGCCGCCTCAGTAATAACGAGGTGCATCCTGCGGTAGCATGTTTCCCGACAGAACAACATTTTGTGACCGCGACCAAGGATACACTTACAAGCATGGTGACGTCGTAGCAACGAGATGCTAGCAAGCACATTACGCGCGTGAAGTACGGCCTTCGAGGGTCCGCGAACGCCGAGTGGTAGAAGTAACACTTCATTAGCCATCGCACAGGGTTTAATACAACACCATGTGCAATCAATCAATCAAATCAATCAATCAATCAACTTTCGATTGCCTCTTTTTACTTCCTTGCAGTGTAAGAAGAGGTCACAAAAAGTATAATTATCTCACGACGACGATGTACCAATACCAGTTTTTTTTATAGTTAAGATCACGCGCAGCAAAAAGCGTCTGTTCTCAAAGGGACAATTTGAGGATGACTTTTATAAAACGTTTACTGCTACACAAAGTAACAAAACACACACACACACGCACGAAAGAATGCACCGAGCTAGTTAGAGCACGTAACAAATGTCTGATTTATTCCGTCTCTAAGAAGGCTTCAGAAAGAGTCTAAGGAGGCTTCAGAAAGAAAGCACAAACACTATGGCACGCTTTTTGCGACTTTCCAATAGTTGTCTCTTCCTATCCAGACTGCGGTCGTAAAACGCACGGGAACGTGAACGCAAACAGGTTTGTGACCCCATCTCCACCTTTCTCGGTTCGAGTGGAATTTTCCAATTGTGTCAGCCCATCCGTTGCTGTAGGATAGAATGTCGCAGGAAGCCATAACACGTAATGGCTAGCCCAGGCTTGCCAGGAATTCGGGTCAAATTCCACCGCTCGTAGTGCGAAACAGAAAACACGGACAGTAAGCACCCATTTGTCGGCGTTATATGTACGAGCTTCGCATGTAAAGCTCTCTCTACAGATGTCGACCGGAGAAACTGTATACGTAAGGCGAGTTTCACACACATCGCTTTCTATTCATCAAGGGCGTAACACTTGCGCACTCTCTCCCCCCTCTCAATTGATGCCAATACATCTAAAAAAAATTGCAATAGATTTCCTCTGGCCTCTGAACGCATTTACTGAAACAGCAGCTGCTATCTCTCAATCTGGACGCTGCCATATTATCGAGAACAACTTTGCGATACGCACAAAACGTCGTCCTAGTTCGATGCAATGCCCCTTGCGCTACTGGGGCCCTGAAAAGCACGCAAAGGCGTCGCCACTCTCAAAAGTTGTCGACGTGATGAGCGTAACCAATCGCTCGTCGCCAGCTTCTGACACACACACACACACACACACACACACACACACACACACACACACACACACACACACACACACACACACACACACACACACACACACACACTTGTCATAGTCATTAAGCGGTGCTAATTACACATGGAAACTTTATCAGCGCCTTCATCGCTTCACACGTACAAAGATGCGAAAAGGTTGGTTTTGTCTTTCCCTGTAGGCCGCAACAGGACACTGGGAATAATTACGAGGACGTGATTTAGCCCATTTAATGCTTTATATTTCAGTTTGAGCTGAATACAACGCGTGACGAGCAATTAGCGATACGGTAGAAAAAGAAAACAACGCAAAGGAATGAATGATAATTTATTATATTTATTTAACCACTCATTCTCTTATTTTCCATTTTATTCTTCATTCGCAGAAGTAAAAATACGACAATCTGTGCGACCATGAAAAAGTGCGATGAAAGCTCATTTTCACACTCATTCTTTTTTTACAGAAAAAACAAAAGAGTGATCAGGGCACGATCGAATTCCTTAATGACACGTTTTCAGCAAGCATTACGGCAGCAAGAAATGTTTCTAATTCTTTAGCATGTAGCTTTTTATGCGTTTGCTGAAAGCGATGGAAATGGAAAGTACGTAATAATGGACTTTAGACGAGAAGGCAATTTTTCAGGCGACCTTTTGTAGCCTGATTGCGTGTCTTGTAACGACACGGAGGAGAGATCATGTATCAGGAAGGCGTTCGCGATATTCGCCAGATTTTTATTACTACGGCAGCAGCCGTTTTTCGCGACGGTTTTTTTTTTCACTTTTTTTATCGACGAAAAGTAAAACCCGCTGAAACTCATTCAGCAAGAAACTGTTAAAACGAGATAAAACAAATGAGGATGCGTGAAAGTTTGCAAGAGCTGCGCGTAAAGTCAACGTTCAGAAGAGGGGCTACTATCTTCTTGTAATCTGTATTTACAGAGCGTGGTGCCTTCCGACTTAGCAGTGGATTACTGCCGGCAAGATGAGACGCTCGTGGTTCCGAGCTGCGGAGAAGCCTTGAACCTATCATACTGCATCATCTCAAAACATGCGAAATCATTAAGAGAAAAAATTAGCTTTGGTCGAACAAAACAATAATGCATAATAACGCGATAGCGCTAAAGAGCTTGTTTGGCAGACATTGCGATGTCGACAAGTGTCGGCGTCTTTGTGGACATGGTTGTGAGCAAAGGAGTCCTCGTTGTCCCGGTGAGTGAAAAGTCGGGAAAGTTGCAAGTAAAATAGATTTGATTGATATGTGGGGTTTAACGTGCCAAAACCAACATACGATTATGAGAGACGCCGTACTGGAGGGCTCAGGAAATTTCGACCACCTGGGGTTCTTTAACGTGCACGCAAATCTGAGCACACGGGCCTACATTTCCGCCTCTCAGATTTGGGTGCACGTTAAAGAACCCCAGGTGGTAAAAATTTCCGGAGTCCTCCACTACAGCGTCTCTCATAATTATATGGTGATTTTGGGACGTTAAACCCCACAAATCAATCAAATCAATCAACATTTTCGCCTCCATTGGAAGTAAAATAGATAATAAAAATATTCAGTTGGAGTGAAGCAAGCCCAGGTCTTCTACGTGGCAAATAGCTGCTTCACCACAGAGCTGCGCCATTGCTTGCGATGACTTCGAAAAATGAAAAAAAAAATACTGTCGTGTAGTGGGTTGGGTTTTCCGTGTAATATCGCGTTGCAGAAGCGTAGAATCGTGCCGGGTGTTTAAGCATAAGAATCGCGCAACTATAGTGGCTGTTTAAAAGGCTCACAGATTACAAGGCACTCAAACATGTTTACTCATCATCGTCAGCACAAGCATCAACAAAGTGAACGTCCATGTAGGTTGTTCGCGAATTGCTTTAAAGAACGTATAGAGGGTAATTGGCGGATTCGCAAAAAAAACTTTGATTGATTGATTGATTGATTGATATGGGGGGTTTAACGTCCAAAAACCATATGATTATGAGAGACGCCATAGTGTAGGGCTCCAGAAATTTCAACCACCTGGGGTTCTTTAACGTGCACCCAAATCTGAGCCCATGGGCCTACAGCATTCCCGCCTCCATCGGAAATGCAGCCGCCACAGCCGGGATTCGAACCCGCGACCTGCGAAAAAAACTTTGACGGAGTGGGCACTTTGCAATTGCACTTGCGGTAGGCATTGTAGGCTAGTTTAGAAAAGGCAATGTCGCGTGCACACGCATTTGTTCTTTTGCGGCACGATTGAGGCATGTATACCGAGAACCAAAGCCAAACTAGCATTTGTGAAGGCGATCTGCACGCAATCGAATTACGCTATCGCCTTCTACTGTTGAAGGCGAACCTTGAGCGTCCACCATTTCTTTGTTTTGTATTTCCGTTCGGCTTGCTTGATCATTGAGGCGGAGAAAGCTCAAAGCACGCTGTAGGTGGAGTGACTACACGAAGACTATTTCGCCATCATTTTTTAAAATGTAGATCTTAAGGTAATTATGCCACGTTAGGGCACTGTAGCGCGCACTGAACACGATCAGTTACGCCACAGGAATATGAAATACAATATATTGAACAACCTAATTGAATTACCTTTTTCTTACTCTCATCTAAACCTCCTCTTATTTCTACTTTTCATCGTACTCATTCACTCCAGAGAGGAAGAAAGAAAGAAAGAAAGAAAGAGAAAATAAAGTAAAAGAAAGAAAGAAAGAAAGAAAGAAAGAAAGAAAGAAAGAAAGAAAGAAAGAAAGAAAGAAAGCTTAGGCATTCTGCCTTCACCATTACCCTCGTCGTAAGCGGCGCACGAGGGCATAGCCGCTAGGCTAAACAACTTTCCATTGTTCTTCCCTCCACTCCGAAGGGTATTCGCGAAACCAAAACAAAGAAAACTTTGAGAGCCTGCCGCACACGAGGGGTGCACTTGTTTAGGCGCGCTTTTTTTTTTTTGCCTTCCATGTATAGCGTCCATGTGGCACGCGCAACCGTTGTTCCTTCCAACAACACGACACTTCGCAACAAGGCACATTTCCGGGCGCGTTCTTTTAATGCTTCTCGCAGGAACTATAAAGCCACGCCGGTGTCCTTCTTAAGGCCGCTGCCATTAGCCGCCTCCCTGCGCAGTGGGGCGCGTTCGATTTTTGACCCTTCTGCGTGGCGTGCCTGAAATGAACTTGCAGCGCCACAAGCGTTGTGAAGCGTGTACGCGAGTGAGAGAAGTTAGTGCACTACCTTTTCATTTTATTTCTTCAATGTTTTCGTGTAATATTTTCTGAAATGTGCCGATTTTTAGAAAAAAAAAACACGCTGCCGTTTTCGTTAGTCCGTAAAATACTAGCTCTTCGTAATGCCGGAAGAAGAAAATCGGCAGTACGAACAGTTTTTTTTTTTTTAGAGGGGGAAGCATCGTGGGCCTAATTATTATACTTCGTTCCTAGCTTCTGAATGTTTCAGTTTCAGCTTCAGTTTCAGTTTATTTCGGACATAGTTACATGACATGAAACATGTCTACGAAGCAAGGCAAAAGGAGACTCGTATGTCTCCTGACGAGGCCTTCACCCCGGTCTGCGCGTAAATAATTTTAAGTGCACTGGTGAGGGACAATATTAACCTGATAATCTAGTATGCTTTTCTGCAGTTGAACAATGGTTGAAACTCGGTGAACGAGCAGATCCCTCGTCGACGTCAGTTTATTCTCTTTTTCGCGGGATTAGGCACGGCTCTCAGAATGTTTCTTTTAGGCGTCTTCAAGTATTGTTGTTTTGGCGTCTAACAGTCTCTCTAGTATCTGGTGAAATCGTTATAAAAGGAGGTGATGTAAGTTTCTTTATGTTCCAAACAATATGAAGAAATCCAGGCCGCAAAGAATAAAGGGCGTCCCAGAGGTCACGAGTGCACCTTCCGACGCTGCTCTCCGAGACCCCAGAAAAGCGACACGAGAAAGATACTGCCGCTGTTGCTGGAACACCGACATTTAAGTATATACTTAAAAAAAGAACACAAAATCAATAGGAACCATGTACTGCAATGACAGAGGAATGAAAGAGACATGAGGCCACATAATTGTTCAGTGCCTTATGAGACGGACAGAAACTATACAGAAAGGATGAAAAAACTTGATGGGGAAGCATAAAACAAAAAACAAGGTGCAAGAAAAACTGCGGGGTACTTGGTCACAAGTAAAAATACGTCGTAAAAGAGATACTGACGGAAGGAAGGAAAGAGGGAGTGCGATAAAAAATAATGACGCGCGCTTATAAAACATTCCCGGTTCGGGCCAGAAGCGGCATCTATAGCAGGCGTGCCGCGCACCAACCACGCAATTTCTACGCTGTATGTTGCGAAGGGGGGGCGCGCTGCCGCGCTTTGACGGCGGCCGAACACGCACCACTGCCGGCGTATGATGCGCGGAGTCAAGGCCAGCGCATCGGGGCGCGGTCCGAAACAAGGCGCTCGTGCCACGGAGACGACGACGCGGCAATGGCAGCGCCAAGCGGGGGCCGAGGTCAACAACACGCGCCAGTCGCTGGAGAGCCGGGCGCCGGCTGGCTGGGGCCAGGCGTGCCGGGTCCTGCGGCATCTCAAGAGCGGCACCGCAGCACACTGCCACCGCTGCGCCATATAGGCGGCGAGGAAGAAGGGTACACCACACGCCTTGGGCACTGTCCAAGAAGCCAGCGCGACACCGCGATGTTCTCGAGGGTGGAACCGCTTTTTCGGGAGGAGGGCCCGGGTCTGTGTACTGCTTCGCCGGCGCTATCTTTAGAGCCACCGAACCGTTGTCGCATGGGTTCGCTATCGGGTATACTGTGCACTGCTAGCAGGCGCCTCCCCCGCTTCAAGCAGGCCTACCGCCTGGGGCACGTCTTCTGGAAGGTTGTTCGTGTATAAAGTGCACGCAGGCGGAGGAATACCTGCAGGCCGTGACACTTTATGACGGCGCCCTCGTCAGACGCCCGCCGTTCGCCCTGCTGATGTGGATCAACGTTGAGCCCTGAAAGGCTGGGCCTGCCAGCGGCTCGAACCCCGCACGCCGATATAGCATTCGTAGGAGAGGTTTGCAAAGCCTTATCCCTCGCCTCTTTTCTGTCGTTTGTCCTTCAGCCAAGGCGCACTTCGATGATAATACTGCTGAGAAGATTAACATCAGCCCTGGGTGCTGAGTCACATGATTATAAGCGACTGCTGTGCATGGGAAACGCCAATGCTGCTGCATTCGCCGGTAGCGTTGGTAGAGGATTAATGAGTAATGGGAGACCGGCCGAAATGAACAATTTGGCGGTGCGTAAGGCCACGTTCTATCATTACTTAATGGCACACAAAATGATCATGGCAGTGACGTAATGGAAAACGCAAATTTTGATACCGTTGAGGGCATTATTCTCCGCGTGGCTCTTTATGATATTATTGTTCGAGAATTTCCGCAGAGGAATGTAGAAAAAAAAAAGACGTTAGGATGACGAATGGGGCAACCGGGGTATTCATCACCCTAACAAAACCACTACGAGCCAACCATATCAGAAGCCAACGCGTCATTGAAACCGAACCTGCATTAAAAAAAGCATTTCTTTCGTAGCGTACTCGACGGTTTCGTATATACTTGTGGTTTGCAGAATTTCACATGAAATTCACTCAAACCGCATTTGCGTGTGATATGAGTGGCCCGGAAAGTGTAAGTATAACTGAATGCGCCTCGCTTCTTATAGGAGTCTACATTTCATAAACTTAATGATACCGGACATCGTTCTCTCTCGGAGAAACGCAGAAACTTCAGGCTAATGCACCGAGTCTCTATTCTATGAAACACGTTCCACCATTCCACCGCGTATTTCGCGACTGCTCGCTGTAATGCAGAGCGGTATTTGCGTATGCACGTTTTCGGCAGATACCCCCGAGCTAAACACTAAACTTGGCCTCATCCCGCATCCCCACTGATACCAGCGACAGCACCAACGGCGTCACAGATGCGCCACATCAAGCTGTAGGCCGCAAATCGGTGTCCCCGAGGAATGCCCCACTACACCGCGGGCACCAACTGTCAGCGACAGCAGCGGGGAAATCGCGATGGTCGAATATGCCTACCGTGTGTGCCCGTTTCCCGCGGTCGTATTAGACCGACTCACCGGGTGGAGAAAGGCACATCCACCGACAGAAACAGAAGGGGCCGAACCGACCGGCCGCTTTCCGGCTGCTGCCGGCCTGCCTCTTCCGCGCACGAAACAAAAAACTTAGGCGCAATCGCGTCTCCGCCAGAGGCATCACGGTGTGACAAAAAATAAAGGAAGAAAAAAGAAAAGGACAAGTATATATGCATCGAGTCGCATTGGAAGAGAAGCCTGGTGCATGCGTTGAGTAGAGCACAGAGGAACGACATTTCCGGCGGATGTGCATACGCAATGAGGCTTCGCCCGGGGGCGTTAGTGGTGGGAGGGGAGGGGGAAGAGTAGATGGTGGACAGTTGAACGAGCACAGAGATAGGGAGAAATGACTTCTCTACTTATCCTTCGTCCTAGCTCACTCGCAGGTTCCCAAAAACCTCTCCTCCTCCATCCCCGTAACACTTGCCCTTCGCCTTCGCAGCGCAACCCACAACTTTCCTCTCTCGTTCCTCTCGCGTCACACCGTCATCCATCCGCGCTGCTTCCTTTTCGTCAAGACTTACTCGTACACCTCTCTCCCTCTCGTGGCTGAACGGTCCAGTGCGCTGACGCTGTTGCAGCCATCGCCGCTCCCTGGCGTCGCTTTGCAGGCAGCCGTCGCCCTGAGCAGCAGCCGGGTCCCTCCGATATGTATAAACTCTGGGTCGTTCTGCTGGTGCTCGGCGGCATAGCCGCCGATACGGCGCAGTTGGTGTATGCAGCACCATCAGCAGCCGTTCAGCGGGTGCGCGTTGATGCGAGAGTGCACCACTCACGTGCCCCCCACAAAAAGAAACGCGCATTGCCCTTTCTTCGCGGGGTTATCAGCCCAGTGTATCGCGGAGTGCGGTTATGTTGCGCCTTGCTTCCCCTCTCTCTTATGTACGCATGCGAATTTAGTGCGCGCGTGTATGTGCTGAGAGATGAAAACAGAGCGTATACGCGGGCGTTGATGGATGCCGCGTGCGATACGGAAAGGAGATACCGAGTTTCCGTACGTTCAGCTGTGTCTGCGCGTCGTTAATCCACCGTGCCATCGTCGATGTCTCGTTAATGCGAGCGCGACCGGTTCTGGCACGACGGGCCGCAGTGTCAAGACACGTCAGCTCGAGATATGTGAGCGCGGTATACTTGTTTTTCTTCTTTCCTGCTTGTCGAAAGAAATTTGTGCTAATCCGGCCGTACATTAAGTCATTTTTTTCTCCCTTAAAACGCCATCATTAAACACCGCGTGCTGACTGCAATTTGTGGCTAATGGACACAGCGAAAGCCCATCGTGACAAAGATGTAGTACGTACATGAGTGGTTAGAAACGACTGTTTCAAGTCGCTTCTTAGGAAACATTCTTCTTTGGGAAACATTTTTCTTTAGGAAACATCGTTCGTCATGGACCACCATTAGAGGATACTTGCGTAACATGGTGACCTCTGGGTTGCAACTATCTGCTTGGAACTTTGCCCAGCGCTACAGGATGTTAACAAAAAAAGAATAGAGATCCGCGCAGAATTAAGGGCATTTATTTCCTGAAGGCTGCTAAATGCCTAGCAATAAGAGCCATCATAAAATATTTTCAGCGGCAGATGCATTTTTGTCTCCCTACGTATAGCACATACCATAGAACCAACATTCCTGAAGGTATAAATAAGCAGGTAACAAATATATTCAGAATTCGCGTTATTTTCAATGATTGCATCTCCACTTTGCGTTACAGCTCTCTTGTTACCATTTTTGAGTACTATTTTCGCTAACACATATGACCGCTTTAAGGTAAAGCGTTTGGACATAAACAAAAGTAATAACAACAGAAAGGTCTGTTTAACTGCTATCAACTTAGAGCCCATTTCATATACAAAAAAAAAATGGCTGAAGCGAACTTTTCCTCTCTAAGAATCCTTCTTGCAAGAAAGCCAGCTTTTGCGTGAGTTTTTGAATGGTCTAACTGGGAATGTTTTGCTGGCGCTTTGCGAGTACTTCTAAAAGGGTATGCCTTCTTTTATTAATCACATAGTTATGTCTTCACCCCATTTGTAAAACAGGTGTATTTCTGCACCTCTGCAGGTGTACGGAAACTGCCGCTCTAAGAAAACTTTCATTTTCAAAGTAAGTCTGTTTTGTACAATGCAGCTTTTCAGCACTTCCAATGAAGCTGCGAAGACCTCGCAGTACAACCAAAATGTGTGAACAGATAAAAAAAAGCACTCCGTATGGGCAGAAGAGCTCAAGAGCATGGCACTGCTATTATGCCAATAATGTGTTGACCGAGAATATGATCGGAACCGAGAATATGATCCTACTGAGCCGGTCAAAACGTTAAAGAAGGAAGCCCAGTAGCGAAGAACCAGATGCCACAAGGCTACGTATATAGAAATAGCGCAATCGAAGGAGACCCCTCGTTTCCAAAATATGACGCAATAAATTTCATCCCAGTGACAGAAAAGGCGCCCGCACCGTGCAGCACGCTCGATTAGCGCAGCTGGCAAAACAGAACCGACGTGACGGAACGCTCTTAGGTCGACTCCCAGCCGTGGCGGTGGCGTTCTAAGAGGACCATCTCCGGGCTCTTGCGACGATGCGTCACTGTCGTTGGCTGGACCCTGCGAAGCGCGCCGCTTTAGCGCCTGGGAACATGTTCGCGTCAGCGAGCTGCACACAGAGCAACAGCACTCCTGTCTGCGTCGCATTAATGCGCGGAGCCGCCGCCAACTACGGAAGGGCCACAATTTCACGCTCAGCTTGTCAGCGCCGTCGGCGGAAGGCGGTCGGGGCAAGCACACGCAACTAGGGGGCACACGAAACTAGAGGGCGCTCGCCCCGGCTCAAGCGTACATTTGTGATCCACCGCGAGTAACGAGTCGCTAGTGCACAGATCTTTACTCGCGAATGCGCTACGGCACTCTCGCCAGAACGTCGGCCAGGTGACGCCCTCCCACGTCCCGTTTCGTTTGTTTGGAGGGATGCTAGAACATGCGACGTGCATGCAGACACACACACCGCTGCCGTCATCCGTGAAGACAAAGACAGAGCGTCTACGGGGCGGGACCCGCAGCCGTTTCCACTCGGCGTGTAATGAGTGACCCTGAGGCACCGGAAAAGCATGCAGATTTTTTGACCCCGCCGTTGCTGCTGGCAACCTCTGCGGGTGCACTTGGAATGCAGTTACTTTGTCGTAACGGTATAAGTTATGATGTCTTGGATTTGCTTGATCACGTTGGTATTTGAGACAAGTGGCGTGGTTACAACACATTTTGGCGCCATAAGAAATAGATTGCGGTGTTTTCGACGTCTATAGCAGAACGAAAAACAAGGAGAATGCATGGACAATGGCGTTTTTGTTTTGCGTTATTATTAGGGCACATCGCATCTCGATAAACAAATACAATTTTGCCGAATACCAGTTCTCAAGAACTCAATTTCGCCAATTTGGAACACAGCATAAGCGAGCTCTTCAAAACCGCGTGAATTCCGGGCTGGCGATAAACACATAGCCAAATAGATGGCATGGCAAAGATTTGCCAAAGGGGAGTAAGTAGTGAATAATACTATAATCAAAGCTGGGCTATGATGTGTCCCGCTGTTTCTTGATAAGTAGAGGACAATACCGATGAATATGCATAAAAACATGCAACTCGGGCAAATCTACGCAATTCCGCTTGCGTAAGAGATACGCATAGATGGCATAACGCAAAGAACTGCGTATACCATTCTGCCGTATATACACACTAATCCGAAAACTTCAAATCGCCATAACTACGCATTATAGGTGTGTAAAAGGTTAACTGAACATATTTAATGTCGTCTCAGCACGAACCTTTACGGCGACTTAAAGATTTCCATTGCAACTTTCCGAAGATGAATTTCTGTTGCGGCTTCATTTACAATCGCCCAACGAAAATAACTCTTAATTCACTCTGGTGGCATTCATTGGCACGAATAAAGCATCGTATAAGAATACATGCCACTAAGTCTACGATCAAATGAATACTCGTCGTTTTGATTTGACGTGTCATTGAATGGAAATACATCGCTGTGGTTCATTACACCACGTTAGTTTCTAAATCTAAACCCGAAGCGGGCTGCTCCAACGTTGGGATCGAAAGGCTTAGCCATTCGGCCGCTTCGCAGAGACGAAAGAAACGCGAATACTATTACTACAGTGCTCAACGCTCCAAGCTGAATAAATAGATGGTTTCTCATTGCATACTGATACGTTAAGTCGTGCGCATCTCTCTTATTGTGCGTTTTTTTGCGCAAAAAAGTAATGCTTCTTAAAAAAAAAGCCCAACGATCTTTTTTTTTTACATAAGCCAGTTGCAGCGGATGAAACTAAAGCTGCACAAATTGCTGCCATGCGGTCTGATCGAGGCCCGATATCTTATTGATGAGTGGCCGCGGCAGCTGCTTCTCGCTGGGTGAACGAAGAACATCAGCTGCGGCTCGTATATCGTTGCAACGAACTTGCCCGCGCATTTCGCTCGACCTTCACCATACACATCAGTCAGAAATGGTGCCCCACAACGGCGCACTGATCTGTCACCATCATCGCAAAGCAGAGCGGGACAAGCGAAGGATTGAAAACGAACCCTTGAACCGGAGAAAAAAAAGTATGCTCTTTTTATGTTACTTTGGTTTTTTACAGGAGGCCTGCCCATCACTCAGACCAGGTGCTGCACTCTGGCCACGCCCCCGGGCTGTCACAACTGCCGGAGAAAACTGTTTCATTTCCTGTCCATTTTCATTTTTTTTTTTGTTTCTCGTTGCTCGCCTGTCAGCACGAACCGGTACACAACTCGACAAGGTCCACTGCTCGCAGATGGACGCTGAGCTCGAATGAAGTGAAAATACGTCATTTTGAAAAAGAGAGCGCAGCTCGTAAATGGCAACGTATGATACTTTTTAGGTCACGTTGAAAAAAACGATGACATGATAAAAAACTTGGTGTTGAAAGAACGAGCAAAAATTAAGCAAGTGCACAAGAATTACTGCTTGTTGTAGATATGATAGAGCGCCTGCTATGACGATGGTCGTAAGCGATGAACCCGCCTACAGCTTGGCGGTTGACCAAACAGTAATTGATTGATTTAAATGTGGTGACGTCCCAAGACCACCATATGATTATGCAAGACGCCCTAGTGGAGGGCTCCGGAAATTTCGACCACCCGGAGTTCTTTAACGTGCACCCAGGTTAGCCAAACAGTATGAAACTGTGTTTGAATGTAGCTGTGCACCACTAGATCGTGAACCTTATTACGAAAATACGTAGGCCTGTACATTCAGGAAAACAAGATTCAAAGAATATTTTCACACTGCGTTGACATAATTGTGACTAAAACAAATGGGTTACCATCGAAACAACTATAGCGTTTAATGCTATGGACTGCTAAAAAAGCCCACAGCATGGCATGAAGCGTCATTGGGACATCAGGTAGAAATAGGGCAAATTATTGAATTCTCTTTTACACAAGACCCTTCACCATTGACGTGACGACACACTCAATGTCTAAAGTTTACTACCAGCCGAAACGTCAGCCAGCAAAACAGACCGTGCAAAACCAACGTGCGTCGTACTCCATTTGTCCTTACTCTACCGGGGCCAGCATTACTTCCTTGCTTGCTGCAACCATATATATATATATATATATATATATATATATATATATATATATATATATATATATATATATATATATATATATATATATATATATATATATATATATATATAAAGTATAAAGGGAACAGCTTGCAAGGTGGAACTTCGGGATGAAGCCATTAGACGCAATTTGCATACGGGTGGTCTCTAGCGTCTGGGAGTATTATATGTAGGCCATCGTTGCGGTCGAATGACTTGGTAAATCTCAATAGCACCCGCTCTTACCGTTTGGGCTTGTAGCTCGCGCATGTAAGCACCCGGTCAATTGAGAACCAGTGTATTTCTGTTCTCTTTCTACAAAATACGAGTGGTACGTCCATTCGCACTCGGACATCAGGAAGCTCGTGTTTTTTTCTCCCAGCACGTACACGGTGTACATTTCTTTTCCAACTCGCGGGGCACCGCAGAGTGCACCCGTTCCGCGATTACACGCAAAAGTCATTTTGCTTTAATGGGGCCACCTGAATTATTAACTGCGCTCCTCCGATGCTGCTGCGCCCAGCTCTCCGTGAGAGCAACGATCGAGCAGCAGCAAGAGCTGGGTCGCGCCCAAATATACACCAAGCGCGCTCGAAAGGAAAAGAAAAATATAGCTCCGAAAGAAGAATGAAAATGAAATCCAAATGAGAGAAAAGGCAGAAGCTTTCTCGAATCCGGCTCCCCGCATTGATCCGTTGCAACGACAAACGGCTCTCGGAACGTGTTCCTGGCAGTTCATTTGTTCGCGAGAACGAGGCAAAATATTCCGGCACTTGTTCCCTTATTCACTTCACTATAACACCCCCGTGTTTCCCGGCGAGGCACAAAGCGAAACATTCCTGCTGCCCGCTCTCGGCGTTTACCGTACTCGTCTTCCACTTTGTCTGGCTTTTTCCTCTTTTTTTCTCTCTCTCTCTTTCGTAACAACTCCACGTTTCCGCCCGTGTAATCACACTTTGTGCCGACTAAAAACGAAGGCGATGGCGGAAAAGCAAAGAAAAGGGGGATGGCACCTTCAAAAAAACATTTTTTTTTTTCAGCTTAGCCTTTTTTTTTGTTGTTGCCCTTATTTCACTTTCAACTGGCGTAGAGGGTGGCGGTGCGCTTATGCCCTGACAGAGGGAATAATCGATAGGGTAATAGCCTCGGAATCTCTTGAGCTTCCTTTATCAGCAGCTCGACTGCAGTTTCGGAGTCCCGACAGCTCGTCGACTGCCGAACCGACTAAGCTGCGTAGTGAGAGCGGAAAGCGAATCCCGCAAAGCGCGCGATGGCTTTATTTTCTTTCCTCTTTCTCTCTTTCCCACTTTATTTGCTCTATTTCTATTCAATTTCTTTGTTCCTTCATCTTTACGGTGGTGTCGCACAGTCAGCATTAACGCTGCTGGGCCTCAATACCAAGCGAAACGTTTCCCTGTCGCGAGCGGCCTCGTTAGTTTCGATAGAATTCCTAGAGATGGGATCGTTTTAAAGCAGCGCCGTGGAAACCAGAAACTCGAGCAGACAGGGGGCATCGCACATTGCTGTTTTTAATTTCCATTGCAAATGTAATCGAATCGCCTTAGTGGTTCACAAATCATTATTAAATGAGCCGTCTAACGCGAACTTGATTGCAGGGCATTTTTATCGTCATCCATTCGCTTCCAGAATTCACGCCATCAACGAATCTTTAGTTCTATTTAAACGCGTGACAACAGACCTTAAGGAGATCAAATGCGTGCTAGGCGATTCCTTGCCGAGGTAGTCGGAACCGATAAAGACTTCATAAGAAGGTAGCTGTGAAAGAAAACTATTGGGTAGCTTCACTCTTATTTTAAATTTAAGAAAGGAGAATCGAAAGCAGTGTGAGGGGGACTGAGCTTGCTATACCACTGGTGTAGCCCTCAGCGGGGGGGGGGGGGGGTGGGGGGGTCATTCAGATCTACCCCCGACCTCTTTGAAGTTTTCAATTAAGCATCTGCGTAATAAACTTACGCATACAAGCAAACGCACATTCATAAGTGGTGGTGAAATCCCTCCTTTAAAAAATGATTTCCGGCTGCGCTCCTGATCTACTCCGATTTTGACAAAGATAAGGACAAGTATGGACGTAATATTAATATATACTCTCCAAATATTTTTCTCATCCTTTGTGAAACGGACGTATTGCACGTGTAAGAAAACTTGGGGATGGCGCTCTGATCACTTTCTAACTATACGGACAAAAAGGAACAGTGTGCGCAAGATCACGAAAAAGAGAGAACGTGGCAATTCTCACACGCTGAAAAATTTTCAAAGGTGTCGGCACGCGCAGAATATAAAGGAGCTCGACAATGAACTTCTCACGTATTCATCCCGTTGCCTTTTTTCAAAGTCAACGCTGCGTGACGGCAGTGGTGAGGCTCGGCGTGCGAGAATGACTCGACGGCACAATTGAAACGCATGCGGCGTGGTTGCTATAGCATGCGTCCGAAGAGCCCGCGGTAGCAAAAAAAAAAATTCACCGACTGAGTTGAAAGCGAGCGTCGAGCATCAACGCTGTGACGTCTCCTTCACACGGAACAACAAGGGCTCGGGTCGCCTCAGAGACCTACGACGAGCGTCACCTTGAGCTTGCGTTTCACGCAGTGTGATATCTAAACTACGCGAACGCGCATATTCGACGAAGAGGCGCGTGGGGAAGGTATTCGTTGTTCTTGTACATTGACCGTTAGTTGAGTCTCAAAAGGAGGTCGACGGCCACTTACAACACCTGCATGTGCGAATGGGGCCATTCAAATCGGAGACAACCCACGCGCTATTCTGAAACACACTTGAGGAGCAGGCCGCTCAACGGGCTAATTTTGGATGGCCCAATGCGCCTGAAAGCTTGTATGGTGGTGTTGAGCGGTCTTTACTGAATGGTATAAAGTGTAGGCTGTTTTGTGGCACTGGACAGATACATGAATGCGGGAAAGCTCAATGAAATATAAAAGTCACGCGAGGTCATGTGTCAGCCAGAGAACTTTGGAACTAATAATAGTTCTTGCGAGTCGACTTGAATAGATGCTCATGCTTACTATTCATCAAGTGACAGATTTAACGAGATCAGTGGCTGTGAGTAGACCAAACTGTAACTTACGGGCGTTCAAGAGAAATAATTTTACGAGGAGCCTTAGATGTTCGGTGTGGGCGATGACTGCCAATTCAACCCGTAGAAAGGTTATTACCACCACCACTACTATGCTACTCATTAACAACTTTTCTAAATTTTTTCTAGGGTTACAACAAGAGTGAAATACATCCCGAATATAGAAACTTTGGCGGTTTATCGGGCGTCTGAGCGTATAGCAAAATGCCTTTAAATCAAACTTTACCACAGCAAAGGGCTTTGTGAGGAGAAGCCTACCTTTACATTATCTTTGGGCACATTATGGGTGTCTACGCGTGTGTTTAATCCGACAACGCTACAATGGCCGTGATAATGCGCCTGAAAATTCCCAACAAGAAAGTTGAATAAATATATGTACTTTGATATATACTTTGAACTTACACGAAAGTAGGGTGCAGTAGTTTAATTCCTGCTATTGATGCTATAGTTCTCAGAGCTTAGACGTGCTAGTTTACAAACACCTTACAATGAAACTCTTCCAAGATATGCGAGAACTCAACAGTGTTCTTTATGAACTTTACGCATAGCCTACGAGTCTATAGGAATTATTATATTTCTTTCATTTATTTACTTTTTTATTTATAGGCCACAATAGACAATGACGCATTCGCCATGACAATTCGACAGCGCCTACTCTCACCGAGCACTTGTGCGTACGAAGTGCACAGGAACGTTTGCACGGGCATTTTCTTTCTCTCCGTGTATTTGTATACAAAAAAAATTTCTCCCTTCTCATATGTTTTGCTGTTTGTTAGTGTGACCCACATGACCCCATTTGGCTATGCCAGTAATTTTTTTATGGGCAACGTTCATACGGCAAAATAACTGATTGTTCGGTTTGTTCTTCTTGCATAAGTGGGTAAGATAAATTAGCGCTAATAAGACAAGAAAATCAAGAAAACGCTTGTACTCGCCCCTTTTTAGACATTCCATATCGTTTTATTTGCACAAACTTATGTGAGCCTGTCGTGGTCATATTCAAAGTGTGACTGCACAACACCACGGACACGACGCCATATTGGTTCCCACCGGTTCGTCGCCAAATGGCCTCTGTCACGAGGGCACCGACCGTCAAGCCAGCCCGATCGATGATGCAAATCATTTTCCCCTTTCGGCCCGTCCAGCCAGGTCCGAAACAGCGCGAGGGAAGGGAAACCGCAAAAGCAGGAAACGGTCCGCATTAGTCAGCGATTTACGCCCACAATTAGGCGCACAGCGCGCACGCACAGGAAACGCCGCCTTATTTCCCGCGCCACTTGTCCACCGCCCCCACCCGGCGCCAACTCCGGCTCCAGCCACTCAATCATTGGCAGCTTCGGTTCGATTCGACGTCGAGTTGTAGGCTGCTTGCGTCACTTCGCTTAGTGCGATGCTGTTGTCATGGGCAACGACGCTGAATCATAGACGCCTTTATTTGTGCGTTAAATACGCGTCTAGCGCTTGATTACTTTAATTGGCTTTGGAGCTGTGTGCAAACTAAAATAGTTCAGTCATCCACGATGGCAATCAGCACGCAACGCGAACGAGACAGACGAACTAAGAAAATATGACAAAGCACGTTTTAACTCAACTTGCCTAAATCAACGACTTGCGAAAGCAAGGTTATTGGAAGAAAATATATACTGTAGTAAATAAGTCAATGCCCACTTTTAAGCTGCTATAGAGATCTCTATAGAGGTACTGCAGATGTAGAGTATTAAGACGTCGAATCAGCACTTCACTTCCAAAAATACACCATATAGAGGCTCGTTAGTGGCCATCAGGCTCGGTACAATCGCAACAAGGTGAAGCAGGCCCAGTAGATTGAGGAAGTTGCCATTTTCTTGCTGTTCACGTACCGATTCTCGAGCGGGATTTATACTTCGAACTCTAAACCGTGACACTTCAAGTTTATGCCAGCAATCTGTTACGCTGCACGGGTTGAAGCAGGTACTAGAGGATAGAGAGGCGGACACAACGCGAGAGCTACAAATGGTGTCTGTTTTCCTGATAAGATCCTTCACCTAGTTACTGAATAGTCATGAGCATCTGTTGTGGAGCACCTCAGTCAGGCTAGTTAATCTCGCGTTCTCTTTCTTCTGCAACTCGGAGCGTGAAAGGTAGTCGAATGCAAAAGCACTTCGTTCGTAAAAAAAAATTGCCCGCAGCTTCCCTCGGGGGAACACTGAGGAGGATGCGGACCATATAATTGGTTAACGGGGTGTTAAAGTGCGACTTACTTGGGTCGATGGCTAAATTGGTTAACGTGGTTGTGAAATGGGGTGTTAAATTGCGACTTACTTGGGTCGATGGCTAAATTGGTTAACGTGGTTGTAGGAGGGGGTGTTAAATGAGTGAACACGTACACACGTATGCGAAAGGGCGGCGCTGGTCGAAGGGACGTCGATCATTGTGTTTGTGGATTCGTTGGAATTCATTTCACCGCGACCTTGGACGTCGACGCGCCGTACAAACCGATCGACGAGCGGCAACTGAGCGAGCGAGCGCCGACCTTGAGTATATATACAGCACGACGGCGCATGCACTGTCAGCTGTTGAATGTTCTCGAAGCGCGACGCCACATGCGCGTCCACTGGAGAATCAGGAGAATTGTAGATGTCGAACACGGTGTGTAGAGGAGGAAGGGTGCACAGATGGTGGAGGAGTGAAGCGCGCGCGGTGTGTAGAGGAGGAAGGGATGCACAGATGGTGGAAGAGTGGGCGACGGCGCGACGGCGCATGCGCGCGCGTCAGCTGTCGAATGTTCGAGAAGCGGTGTGGACGGCGCGGACGACGCGGACGGCGCACTACAAGGCGCGAGTATAAGATGCTCCGCATCTAAAAAGAAACAGTTCTACCGTGGACAAGAAACGGTGTATTATATCAACCTGCAGCATTCGTCTCGCCCTTAAGCTTCCCCCATGCGCGTCTCGTTTCGAAGCCTATAGTAATTGCGTTTCTAAATTAACGAACCGTATCTTCCCGTGACGCGCAGCTTCGCCCGCATAAACAGGCCTATCGTTCAAAGCGGGGTCGGGGGAGATCCGGGCATGTGACCACGTGCACTCCACTCAAGAAGTAAACGCCACAAGGAGCGGGAGGGCTGGTAGCCAGGTTACAAACAGAAGGAGCAGCTGGAACAGGCCAGCGCCCTGCTTTCCATAGGCTTCCATACAGACCAAACGCGGAGGCGCGTGCGAGCACGCACCAGTCTTGACACACGTGACTCTCTCGCATGCCTTGATACAAGCCTTCGCACCAATCTATGTACTACGGCGTTTTGCTCGCGTGCAGAGCACCAGTCTTGACACACGTGACTCTCTCGCATGCCTCGATACAAGCCTTCGCACCAATCTATGTACTACGGCGTTTTGCTCGCGTGCAGAGCGGGACGCGAGATGCTGGAACAGGAGGACGGGGAACGTTGGTATCAAGCCGAGCACCGTAGTGTATAGTTATAAAGCGGTGCAACATTCGTGCAGCGCACGCCAGCCACGCTCCTCTAGCGTGTGTACGGAGACGTGCGGACGCTCAGCGGGAGGGGAAAGCTCCTGGCCGCCTGTGTCCCGTCACGGCTTCTCACGGCGGCGTCTGGCGCGGTTCGTGCTGCTGTGAATGATCGATATCGCAGCCCCCACGCTCTTCCGATAAAAGGAAAGCGTGCCGACGATACAGGGCATGGGCGGGTGGGTGTTGGGCGTGTGCACGACACACACACGCCTGGAAGCGTCGGAGACACCGCCTGGAACGGGGAAATCGTCAGCGCGGGATCGACTCGTCACACGACCAGCGGTCTCCTTGATGCTGGAGATCCGTCGATTGATACGTACTCATTTCTTTATTTCTTTCGTTTAGGTTGCAGACTTTTTTTTTTTTTGCACCTCATACGCTCCGCCCGCTCCCCCCCGGTATATCATCGATGCGCCTCTTCTTATTAAAGATCGTTCCTTTTGTGCGTGTGTGTTGGTTGTCCTTTATCTTCGCTTTTTTTTCTTTAGGTCTGGTGTCGCGATTTGCTCGAATTCTGGTTTCCGTCTCTCATCGCTGGGGCGTAACGTTTCCACGCCCTTCCCACCTCTCTCTACACTTCTATTTATTTTTCTCCCTCACTGGGTGATCCGTCGCTGACTAGGCGCGAATGAGTCAGCCTGTGTGGTTAATTAGCGAATGAAAGGCAGCCTTATCTACACAGGCTGCGCTTTTCAATTTTTTGGTGGCATCGGTCTCTCTCACACCACTGATGAGTGGACCACGTGCTTTCCATTTCCTTCGTTTTGTAGGAAGAGTGGGAGGGCGAAAAGTTCATTTTTTTTTCTGTCGCTTGCGAGCCTATACGGTAAGCATTTAATGCGTCAACCCGTTTGCGCAACATTCGAAAATTATTCATCTAAATGAAGGTTCCTTTACATTTTCTGGTAGTGGTAAAACTATTGATTTTGCTAATCACCCGCCGACCTCTCTATCCTTCTTTCAGTTGTAATCGGTTGCAAAATCAGTAGCAAGTCAGCGCTTTTGTGTCCCTGTCTTCTTATTTCTTGCGGGTGTGTTTTTTCGCTATTATTCTCTTGCTCTACAATGAACCAACTAACCCAAAAAGAAGTTTTGATGAAGTATCTTTATTTCGCTAAGCCGAAAGTACCAATGTCAAAAGTCTTTCACACACGTCTAAATAAAAATTTAGAATACACAAGATAAATGTGACTTCGAAGTAATGCGTGCGTTATTGTGGTGAAGCAAACATAAAAAAAGGGTGTTGCTTTCTGTCATTTCTTTTAAAAATTATGAAATAATGAAGCACTTGAGTTTATTATAGTTTCTGATTTCATGTTTATTTTTTATTGCGCGTGAAACACGTTTGGGAATAAAACTTTGCACTTTCGTGCGAGCTTTCGGAGCTACAACTTGTCATAAAAGCGCTTTGAAGAATGAAAAAAAAGGAAAAAAATTATAAGTTAATCTCGAAACAGGGAACAGACGAGGGTACTCGATACTGAAAAGTTTTATTTGAAGAACACATGAACGCGAAAGCAATAAAAACCAACAAAAACGTATCAACATTGCGCTGCAGTGTTCACTGATTGAAAAAAAGTTACATAGTGTATCATCTCACGACACATGTGCAGGCGACGCGTGATGCAACTTTTTTTTTACATTTGTTACTTCTGCGCAATGTTGGTACATTCCTTTTTTTTTGTCTTATGTTGCTCTTATGTTCTTGTGTTCTTCAAATAAAGCTTTTCAGTTGCGAGTCAGTGCTCGTCTGTCTACCTTCTGTACTCTTCCGACTTCGTCGTTCTCGCGCTGTAGCCAAAAATGTTGCCAAAGCACTGACTAGGGCAACTTTCAATGCTATTGCTGTTAAAGGTCGACGTTAAACCCCACAAAGTGTAACCCAGCTTTTAGCGGGTATGCGCCACAGCGATTGGGCGAGACCCACTATACTCACCTTCGGTCTAAAAAAAAAGTGTGTAACTGGAATGCTAGGCAACGGCTAAAGTTCTGTGGTCTCCGGAAGAGGAAGCTGCCCGTCGGGAGCATCATTAAAAAATTGCCGCGTGAACAGCAACGCCGACTTTGCCGGGATCCAGAATCTTGCGCTAGAGATGCCGACGCCAAGCGCAAGCACACGGAAGAAGATCCAGAGCCTCGTGTGGGCGAAACCGAGTGTATAGACGTGATCGACGGGCATTGCGGGTCCTAGCGTTTAACAATGCAGACCAGACGACACAAGACGCCGTAATGAATCTGAAGTCTGAAACATCTTCAGTGACATAACGTCGCCAACACTGGACGAACAAGGCAAGTGGTGGCTAAACTACTGTATAGCTAAGTCAAGCAGTGAAGTAGCAACAAGACACCACGAGCTCCACTGTCAAAGCAGTCCTCCAGTTAAAGTTGGGCTGCTTGAATTTTTTTTACCAATATTGTGCACATCTGTTATGAACTTCTTCACCTGTGCATTAGCATAATGCACATCATTTGTTTGTCTTTCTGTCCTCGTCGTCACAATGTTTTATTATCAATAATCATGATTGTGTGCAAGTGCTCTGCTCGTTCGCTTTCGAGGTCTTGCGTCTAATAAGCGCCGCCTAAACCAAGACGTCATAACATGGTGATGCAGTTTATTTCCACAAAGATGTTGAAATTTCTAAGGGAGAAAATGAGTTAGAGGATAGTGCAAAGATGCCGACGTCAATGATTTGTGCCCTTCTGCACGTATGGATGTGTCTGCGTGCCGCTACTCGAGAACTGAGATGAAGAGGGGGGCGCATTAGGATGCGGGTTGTTGCGGAACGAAAACTCGGGGTCGGAGGCGTGGATGGAAGCTTTTCTCGGAACACGGAAGGAAGGAGATCAGAGCACCGCCTGCCGAGGTCCAAGGGGCCAACGGGCCGTGTGATTAACGCCGCCTTCCTCGGCCGATGCCCCGCTGGTCGACCTCTGAGCCGCCGGAACAGTGTGTAAGTACGTGCATGTGTGTGTGTGTGTGTTTGTGCGAGAGAGGAGCGAAGAATTCGCAGGAACATATATACCTCGGGATTTACGGATACTCCTCGGAATGAACGGCAAGGAAATGGGCTTCGTGGAGATCCACCTTAAGACCGAAAACACGCCAGTTCACGACACGAGCGAAGAAGTCGCGAACAAAACGTGCGCCAGAAAATGAGCTCTCTGCCGAATCTTTCGGTCTTGGAGACATCAGCTGTCTCCTATACCTTTTCAAAAGCTTACCATTTATTCTCACGATATTTGTTTTTTTCAGATTCGTAACTGGCTTTATCGAAAGACTCGACCTGCATTATATTAACAAGCCAAGTCTGTTATTAAGGCCAGGTCTCAATAACTGCTGTTTAAAGGGACGTTAAATCGAAATGAGTCGTTTTACTTGGATAAATATTGCTCTTAGAACTATATTGTCCTTATTTTACTAGCAATACTTTAATAATAGACGAGAGAACCAAGGTCAATGGCTCATGTTTAAACTAAGCGCCTAAATCTTCGCGTGGGACGCGGGTTTCAAAAAGAATTTCTCGTATCTTGGTGACAGTGCCTCAATAAAATTTCTTTAAACTTGTTATGTTAAATTTCCGATCTCCTAAGAGGACCGAGTACTTTATTTTTACTGATTACTAAGAATTGAGGTTCTAGAAGACGCCGTCGAAAACCTGTGGTCGTCACGGTGGTTTGTGCGGAAACTTAAGTGTCGCGTTGTCACTCGCTCCTTATTTTCGCGCGTCTCGTCGCTCTAAACGTAGTTATATTAGTATTGTCAAAGAGGAACTAATGCAAAAAAAAATCTCTTTTTGTTTTAGTGACCCTTGAAGTACGCACTTCGAATTCAATATCTTGGCATTCAAAAAACAACTGCCTTCATATCTCAGTTTTCAGGACATTGAATCCAAGAAATATCGAAGTCGCGAGAAAATGGCGTAGCCTGATTTTCGTTAAAGTTGCACAGTGGTCTCACGCATAGAAGTGCCTTTACGCAGAAAGTATTGCTTAAAGCTTCAATAAAAAGGAAGAAAAAATGAAATCTGTAAAAAGGGAAACACTTATACAAAGGACCAACAAAAAAAAATCAGACAACCAACGATTCTGATGTGAGGAACCGAAGTGCCACCCAAGAGAAATATGACTTACACATGACCTGATGACTCACGTGCCACTCAATTAGACAGAAGCTGTCATGAAGGAGCGCACAACACGTGGGGGTACATACCTGCAAAAGAAAAGAAAGAAATAATGACGTTATCTTTAATGCTTTTTTTGCCATTTAAAAGCAAGGACTCTAAGATGCTAGGAAGATGGGAGTCAATGGTCTAGCAAAACATGAATAACGGGACATTGCCAAAAGGAGCAAACTGACAAGGTACTGAATCCTACATCTTCATACGTTAAAAAACATATACAAATATGTGTGTTTATTATGCACAAATTGTAGGCATGATATTCTTCATACAGTGGTGGCCGCTAGACAGAAAGCACTCAATCCACCACCTTGCCTAAAAAATGATTGCCTGCCGTTCTTTCCGCTCTGAAGTTCCGATATTCTACGGTACCCGAACAGTGAAGAATCGCTTTTAATTCCTTAATTAGAGTCTTATTGAAATAACTACAAAATTGATGACCGGAGGTACTTTCGCTTGTGCTTCACAATGAAAAATATAAAACACCAACGTCACAAAGTTCTGCCTCCTATAACACGCCTGTCGTTGCAGTCGGAGGCAGGCATGGGCAAGAATGTGGTCGCCCGGCAGACAGCAATATGCGTTGCCTGAACGAAAACAAGAGTGAGTCACCTCACCAGTGTCTTTGTTTTAGAAACGCGGTCTTCTCTTTCATATGCGTATACGGTGGGACAAAAATACAGTCGAAGTGATTCAGGATTTCCAAGCGTCGTATACGCCACAAAACAGACTGCGGGAGTGGCAAACCCCGTCTCTAGACACGCCGCCACCGTCTCTGCTTGCACGTGCATTCCATGACGACAGACCACGGCGGTGCTTGCTCCAGAGAAGGGAATCGCTTCCTAGTTCACCACCGCGAGAGAGCTACACCGGAACGGCGCGTCGCAGATGCCCCAAAATGTTCACGAACCCGAGACCAGCAGCAGCCCCTCTTCTGGCGCTGAGATGCCACGGCGGGCGGTGGCGTTTAAATATAGAGTGTGGCAGCCCCAAGTTGGAAAGTAGGAAGGGGGCATCGGCGAAGGAATGGAGACGGAAAGAGACAATACAAAGAAAGCTCCCTACGAAAGCACACGTTCACAGAAACGCCTACCGCCACGCTGTACTGAACTCGGCTATAGCCGCGAGGCTTCTCCACACGGAGCGGCAGGGCAGTAGCCCCGGCTTCGCACTGGAGCGTATGCGGCGCGAAAGAAAATTTTCGGTCCCGGAGAAGAGTGCGCTGGTAGTGTGCGTGTGTTTGTATGTGTGTCGGCTCAGTGTCCAGGCAACGAAGACTGTGAGCCCTCAAGAGAGAGATGCGGCCGCGCTCGAAAATTAAATTCCCAGAGATGGCGAGAAACGGGCCGAGACGAACAAGCGAGCCGCGGGCCCGCCCCGCCCAGGGCGCGTCTCTTTAAAGCCCGTCTCTTCGTCGGAGACAGAATGGGCCCGCTGCCCGCGCAGTTTTAAGCAGCGCGTGCGTATAGCTCGAATGCAGGAGTGCACGGCACGGTAAAAGCGTGCACATAAGGAGGTTATAGACTGATGTTATTTAAAGGGGTGCTGCGTGATGGACGATGTTCTCAGTCAGTCAGCATCGGCACTGATAAAGTTGTTTGTTCGCAGGTACAGCGTGCAGCGCATAGCATTCGCAAGTACCAGCAACCTTCACCATGGCTAGAATATTCACCCAACATCATAACCGGCTAGAATGTGCACTTAATCAGGGCTTAAGCGCGATCACCATTTACTTACTTAAATATACATTCATGGTGGGGGAAATGCACAACGCTTATTGTTTGTTAGTGTTGCATCTCTTAATACCAATATGCTCGTCGTCCCCAATTCTCTATCATATGCGTGCGCATGCATGCGTTTCGATTTGGGAGTATTCCGCTAGTATCTCGTCTATGTACTGGGTACTGGTCGTATACAAGAGCCCCAGTGGTATGGGGTTGGAAAAGGGGCGTATTGGCCCATTTCGAGTCTCCATAAAACGCTGCGCACGACTATAGTGACAAATACAATGTTATCACATAAGAAGGTTTTTAGCGAGCCTAACATTAGGAGAATTCACTGTAACTATACTGGACAGTTCAGAAGTGATGGAGGACGCGTCTATGTAGCCACCACCCATCGCAAGTGGTCGCTATAAGGTTAGCTAATTACGAGGCGCGATCTGTGTCTCACATCGCATCGTGCATTTGAAGACGAATTGGTTGGCCTTAAGGACAACCAATCTGTCTTCAATTCACGGTATGATCTACTTCCCGCTGATTGGTGGAGAGGACACTTTTTTAATGCAATAGTTGTAATTTACTTGAATTGAGAAACCTTTAGCTGACAGCACATGATTGTCTTTTCGCGTGCGCGGAGACAATTGAAGCTAGTGCAAGGAGTTCCTACGACGAAACAAGCTAGTCAATTCTGCCCTTCGCTTTTATTCCACTGCACAGTACATACGGTGCGCCTCTGTGGCACGTGTGCCGCTTTTGTCAGCGGAGTATGAAACTGTAAAACATTACGGAACAAAACAAAATGACCAAGTCTCGTGTTAAGCAAACCGGGCAATGGAAATTAACTCTCGCTTTGCATTACTTTTTGATTGGACAAAAATAAATTAAAGAAACTTGAATATATGGTCCAACTTTCATCGCAACCTTTTCCCCTCGTTCTTTCTTCCACGTATGCAAACATTCTTTCCAGGTTTTTTTGACATCGAGAGCAACATGCCTGTCCCCCCCCCCCCCTTTTTTTACTTTGAAATGACTTTGAAGCCATTTCCTTGCATGAAGAACCACGTGTCGCAAACTATAAGCAAAGGTAGTTATAGGGCTTATAACAAAGCTGAGTATGTTCGTCGAAATGCATGAAAATGGCGTAAAAATACACGTGAGTATAATGGCTTAATACGTCCAACTATAATGATGGGGCTGCCCACATTGTCTAGTTGTGCATCTATATGCCAGGCTGGTTAGATTGACTCTGGTTGACACTAGTGCACGATGTACAAAGAAATTATCGCTCTAACTTGTTCAATGACATTTTGTAAGGAGCTCACTTGTCAGTGGCCCGAAGTGGCGTTCCGTTTCTCTCCAAGCTTTTACCTTCTTTTTTTTCCGTCTGCATTTTCTTTGCACTTTCATGCGGATAGAGGAAAACGGTGTGAGGTAGTGTTTTCCGAATGCAGAGTGTGGTCATTATGTTTGGTGAGCAATCAACCACGTGCTATGTCCCGTGAACTTTGCGTCTGGAATGTGAAATGAATAGATGTTCACGCACATATATCAGCACCTATTGGTCAACATATGGCCAGAGAAACACAAAAAAAAAGGTCTTGTCACCAGTCGAAAGTCACTACAAATGCAAACCAAACAAATAGAATCAAAACTGACTTACAAAAAAATAATTGTTACCGACACTCCTCACAATTTGTAAAACTTCTTTTAAGTTTCCGCCACGAATAAGTGTTCTTGACACAAAGCTTTTATAGAAAACTTGTCTGTGAACATAGCTATGATAGTATTAAAAAAGGAATTTTGTGGCTCGAAACTTCTGTAATGTATACTTGCTGATTATATACGGTAAAAAGCGCGAGAGAGCGTGGAACAAAAAACGAAGCATGCAAGTTATGCATTTGGGCCAGCCTGAAACTATGCACGACTAATCACTTTTGATTAAAAAACATGAGGTCCTTTGTTTTCCTGGCTGCAAGGCTGGCCTTTCTCACATTTCACTGAACATAATTTGCGCTTTCTGTCTGAAGCGAACAATTAGTGATGGTTGTACTCAGTCATTATGTACATTAGTTATGCAGGAAGTTCTCTTCATTTTTATTTTCTTAGATAGGCACAGAGAAATTTTCAGGCAGCGCAAACTCTTAATTGGTGCATTTTTTTTTCAGAAGTTCATCGGCGCATAATGAAAGCACGAAATTCAAAGGAACGAGAAACACGCACTTCTGCGTTCAGGGCAAGCCACCCAGTCACATTTACATGCATGGAAAGCAGACACCGAAGTCGAGGTGAAGTGAAGTGAAGTGAAGTGAAGTGAGTGAGTGAGTGAGTGAGTGAGTGAGGAAATAAAGGAAGGAGAAAGAAGAAAGAAAGAAGAAAGAAAGAAAGAAAGAAAGAAAGAAAGAAAGAAAGAAGAAAAAAAGAAGTTGCACGTCTCTTTAAAGACACCAGAATTAGCGAGTAGAATGATGATCTTCGTAGCTGTGAATAATGCAGCGTTCAGGCAAAACACCTGCTTATAAAATTATCTGCATGCAGTTTTACTCTCGGCCATGGTTCAGGAAGAGGCAAGCGCATCGGTCTTGCAGGCTCGGAACATCGATATCAGCTGCAGGATAATGACACTCTCGTTACACAAATTATTCGGCTTGCTCCAGACTCGTGGTTCGACTCTGAAATATAGTATGTAGGCCCGGATGCTGGCCTGAACGAAGCCTGAACATAATCACGCGGCCTTTCGGCAAACGATGCTCGTTTAACGCTTCTCAACGGTGCCGAGCAACTTGCAACAGGTCCTCTACTCACGACTCGGCCATCATCACCTTGCCAGGGCCACCATTTATACTCGTGAACAAGTTAGCGCCGGGTAATCCCTCTGAGGAACATGAGCCCTTACAAAAAAAAATAAACAATACGTGGGTCGCAAAGATGTTTCGATGTAGGGTTACGGATGGCTTGCCTTTATTGTGTTGTTTGATATTTGTTAACGTCACAGAATGCAGAAACATTTAGTAAACGTGATTACGTCTTTGAATTCTGTCTATAGGTAATAGTTTAAACATTTACTTGAGTAAACAGTTTGCGATAGTGATTATTATTATTATTATTATTATTATTATTATTATTATTATTATTATTATTATATTATTATTATTATTATTATTATTATTATTATTATTACGTATACTGACACCTTGCAAGCAAGATACTGCAGGAGTGAATACACACTCACAACAAAAGTAAACATGAAAAAAGAGTATGTACCTTGAATAAACAGAACGGGAGAGTATACAGACCAGTGAAAGAAGTTTGGCAACTGCCATACAAATTCACAGCTCGCGTATGGAGCATGGAACACCGTCCCAAATATCAATATTGTGTGGAAAACAGGAAAACAAAGTAATCAATGGATGTCCTAAAAGTAGCTATGGTTAGATGATGACTTCTCCTGGTGATTCGATAACAAGGGTTAGTAAATATAATTGGTGCATCTATAAATATTTTCCCATGAGCTATCTTATGCAACAGGACAAGGCGGTCACAAGTGCGTCGGAGAGCCAAGTGTTTTAGCTCTAACTGATTCGCTTATAATGTTGGTGAAAAACGGCATCACAACGCTTACATATAAATCTGGTGATTTCTTTTCTTTAATAGAATAAACCATAATTATAACTTTGGCATGATACTTTGCCCGCAAGACAAGCGCATATTCAAAGACAGGCCTTCTTAGTGATCGTTATATCACTATTTCACATTCCTATAGTTGCATAATGAAAGTTTCCCTTTAGATAACCCAGCTTTCTTAACGCCTCATTTTTTTTATATATTCTGAATGTGGGCAGGCGATTTCAAATCAGAGTGAAAGTAACCCCGTGGTATTTGGAAGTGCACACTTGAGAGCTTGTGATCATAACTAAAACATGTAAACTTTAACGGGTGGTTTTTTAAAGACGATAGTCATTCTTGAGGACCTTCGACGTAAAAATTTTGGTCTGTCTGTCTGTACATTTGTCTGTTTGTCCACTCTTAATGGTACTTTAAAAGGCACCAGACGATACCCTAAACGGCCGACCCCATCCGCAGCGCCCACCAATATTGCTCAAGCTTCAGCGTTCATACTTGTGCGATTGTCAATTAAAAAGCAATTATAGCGCATATCTGAGGCATCATAACAACACGTCAATATTCTGTATGTGTGCCTTTTTACCAAAAAAGGCATACGCAAGTAATTCTAAGGACCGTAGCGTTTATCACGCTGCGCTGGCCAAGCAACGCTTGCACGAAAAGTCAAGTCTTTCCAACTCTGTGCTAAGACGACACGGTGGTGCCTATCAGTCGCCTTGCGTTCTACACCTTATCACCTCCGAGATGGGCGCGCACACCACGCACTTCGTTTTCCAAGGTAACTGCCAGATAGCGCTCATGTCTCACGTGTGGCGTGACTTAATGCGCTCGTTCGCCTCCGCTGCACGCTCGAGGCGCTCTAACGCGGCACCTCCCGAATACCGGTCACCAATTTTCTTGCGCAGAACATCAAATAAACGCTTTGTTCACTCTCTCCAGACTCAATACGAGTGTCTTTCGACGAAATTCACAGTGTAACATTCAGATACGGGGCCAGTTTTTTCATCTGAGAAAGTCATCGAGACTGTTTTCTTGAAGTTCAATGACATCTTCCGTCTCTTACTCCCCTCACAAAAACTGTCAGAGTTTAACTGCAACTGATATTGAGTCACAACAAGATATAGGACGCAGTCATCGGCATAAGGTCTCAATTTACCAGGAGTCCCAGCAGTTACTTTAACGACGTCATTTTTTATATTGTCGATGAAGAGTAATGGACCCACTACAGATTCTTATGGTACATCGGATGTAGCACTGACCTGAAAAGAGTGAGCAAAATTAAATGCAACAAATTGTGTTCTTGAGGTCTGGTAACCCTGTGGCCAGCCTGTAAGTTCAGGGTCATGAGTACTTCCTTGAGTTCAATGAGAGAGAGAGATGACATGAAAAGCTGATTATGACATACTGTATCAAAGGCTTTGCTGTAGTCATTTCTTGTACATGTCTTGTACAAAACGTTATTTTAGTATAGTTTTGTTACGTTTCACTTAATCTAAACAAGTAATGTTTTTTTTCGACAGGTACAGTGACCCACTTTAGAGTGCCAACACTCAGTTATTACGCTTTAGCAGTTTAGTTAAAACACTTTAGCGTCATCCGCCATTTTTCTTCGGTAACGTACCAGACAGACAAAGTGCATAGGCTGGTATACGGGTGTCACACTTATGAGCTCGAGGGCAAGGATTCGATTGCCGGCTATAGCGACCACATCTAGATGACGCCAAAATGCAAGAGCACCCATGTATTTAGATTAAGGCGCACGTTGAAAAAAACTTCCAGGCAGTCAGCATTACGCGGAGTCCCCAATTACGCCGTGCCACACAAATCATGTCGCGCCTCCTGGCACGCAAAACCGCACAAATACGTTATGAATTATGTGCCTCGTTCACCGTATTCAACGCGTCCGCTTACAGACAAAAATAGACAAAGAACTCCGCCATCGCAGTTACGAAAAACAACCTTGCGAAATCAAAGGGCTCGTATACGCAATCGCGACTTCAGAATGATCGATGAAGCGTGAAATGACGACACACACACGCGCGCTCAAAAAAAAAGGACAAACCAGCAAAACGAAAAGGCTGACGTGTTACCTAAACATTCAGCATCCGATAGGCTCAAAAAATCGTTGAAGACAACTCGAAGCTAACTCATTCTTTGTCATGCGTGCGTGAGACAAGCAACGCAGCTTGCAACAGACACGTAGACAGGAAGTATTTAGTAGTACAGATACACACTTGTATACTGCAAGGATTCAGGAACCAAATATGTTTACACACAGCCTGACGTAGGCTGGAAACAACGCAGGATGCGGAACGTGACTCCCCGCGTCGCATGTAAAAGCGCAGCGAAGAAAGCCTTCTATTTCGACCTTGAGCTATTCAAGGTTGAACGATGCCAGACCGGACGACGCGCTACGGAGCGAACTCGTGCCAACGTATTGGTGACCACGCACGCGCAATCCTAGGTGCGACTGACGTTGTGATTGGCTCGTGACTCACAGCCACGATTATCTTGTCGGATGCGAGTCTTGAGATGTGCCCTTCACCTTTCGCAAAAGAACACGCCCCAATGTGACACGACTTTCGTGTCGTTGGACATGTCGCTCTTTCTTATGCCTAGTTCACACTGAAACATCCGCTTTCTACAGCGACCGAAATTCCCCTGCCGCCGAAACGCAGCGTCGTTCGCACTGGACGAGCCCCGCGCCGCCGAATATGCCATCTACTACGGGGCGAACTCAGGATGGATGCGCTGTCACCCGGTTGTTGTCGCGGCTCGCAAACGCTACTACGCTATCCGGTGGTGTATACTTCGACGATTCTCGTACCCAAGAAGCAAGAAAAGACAGTACTGCTTACTTTGTTGGCAAGTGGCTGTCTTTTAATGCACGAAGAGCAGAAAAACCACCGACGCCAGCGGCGTTGGTGGGTTCGTTTTGCTCTGCAACACCGCAACAAGCTCGGTCACGCCACATCAAGCTTGGTCACCTCTTCTACGAAATAAGGACGCGAAGTAGGCACAGAGTAGGTTAAGCTCCCATTAGTTTCAACATTCAGTTACGTGCACTGCGGCATAACAAGTGAGTAGGGCTTGGCCGCTATTTTTTCAAAATTCTTTGACTAGCGCTCCTATTGGTCCGCGGTGACCGATTCGGCGGCAGACGCCGCAAGAATCGGTCCGAGAGCGATCGGCGCGGAGAGGGCCCTTTCGGCGGATCTCGCCGCCGCCGAACCGGATTCGGAGCACTTTCGGCGGCCGGAATGCTCAGTGTGAACGCGGCCTTAGACGTCGCGCTGTCGAGCGTTTAATACAAATTACTCATTTCTCGCGTACGTCCTCGCCACTTTTATTGTCTTCTATTCCTGATCTTCATACTCACAACCAATTCGTATCTTAGCATTTTTCCTAGTAGTTGTAATCTGTTTTGTTTCATCGCCGGCGTAGGACGTCGAAGTGCATGCGATTCGGAACGTTCACATCCTAGTTTTTCGCCTCATAGCGTTCTCTCTTCTAGCTTGATAAGCACTGAAATAATGTCGTGTTGCACCATTAGAGATATCAAAGCTGGAATGAATTATTGTGACGGTACCGAAATCATTTAGGTTCATGGTGGAGTAGCAGCTCTGCACACGCATGTACGAACGACAAGAAGATATAGGACATGCGTTGGTCCTGTGTCCTCTCTATTTCATATTAACAATTAGCAGCGCTTCATAAGCATTGACGCAATTGCGGTTAAAGTAGTTTACATGCCATTAATATGACACATGGTGTAGTTTGTTAAACACAATAATAACTGTTAGACTTGAGTTGCCGTTCATCTCAAAGATAACTGCTGTTCCGGCGATACACAACAATAATAAAGAACTATAGCACACAGAGGGATCCACTAGCCGTAGTAGAAATCCACGCGGGCCAAGCCACTCAGCGTAACTGCGGGTAAACACGAACATATCTTGCACGCACTTCTGTCAGTGAAAAATGAAATTCATCATTCTGGATGTTTGCATGGCAGTGCAAGGAACGTACACACCTGTTACACGATAATTCAAAGAGTAAAGGTAAACCAAGCCAGCCAGCCCCGAACCCGAAGGCCAGCTTTACCTAGTGAATCAATAGGACGAGGCGCATAATCATGACCCATGGCATTGTAGGCTATGTACGCTACTTGCCGAGGGCTACGAGCAAGCCACCTGCTATTTCAAAAGGCTTATTCGGATTTGCGGTAGTAGATAGCAGCTTTCGCATGCTTTCTGTTACAGTGCTCTCTCTCACCGATAACAAAAAAAAAGAAGCAAGATGGTGCCACTCAAAGTTCGCATAGTACCCTGCAGCGCCGCGAAGAGCATGGCTCGACTGCAGTGCAGGGTTGTCGAGGGCAAAGCTTTTCCGTGACCGCGCGCGGAGATATTACCCCAGACCTGCTTTATCACGCGCTCCGTGTGATACGTCTTCATAATCGAAAGCTTAACGACCGGTTTATAGGCAGCGCGGCGCACATATAATCCAGCCTCGCCATACTTTCTCGTACGCTCTTTCACTTCGATGACCACACGCGCACTCAAAAGTCGTTTCACCTCCGGCCCGGCACGACGGTGCTGCCCCCTTTGATGTGACTCACGAGCTCCGTGTGGCGCAGTGTCAAGAGCAAAGAGCACTGAAGAGCACTGAGCAAAGAGCCGATACACCACAGTCCCACGTACGACGACGGATGAGAGGGTTGTGCCCGAGTGCAAAGATGATGCATGCCTATAAACGTTGCTTCAGGGAATGCGGAAACGTGGCCTCACCGCGGTACAAGTTCCCAAGAAGGCAGTCATTGCATGAAGAATGCAGCAACAACGACTGTGGCTTATATGTACGCGCGCCGGATGACATAAACGTCCTTCTTGCATGCTCTTTTTCTTCGAGACGTCCTCGCCTACCGTATAACAATCCTTCTCTCCTATTCGCTGCTCCTTCCTCCTTCCCTGGGTTCCCTGAGACCACGTGCCGGTAGGCATTCAAGGTAGGACGGAATGCCCCGGAGCACTCTGGCTGCATAGCGATGCGGTCGTGAGTTAATTTGGTCCACAGCCCGTCTTCACGGAGGCCGCTGGCTATGATGAACGTAGAACGAATGCCTGGCCGTCGTCCTTTTCGATTCCATGGTCTCGAGAAACATTGTCCCGTTCGCGGTCGACGGCTCGCGATCCCCGAACTTCTCGAAATCATCGCAGACCTTGTTAGGCTATCAAGCGTGGAATTTGGCGGAATTTCGCTGTAACGGCGTGCTAACGAGCCCCGCTCTAGTGGATTTTGTTCGGGCCTTCGTATGCCCCCTCGTCATTCGCGGTCTCTAACGATCTCCACGCACGACCAGAGAACCCGAGTGTCGTGCCTTCGGCCCGTCTCTTACGCAACGACCGACGAGAGCTAGCGATTACACGGCTTCGCCGGAGGGCTACGAACGAACGAAATCTGATACATATAAAGTGCGCGCCGAATTCGGGAACGAGGTATTTATCGACACTCAAACGCATTCCGGATATTAAGGGCACCTTCAATCACTCACGCGGGAAGTCGTTTTTGGGACGGCGGAGATTCGACACCATGCGGAATTCGATGGAGAATTGGAACGTGGCGCGATACGAGAGAGAAAAAAAATGTTATGCATGATATCACAACACAAATTGCTCTCTCTGACCAACGGATCAGGACAAGCACAGAGAAAGCTTGAAGTCGTTAACGCGAGGAAAAAAGGCTAATTCCAACTTTAAGAACTGTCACAAACTTGTACGGCGCTCTGAAATTGAAAACAAAATATTTGTTGAGCTGGAACCTCTCACAGAACTGAGATTACCAATGTCTTATTATTCACAGGTGTTCTTGCGGGAAAATTAAGATAAAAAAAGCCGAAAATGTTCTATGTGTCCAAAAATATACTGGCAAGGATAGAGGGATGGTTGGTTGACTCTTTTTAAATAACATTGCGCCAAACAGACGGAAAGTTTTGCGGCGTGCTGCGTTTAGCACCCATGTTGGCTGAGTTAATCTTCTTCAAAAATTTCGTGCAGGACAAAATCAATCTAGCTTGTATATCATTTCAACTTATCCAAATTAACATAACGTAACGACCGCTCACATTAAGACTGTCACTGCTTGTCTCGTATTTAACAGCGTGAACATGAAAGCAGTCGATCCATCACTGCATGTGTTCATAAATTGTATACTTCTGACAATTACACCCAGGTAGGCAATGTTCCGTGCCATTCTGAATCTCTGCTTACTTTTGCTTCTGATTATTTGCTTACGAAATGTAGTGAAGTGTTTTGGCAGCGTTTGTCAGTCGCTGTCGAAATCCACGGCTTCACCGGGAGTGACCCACTCATCTTACCAACATTTTTTTTTTTTTTGTGGCAAAATTGACAGAATTGGGTTTCTATGAATGAGGCATAACGTCCAATATAGCGTAGTTCCCATGTATCCGAGGCTTCTTACCGAGAATGGCTTGTCTCAATGACGGACCTGACCTTGAAATGTACTGCTCTCCGCACTCGCAAGTTGACTGATACAATAAAAGTAAGCATCTCCTTTCGAAACTTTGACACGGCCTCTATTCAAGCCTTTAGCTGCGGACATTTTCTTCGTTCAATATTTCCTTCTTGTAGTTTCGTTTTCTGGGTGGTGAGGAAAAACAACGCGTCAATTAGCATCGACTCAGGTTCATCCTGTTTAAAGAAACGAAGACGAGCGCTAAACACGGAGCCGTTCCTCATTCGTCGAGGTCTGTCTAAAAAGAGGCGACGAGGACGGGCTCGTTGCAAATTTTACGTCTCTCGTCTGACGTGACTCGTGTTTGGAGAGCGTGGAAGCGAGCTGTACCACGAATTGCGCATACGAGCAAGTCAAGTAAAGTTCGCTCTGCACATAGCACGTGTTTGACCAGTTTCGGGTCTCTCGAAAGGTTAAAGGCTGACGCGAGTAACACCACGCTTGAAGGTAAAGAAAAGAATGAAAAATGCATATTTCTGGATTCGCTGTGGCACCCACGCTGTCACCTTAAGTTATAGGTGCCAGACGTAAGAAAACCCAGACTGTAAACATACGTCTGAACTGCACGATCTTGTGTAATCCGTTTTTATGTTGCAGTTCACGCAAACCAGGACAATAAAGAAGTAGAACACTCGAATTTATTTAGTATATTCTTGCTTTTTCCACGATATTTTGCATTCACCCAATTCAATTACAGCTTTTGTTGTATTTTCAATAGATGTTTACATAATTTTTCAATCATTTTCTCGCCCTATGACGCTCTGAAAATATTTATGTATGTGTTTCAGAGAGAGAGAGTAAGATATGGTATGAAGAAAGGCGAGTATCTGGTTTGCCACCCTTCACTAGGGAAGGGGAATTGAAAGACACAAGAGTATAAGGACAATGAAATTAGAGAGAAAGAGCGCGGGAGAAAAGCGAGAACACACACACACACACACACGCACACACGCACACACACACACACACACACACACACACACACACACACACACACACACACACACACACACACACACACACACACACACACACACACACACACACACACACACTAGAATGTCACGATCGTTCGTCGAGTTGGGTCGATCGCAAAAACTTCAGGAGAGCCTTCGTTACTTTTCGGCGTGAAGCTATCTTTCCGGCATTCCATAATCAATTTTTCGGAAAGCGCCTGGTCGTCGAGGTGTGTGAACACTAGACAGGGACTGTCGCTGACAGTTGTACTGAGGGCACTGACACAAAATATGTTCGATGGTTTCGTCAGCGCCGCAATGGTCACATGCAGCACTGTCTGCCCATCCGATGCGGCAAGCAAAGACGTGTGTAAAAGATACCCCAAGCCACACGTGACAAAGAACGGTTGTCTCGGATCTGGATAAACCATATGGAATGGTAAGTCGTAGGTTTGGATCCAAGCGATGAAGATGGGTGTGGAGGAACCCGGGTGTGTTCCACAGAGACCTGGTGACATTAAGCGCGAGTGTATTAATCCTTGCGGCGGCGTCGCCTCTTGACAGTGCCATGGTATCCATCATGCCCTTTTCGTGAGCGTTCTTTGCTGCATCGTCGGCATGCTCGTTATGGATGATTCCGCAGTGTCCTGGTAACCATTGAGAAGTTACATCAGTGTCCTTTCTGCAGTACTTGTTGATACATTTGTCTTGTTTCCAGCACCAATGGGTCATGAGGTCATGTGCTTCAGATTTGAATGTAAGCTGTTTACAACAGTTCGTTTGTGCACTGTCTGATTGTGGGGCTTAGTCAAGGCGTCGCAAAGATGATTACTGTGTTGCATTATCTTGCAGGGGAACCTTACAATAGACTGCATATTGCTGTCTACGCATGCTATCGCATAGAACATACGAAATGCTACGTGCACTCTGCATGCACGTACGGTTGAATCAACGAACAAATGAATGAATGAAATACTTGGTTAACCTTGAAGGAATAATGTGCAAGACACACAAACAAAATAAATAAAAAGGACTGAGTTACTTGATTGAGTGTAAGTTGTTAGGGCTACACTATTTCAGTAACTTTCCATCGATGTAGCAGTCTAATGACATCTTATCGCGTGAAACATACGAATAGGCCTACGGACAAATTTCACGAAGCGATATGCAACTCAGTTCATCCTGTTGGCCAACACATGTTTATTCTAAAAGAATGCAAACGCATGAGTAGAGTTTTCATGACGGTGCGAAAACACGTGACCTTCAAAAAATATTCTGCGTTCAATAAATTTTTTAAGCGTGAAAACGAAACAGACTTTTAAATTTATGGAGGATTATCAGTCTCTGGTTGGGAAGGCTCTCACATACCTATCAATAATGATTACAGGAATAAACATGAGAATGAAATTGAGGGAGACAGGTTGGGCGTCGCTCCTTATACTGATAACAAACTGAGCCACCCAGAATAACTTACGCTAGCGCTTATACCGCATCGAGCGATACCTTAAACAAACTCTCAAGCAAACAGTAAGCGAACCAGCAAAGCGAGTACAGAAACGCGAACTTTTTGTGCACTTCTCTCTCTCTCTCTCTCTTGTTTGATATACGTGAAGGCGTGTTACACCGCCACAGTTCTCGGAAAAATAATTCTGACTGCGCCCGCCGCGAAAATATATGTGCCGCATCAAATACCGCCGCTTTCCTTCCTCTTTTTTTTTTCTTTTTAAGAGGCAAAGAAACAGATCTGAGAAGCCCACTAGAGCGTGGAATTCCTCAAACGACTTGGAGCGAAGATCGCCGACGACCCTGCGCGCGCACCCCACGCCTCTCTTTCTTCTTCGCCATTGCCCTCTCTTGAAATCGACGAGAAACCGCGCACCATACCAACGCCACCACGAGCCAGATGTGTCAAGGTCTATGCCGCCGGCTGGCGCGACCGAAAATTTGGCGCGTCTCTCTCTCTTTCTCCCTCTCCTTGCAAGAGTGAAGGAACATCCCAAAGGCATAAATTTCAATGTGATGTGTGGCGGCGAAATGGAAGCTGAGGGGGGTTGATGCCGGGCGCATAGAGAGGCGCTCTCAATGGCCGACTTGGCACGCCACCAGAAGAGCTGCAGCCTCCAATTCTAAACGGCGCCCGGCGAAACAGTGGCCTAGTGTCGCATGCTCATTCTGGAAGCCGGCCACGTCGGTCGAGTGGCACGCAAGGCGAGACCGCGGCACGCTCCAAGTCAACAATCCTGAGGTCGTTATTTCGGGTGATGCTTGAAACAAAGCCACTGAAAAGCCCAAATGAAATATGCGTACTGTGGATGCAAGGACGTCGTTTAGGGTTGTATTAACACCAGTCACGCCTTATTTATTTTTGCGTGCTCATAACTTCTATTGTACTTAACAACACTTAATTAGCTCGCGTCTTCACTGAGTGGTTTCAATATCGTCCGCTTTTCATCCGCTACGGAAAACCTAAAATAAATAAATTAGACACTGCGTCCGCATATTTATCTTGAACGCTGCTTGACTACAAAAAAAATAAATCAGGAGTTTCAATTGAGTCATCAAGTGTCATAGAATTTGTTTCGTAGAAGAGCAAGCTTAGCAAGAAGCCGAAGTTCCTTTTCATCTGCTAAGGCAACACAGATTGTATACGTGAGTGCGTATTGTGTGTTGTATATAAGTGTCCATGCTAAAAGAATTCGCGTCTTCCATTGGTGTATCTGAAGCATGTCACATCTTCCACTCGACGCATAATAATCAAGTCTAGATCAGCGTACGAAATCTTGAGCGGCCGCGAGAACGGGAAAAAAAGAACCAAAGGGTGAATAATGACCGAAGCTGTCTTTATTTGTAATTAAATAGTTTACAGTGTCGTAAATCAATCGTCGCAAGAGAATATACAACCTCCTCGGAGTTCCCATTCGCATGAATGGGAGTTGTCGGCCTCCTCTCGTGCTCCATCCTTCGCGCTTATCGCGGCGTGGACCTAAGCTTCTTCGTAGTCGAGTCACGCGCGCGACGACATGAGCGGGCGACCGCGGAGATTCCGTTACCGTGAGATAGAGGAAGGGCAAGGGGCCGCCGACCCTGCAGCCACGTCTCGGAAGCCAGAGTGCTCTTGGTACGATAGCGTTGTTGATGCGCACAATACGAGGCCGAGGAGATTTTTCTGTACTTTACGGGGGTCGTATTGCAGGAGTAAACATTGCCCCGCCGCGGTGGTGGTCTAGTGGCTAAGGTACTCGGCTGCTGACCCGCAGGTCGCGGGTTCGATTCCCGGCTGCGGTGGCTGCATTTCCGATGGAGGCGGAAATGTTGTAGGCCTGTGTACTCAGATTTGGGTGCACGTTAAAGAACCCCAGGTGGTCAAAATTTCCGGAGCCCTCCACTACGGCGTCTCTCATAATCAAATGGTGGCTTTGGGACGTTAAACCCCACAAATCAATCAATTAATCAACCAATTAATCAGGAGTAAACATTATTCCTATCTATGAAGAGCACGGTTAACCGTTATCACGCGTTAATAAGGCAAAAAAAAGTGTCAGAAGCCTTATCAAACACGAACATTGACCATCGGCGTCCCGTCTCTGCGGCATGAATGGAAGCGATGCAGAAATCACCGTCACGCGATGACGTTACTAAATGACGTCATAATGACGTCATGCCTCCGATTCGTGGGCGCTGTACGAAACCACTTTAAGCGCAGAAAGCTATCGGAAGGAGGTGGAGGAGGCTCAATACATCGCCTGAGAAGAATAATAAAAAAACAAGGCCGTTTTTGCCTTCGAGTCGTCTTAGATGAATGCACAATGAATATTTCTGAGTTTAATCACGGCCACCTCGATATTTCATCCCACCTTAACGATCAACTGGTGTTGAAATGTGAAATTCCTTTTCAAGAGGGAAAAGAATATGAACTTGGATCAAAATTATAACATGTGATGGGCAGCATTTCAGCGTTATGCAGTTTAGACAAAGATCATGTTTTCCGTACACTTGCATTATTCGAACCTAAAATCGCCCCGGAAACCCGCCATGGTGGTTTAATGGCTGGGACGATACGTTGCGAAGCAACAGGGCACTGGTTCTAAATTCTTACGGGAGCTAACTGCAGAGAGTATATATGTGCTTAGCAGGCCCGTATCTAAGGGGGAAAATGAGCTAGTCCCCCCCCCGCTACGCCGCCTTCCTGAAATTCAGATGAAAGAGGGTGTCTTACTGAGCACAAATAATGAAAAAATATTGACACACCTCGATGGGCGCATGAAGAGGAGGAGGTCGAAGCGGTCTGGCTCACGAGCAGCTCGGTCTCCGTTTTCTGGCTCTGAGCTGTACCGATCTCAACCATTTCCTGTAAATAAACGCGTTTCATCGTCACAGTTGTGGTGGAAGGTGCTGGGTAAGCCAGCTACTGTCAAGCGAGACCGGAGAGCAGCCGTCTACTAACGACGGAACCGCAAGAGCACGAGCTTCGCCGCAGCCGTCGACTAGCGGGCTTGCCACCACTACCTCAAGATATGAACTTGGACGGAGACATCCAGCAGCCGGTCGCGAGGGCGCCGTCTTTCCACTACCGAGAGCCACGCACATTTACAGGAAAACCTGGCGATGACGTTGAAGAATGGCTCAGCCACTATCAACGGGTGAGCCGAGCCAATGGCTGGAATGCGGCCAGCCAGTTGTCCCACGTGGGTCTATTTCTCGATGGCAGTGCTTTAGTGTGGTTCGAGAATCACGAAGACACCTTGACAACATGGGCCCAGTTTATGGAGGAGATCAAGAAGTGCTTTGGCGACCCTGCGACGAAGAAGAAACGTGCAGAGCAAATGTTGTCGCAGAGAGCTCAAGCTTGTGGTGAGACATGCAGAACCTACATTGAGGAGGTACTGAAACTGTGCAAGTGTGTGGACACCAACATGACGGAAGAGGACAAGGTGGGCCACATTCTCAAAGGAATTGCGGAAGACGTCTACCACTTCCTTATCGGCAAGGAGAGTCTTGAGTCTGTGGCCGATGTGATTGGGCACTGCCGAACGTTTGAGGCCCTGAAGACTCGCCGCATCACTACGAAGTTCGGACGCCTTGCCAATGTTACGACCGTCGCCACTGTCGATGTGTGCCAAGACTCCGTGCCTACCGACCTTTCGTCAACGATTCGCCTCATTGTACGTGAGGAACTTCGTCGTCACCTTTACGCGCCCTTGAACGCCCGAGAACCACCGTGCGATACACCGTCCACAAGTATCAATGCTACGAGTTTCGAGGAGCGCAGCTATCCCAACCGCGGCCCTCAGCTAAGGGCTCCACCACCGACGTCTTCTTATGTAGAGCCGCCTTATGCTCCCCACAGTCGTTACGGCTACAACAGCCATCCACCTCCTTTTGCGTCTCAGTGGGAACAGAGCGCCGCGTACCCTCAACATCCAGCGACGTTCCCTATGCCCCGTGAACGGCCCGTCTGCTACCAGTGCGGTGTTCGTGGACATATCGCCCGATTTTGCCCAATGCGACGTAATCCACGTTCGACATTCCCTCAGAGATCCGCGACGTTTGCACAACGAAGCCAACGGCCTGACTACACCTACTGGCCCCCCAACCCAACTGACGAGCGGCACGCCTACCAGCCGATCAACCGGAGTGATTCGCCCGGATCTGTGCGCAGCTTAACGCCGCCCACCACCCGTCCACCTCGGTCACCATCTCCACGGCGCCGGTCACGAATTTCGTCTCCGCCACCGGGAAACTAGCCAGCGCGGCCGACGGAGGTGAGGTCGCTGGACGTACCGATTTTCATCAAAGAATGCCTCCACCAGTTTCTATGCTTCAGAATAAGGTTCAGGTACTTGTTGACGACGTTCCCACGATGGCATTGATAGATACTGGCGCAAGTGTTTCCGTGATGAGTTTAGTTTTTAAGCAACGACTGGGCCGTAAGGTTATGTTTCACTGGGACAAACCTGCCACATTTCGGGCAGTGAGCGGCGCATTCTTGCGTCCTGTCGGCGTCTGCACTGCGTCTGTTAGTGTTGCCGGTAAAACGTTCAAGGCGGAATTCACAGTACTGGCTCAATCAACGCATGACGTTATACTTGGCATAGACTTTTTGCGAGAGTGTCGTGCGACCGTGGATTGTGGAGCAGGTGAGGTTCTGTTGTCTACTCTCGCCCAGCAGCCTGATTGTGAGAAAGGTAACCTCACTGTAGCTAAAGATGTACTTCTGCCAGCGTGGTCCACGGCCAGCGTACAAGTGACCACTTCGGAAACCAACTCGAGTTTGAATTCATGTGACATAGTGATTGAGCCGTTGCCTGTAGCTTGTCTCAAGAAAAACATCTTTGTACCACGATGCATTGTATCTCTCGCAGACGAGACGGCTCAATTATGGGTGATAAACAGCTCACCCGAGTCGGTTGTACTACCGGCTGGTATGCGCCTTGCCCTGTTCGAAAAGCAGAGCAGCACCTGCATTGGAGCTTTAAGCGATCTTGAAAGGGCGGGTCCGGAAACTTCTGGTATGGAAGCTGAATTTTCAAAAATGGTTAGCAAGTCCATTTCCTCACAGAAGCGCAAAGACCTGGTTGCACTGCTGGCGAGACATGCTAAAGTATTTGATTTTGCACGGAAGGTGCCTAGGGCTCAGATACCGACCACGCGCGCTCGTCACAAGATCGATACTGGCTCTGCTCATCCTCTCCGACAAAAGCCCTATCGCGTGTCCGTGTCCGAACGCAAAGTTATTGCTGAACAAGTTGGCGAGATGCTAGCCACTGGTGTAATTCAAGAATCGTCAAGTCCGTGGGCTGCACCTGTTATTTTGGTAAAGAAAAAAGACGGGTCCTGGAGGTTCTGTGTTGATTATCGGCGTCTCAATTCTATAACCAAGAAGGACGTGTACCCCCTCCCCCGCATTGATGACGTAATTGACTGCCTTCATTCAGCTTCCTACTTTTCTTCGGTAGACTTGCGATCCGGGTATTGGCAGATTCCCATGGATCCAGTTGATAAAGAGAAGACGGCTTTTGTAACGCCAGACGGTCTATTTGAATTTAATGTTATGCCGTTCGGCTTGTGTAATGCTCCGGCAACATTTGAACGCTATATGGATACCGTCTTGAGAGGCCTTAAATGGGAAATTTGTTTATGTTACCTGGACGATGTGGTTATTTTTGGACGAACTTTTGAGGAACATAATCATCGCCTTGACGTTGTTCTAACATGTTTGGAGAAAGCCGCCTTGACACTGAACTCAAAAAAATGTCGTTTCGGTGAACGGCAAACACTGGTTTTAGGACACCTTGTGGACAAAGCTGGTGTTAGGCCGGACCCGCAGAAAGTGGACGCCGTCAGCAAGTTTAAGCAGCCACAGTCTATCCGCGAGCTACGAAGCTTTCTGGGCCTATGCTCTTATTTTCGCCGCTTTGTACCTAATTTTGCTGAAACGGCCCAGCCACTGACTGACTTGCTGCGCAAGGACGTCCCTTTCCACTGGACACCAAATTGTGAGTCAGCGTTTAAGCAACTAAAGTTCGCTCTCACTTCCGGGCCAATACTATGCCACTTCGATCCCTCTGCTTCCACGGAAATCCACACCGATGCCAGTGGAGTTGGTCTCGGCGCGGTGCTTATTCAACGACACAACAATGCTGAACACGTCGTCGCCTATGCAAGCCGGTCCCTGAGCAAGGCAGAGCGTAATTATACGGTTACCGAATTGGAGTGCCTCGCCGTCGTTTTCGCCGTACACAAGTTTCGCCCCTACATCTACGGTCGTCGTTTCTCAGTCATCACCGATCATCACTCTCTTTGCTGGTTGGTGAGCCTACGTGATCCATCTGGTCGACTTGCGCGATGGGCCATACGGTTACAAGAATTTAACTTCACGGTCCGCTACAAGAGCGGTAATCGCCACGCAGACGCTGACTGCCTGTCACGGCTTCCTCTACCAACGACCGAGTGTGAAGCTGATAATTTTGACGATTTTATCACAGCTATCGACTCTCATTTTCCTGACATCGCGGCTTTCCGGACAGCACAGCACGAGGATCATTGCTTAGATCACCTGTTTGCCTCCGCGAATGACCCGGCCAGTTCAAGCTCTTTTGTAGTTCATGACGCCGTCCTTTACAAGAAGAATTATTCTGGCCAAGGCGCCCGTCTGCTTCTGGTAGTTCCACGCACTCTACGTCCCCAAATTTTTCGGTTCTGCCATGACAACGCAACCAGTGGGCATATGGGCTTCGCCAGAACGTTTCATCGCATCCAGCAAAGGTTTTACTGGCCCAAGATGCGACGCGACACAGAAAAATACGTAGCGGGTTGCGAACAGTGTCAACGTCACAAGCGTCCCACGACTACATCACCCGGACTTCTCCATCCCGTACCACCTCCTAGCTCTCCCTTCGAGATTGTTGGTGTCGACCTTCTAGGTCCGTTTCCGCGTTCAGCCAGTGCCAATCGATGGGTCATCGTGTGCGTCGACCACCTGACGCGCTACGCAGAAACTGCGGCTATACCTACTGCAACAGCCTTTCACGTGTCGCAGTTTATGCTTCGGCATATCATTCTCCGTCATGGCCCTCCACGAGTCGTCATTAGCGACCGGGGACGTCAGTTCGTCGCTGACGTCGTTGAAGAGATCCTACGCCTGTCTGCCAGCCAATTCCGCCACGCAACCCCGTATCACCCCAGACGAATGGCCTCGTAGAGCGGACCAACAGGACGCTAACGAACATGTTGTCAATTTATGTTGATGCCAAGCACAAAAACTGGGACGAAGTACTGCCCTATATCACATACGCCTACAACACCGCGAAACACGAGACGACAGGGTACGCGCCCTTTTTCCTGCTCTACGCCCGCTCCCCTCGCAGTTGTCTCGACACCATTCTGCCTTTTACGTTAGATGTGGAAACATCGGTTGCCGAGTCACTATGCCGCGCTGAAGAAGCCCGTCGCGTCGCACGCCTTCGAACCATTGCATCTCAACAGCGCTCCAAGACCCGGTACGACGCCCACCATCACTCCGTTGCTTACACAAAGGGTGACCTGGTGTGGTTGTGGACACCTGTCCGCAAACGTGGTTTATGCCAAAAGTTTCTGGCCCGCTACTCCGGACCATTTGTAGTCATTGACCGTCTCAGTGACGTCACATACGTCATCTCCGGCGTCACAAGCAATGGTCGGCGCTCTAGCAAGACACAGCTGACACACGTCGCGCGCCTCAAGCCATATCACCACCAACCTTCCTATTGACTCGCCCAGTGGGCATCGTCTGCGAACGGGGGAATTGACACACCTCGATGGGCGCATGAAGAGGAGGAGGTCGAAGCGGTCTGGCTCACGAGCAGCTCGGTCTCCGTTTTCTGGCTCTGAGCTGTACCGATCTCAACCATTTCCTGTAAATAAACGCGTTTCATCGTCACAATATCTTTCAATACGTTCAATAAGTGTTAACCCCCACACTTTCGGAAATAATTCTTGGTTACGGGCCTGATGCTTAGGCGCATGTTAAATATTTCCAGGTGGTATAAATTAATCCCTAGTCCACCACGAAGACCTGTCTCATATAACGTATTTGGATCGCAACAAACAACTTCCTCTTTAATTACTATAAACAAAAAAAATTATCTAGGCGTGTATTCGCAACCTATATGTACGTGCTCGTTAAATAAGCATTTATGACTTTCTTACTTTCTCCAAGGAAATCCCGCACATAGTGTATTTAGACACTTGTTTGGAAACAAGTGATATCAAGGGGGAAGTGAAAAAGATTAACTAATATACGAGCGGATGGGGAGACGTGGACAAGGAGGCACTGTGAGAATACGACACCCGCCTGACACGACACAAGCCTCGGATGCTGCCAGACCCCATGATGACGTCACGAATTCGCTGCGGCGTGGGGCAGTAACTTAAGGAAGTTGTCCACACCGCCGCACACAACATGCAAGCCGCCAATAACGTGAGCAGCGGGCTCGGTGACTCTGGCAGACTCCGTGCACATTGCCCGGCCAACCATCTCAGCTGTGACGCTGTCCCAACATTTTCGAATTGCCTTCGAGCGCACCCCACCTCACCGCATTTCTGTTCCGTTCAAAGCGGTGATATGACGATGCTCAGACTGCTATAGAAGAAAGAAATGGCGGCGGGGTGGGGACCCCCGAGGGTCGAGAAACAAGGCTCTCCCTGTGACTGGCGAGTGAAAATGACCGCTTCCAAGAACTCCTCTTGAAGGGCCTAGATAGCCTGTGCCCGACCGGGGGGAGGGAGCAGAGCTGGTGAACTCAAGTTTGTACAGCGAACATCTTTGGGTGGTTGATTGCGTTTTCTATTCTTGTGTTTCGCTTTGTGAATGTTGCCAGACAAGACCAGAGATAGACACTGAGGATGAAATGCGCTTCGTGACAGGCGGATGCGGGGACAACTGCTGTTTTGCAGCCTGGCATAATAAACTAAGACGTGCGGTCGTACCGTCTGGCGTTTAGTGTCAAGCTAGGCACTTCGGCACGTGTTGTATTGTGACCCTCAATCGTAAAACGAAGTGGTTACAGTAGTTCATAATAAGACAGCCTGACTGGAAGAAGGCAGATCTATATAGTCAGCATTGAATATTATTGTCCTCTAAGAATTCTGCTGCGGTTGCAGAATCTATTTTTTTCATTCTATTTCCTCTTTGATAAAAAAACAAGCAAACGCGAGAACCTTAGACGAAAAAATAAGAGTAAGTGGGTCAGAAAAACGTTCAATATTAAAGTATTCTTAGCATTATAACGTGATGCTCATGATGATGGATCTCTAACATAAAAATGGCACCCAACACAAGTAGAAAAGAGCAACGTCAGACAACTAGGGGACACTTATGTAGTAGATATTACGGTGTCGTGCATTCATAGACCGTCTCTGTGAGCTCACAAATCATCGTTCATACTTCCATATGGTTCCTACTGCGCTCCTAAAATTTGCTCGATTGTACGCAACCCCAAATAGGAACATACACGATCAAACGTACATTACTAAAGCTTGTAAAGGCAAGGGCAATGTTCCTAAAGAGCCAAAATTTTTAATGCATTTGGCACAAATCACAGTATCAGGCATGGCACGTTGTTGGAGGCATGAAAGAACTATTCTTGCGATGGTCGTAGTTGTCGAGGTTCATAATGATGATGTTCTTGTTGTTTTCATCGTCATCGTCGTTGTTCAGTTATGCACGCACCCATTATTAAAAAAGAGGCAACAATGTTGAAGTTCCCGTAACATTAAAAGACTGAAAGGCTACACGAATGCCAATTTTGTTTCTAGACCAGCTAGAACAAGAGAAATAAGATCGAATAAAAGTTTCGGTAAATGAGTTAATAATTCAGACTTTCAGCTATATGGTGCCAGTATATTTTAGAGACCACACTTTGACTGATTCAACAGTCACGTTGCAAAGCTGCCAGCCCGTTTCGCCGTCTTTGATGGGCTCTCAGCACTGTGACAGGGAAGGCGAACCACTGGCAACCACCATCCGGCATGTGTCCTTTGCCGCAGAACAACGTCATCGCGTTGCCAAGAGTTCAAAAACCACGGGCATACGAGACCAGGCGAGAGGGGCCGTCGTCGCTACAACCGGCATTCGTGTGCGTGCCTTGACGGAGGCATGGCCGGGGCAACCATGCGAACCCTGAGACGGCGGCGGGCCGTTATTTTTGGCCCCAGAATTGCGAAGCTGCCGTGAGGGATGCGCGGATGCAAGAGAGACACTTACGCTGCAGACCGCCCTTTCTCCTGAGCCCGCAACGTTCTCTCTCCGAGGCTTAAGAGGACGGCAGACGTGCAGGGGAGGACGCGTACAGCGCAGGGCCATCGGGGACAAGGACCGGCGGCGGCAGAAAGAAACACTTCTTACACACGCCAAGACAACTTTTGCGTCACCCCGTTGGGCGCGTTAAAATGAGACAGCTCACCATTCTCTCTCCTCGCACTCTCGCAATGCATCTGTCTGTGTCTGGGAAAACAAGAAGAGTAGTTCCCAGCGGTGCTGTAACTCCAGGAAAGGTTGCAGTTACAGCGCAGCTGGGAGCGACTAACTTGGAGGCTGTGACCCCCGTAGATAAAAAAGATAAGGACAGTTTAAAGCTTCAGGGACATTCCCTGTGCTCGACGGCAGAAAAAAAAAGCAGACACGACACTCTAGTTCTTCCACGCACAGATATATTTCTCGCCTGATTAGGATAGCCCTACACGATCGCTCTCTTCTATGGCAGTGTGATGTGTGGTGCGCGTTTAAAGTGCGCGCCTTCGAAAAGTGCGCGTCACGGAAAAAAAAAAGAAAAAAAAAAGGAGAAATACCAGAGTGCACGTGCGGTGCTGCTTAAACAAGAATGACGACGTTAAAGAGCGTCAAGCACGAGGATGCGTGGCAGGACGTGAAGTAAACAAAAGGTAAAACATCCAATGGGCAGCGAACACGGAGATTTCAAGGCCCAATGACTTGACACCACGAAACAGGAGTATCTCCAATGAGAACGAGACAAGTGGGCCAGAGCTGAAGCAGGAGCCTGAGCAGACCAGAGCAAGGGGAGTTCGAGGCAGGCAGTGCAAGCGGAAGGTCGTCACCGGACCGGGCGCTGAAGATGAGCCGTTGGGTTTCGGACCCGAGCCTACAGGACTTCAACCGGCCGGGGCCTCCTGCTGTCGGGTTCCCGCTCCAAAGGACCGTGGCCATCCGGTCCTGAACTCCTTTCCAGGGCCTGCGGACTTTGGTTCCGGCAGGCGAGCTACAGCCGTCGGGCTCCGGGCCCGAGCTGTGCGCCCAGCTGCTTGACTACGTCGACCCTAGTTCCCTGACGCGTCGCCACCAGCCTGCGTTCTCCCGTCTCCGACGTGTACACGCTCCTCAAGCCGAAACCATCACGATTTGGTAGGGCTTTCCGACGTGTCGCCAGCAGCCAGCGTTCCCTCATCCTCGTCCAGCCCACGCACTGACGCCGGAGTCACGGCGTTCCGGTTTCTCATCACCGCCGAAAACCAACTTGTGGGTGAGACTGCACCGATACTCTTGCGCTACTCCCATCACTCAGCCCCTTTCGAACGTTAGGTTTAGTTACTGACTTTGAACGTTCTTGTTGGGTGTTTACAGATGTGTTTCGTCATGTCCAGTCAACTGTTTATTAAGTGTTTTGTTTTGTGAGGAATTTTCGCCTTTTTACTTTTCAATTAAACTTTTTGTGTGTTTCTTGGAAACCGAACGGCTTTGTCCTTATTAACAAAACTCTCTGAGGCTCAGCCCAGGAGGAAAACAAATCAGCAACAAGAACCTTGCATCACAAACTGGCGTCCGCGACAGGACAAAGTCGTTTGTTTTTCCAGTAGATTTTTTTTTTTTGACGCGGTTAACACGATGACGAACACGTGGGAGTTAATTGAGTTGGCGGATAAAATGGGACTGACGGGAGCGGAGTTTAGAGTATGGTACGAGGAGCGGATGGAGAGGGAGCGTGAGCAACGGGCTGCAGAACGAAAGGCGGCGAAGGAAAAGCTTGAATTGGTGCTTAGAGCTAAGAAGGAGGAGCTAGAGCGCGTAACGCGTGAAAATAAAGTGTTGCTAGAGCGTCAGACACGCATACTGAAGCAGCAGCTCCAATTAGAGAGGGTGGATTTCGAGCGGCGACTCGAGCTTGCGATGGCGAAAAGGGGGCAGCTGGCGATGCCGAAGGTCGAGCAAGCGGTGAATGTTTGCTCCGATAGCAGCGTTTGCTGGAGGGAAGTCGATTCCTGCAAGGTTGGCCTCGAGCCTCGCGACAGCCTTACTTCGGAGCGAGAAGCTCAGATAGAGGAAGGCAGAGAGGTGGACAGCCAAGAAGGCAGGAGTCATGAGGAGCTTGTTGAAGCGACGGAAAGCTTCTCTGGCTGGGAACATATTACTTCCGTTAGCTGCTTGGGGACCTCTGAGAGGCCAAGCACCTATGAAGAAGAGCGCCTGGATATGGGCGACCTAGAAGCTGTGAAAAATGTTGTGGAGCAAAGCTTCGATAGCAGGGAACAAAGAAGTTCCATTCAGAATGAGGTGTGTATCAGAACGTCTCAAAGGCCGAGCACATTTCAGGAAGAGGTAGGGCTACCTCTCAATAGCTCCATGGAAGGAGCGCTAGAACGTCATTGGGATGATGGCAGCGAATGCCATGAAGGCTCTGATATAGTGGCCACTGATGGTTTTGTACCGACAGAGGTAGCAGCAGGCACCATGTCGATGGTCCTAGACCATACGTATATCTCGCTCAGAGAGAGAGGGGATTCTAGTTCACAGGATAGCGTAACTGCTATTTGTCCGAGAAAACACGATGGGAGTGCTGAAGCACTCTTCAAAATAAACAGTATCGAATCGGAGGTGGGCTCGATAGTAGGTATGGAGAATGCCAGACAGGGTCTTGAACCTGAGAACGTGATTGGTTTTGAACCTATAATTAAGTCCACTCAAGATGAGCTGTATAATGACCGAGCACAAGGGCATTCCTTCTCAAGAATCCAGGAACCTCACACGCTTGTCGGAGCGTTTGGGCTTGCTGAGGGCACACCGAGCTTGTGTTCATTAGATGGTGAACTAAAAGAAAGCATTTGTGTGAGAGATTGTGGCATTTGGACATTCGTGTCTCAGTGCGTTTCGTGTCGACGCCGACGGCTCGAGACCGCGCCCTGTTCCTCTGTGACCGGTAAGCGTTCATGTGGCCGGCGGGGGCGCAGACACGCGTTTCAGCGAACGTGCATAAAAGCATGTTTGCCACAGTTACTTTCGAAACGTGCGAGAAGGGCAGTGCGTCTGGTTTGGGACGCAATAACCTGAGTGTAGAGTTAGAAAACCGGTAGCTCTTTCTGGACTTCGACTTTTAGATGCGGACACAAGTAGCTTTGTCCATAGTCGATTTTGTAGTAAAAAGGTTTATTCTGTGTTTCAGAACTTTTAAATGCAATTGGGTGAATCTAAAGTTTACGTGTGGACATTTGGACGATGTAGCGAACTGTAGCCCGGTGATGTGTTGAACTGCGTGGTGCAAATATGTGGTTTAATTGTGACGTAGTGCAGAACGCGCACTCATCGGCAGTTTTTTTTTTTTCTAAAAAAAAAAAAAACTTGAATAAAAGGGGGGCGTATGTGATGTGTGGTGCGCGTTTAAAGTGCGCGCCTTCGAAAAGTGCGCGTCACGGAAAAAAAAAAGAAAAAAAAAAGGAGAAATACCAGAGTGCACGTGCGGTGCTGCTTAAACAAGAATGACGACGTTAAAGAGCGTCAAGCACGAGGATGCGTGGCAGGACGTGAAGTAAACAAAAGGTAAAACATCCAATGGGCAGCGAACACGGAGATTTCAAGGCCCAATGACTTGACACCACGAAACAGGAGTATCTCCAATGAGAACGAGACAAGTGGGCCAGAGCTGAAGCAGGAGCCTGAGCAGACCAGAGCAAGGGGAGTTCGAGGCAGGCAGTGCAAGCGGAAGGTCGTCACCGGACCGGGCGCTGAAGATGAGCCGTTGGGTTTCGGACCCGAGCCTACAGGACTTCAACCGGCCGGGGCCTCCTGCTGTCGGGTTCCCGCTCCAAAGGACCGTGGCCATCCGGTCCTGAACTCCTTCCAGGGCCTGCGGACTTTGGTTCCGGCAGGCGAGCTACAGCCGTCGGGCTCCGGGCCGAGCTGTGCGCCCAGCTGCTTGACTACGTCGACCCTAGTTCCCTGACGCGTCGCCACCAGCCTGCGTTCTCCCGTCTCCGACGTGTACACGCTCCTCAAGCCGAAACCATCACGATTTGGTAGGGCTTTCCGACGTGTCGCCAGCAGCCAGCGTTCCCTCATCCTCGTCCAGCCCACGCACTGACGCCGGAGTCACGGCGTTCCGGTTTCTCATCACCGCCGAAAACCAACTTGTGGGTGAGACTGCACCGATACTCTTGCGCTACTCCCATCACTCAGCCCCTTTCGAACGTTAGGTTTAGTTACTGACTTTGAACGTTCTTGTTGGGTGTTTACAGATGTGTTTCGTCATGTCCAGTCAACTGTTTATTAAGTGTTTTGTTTTGTGAGGAATTTTCGCCTTTTTACTTTTCAATTAAACTTTTTGTGTGTTTCTTGGAAACCGAACGGCTTTGTCCTTATTAACAAAACTCTCTGAGGCTCAGCCCAGGAGGAAAACAAATCAGCAACAAGAACCTTGCATCACAGGCAGTGAGTGAAGTAAGAATCGTTGTCAGAAAAGACACCAATGGCTAAGAATCATGGACACGGGTGACTAGTCAACTGAAATCGGCGATAAGAAGGACATAGTAAGCGCACTTCTGCGCTTGTTCATGTTCTTTCTATCGCCCGTCTTCTTGGCTTATGCCTATGAATAAACGCACCGTTCATAATTCCCACCTTCGTCTGTACATCTCATCGACCATTAGGTCCGTTGCCTATACTTAGTGCGAGCACTGCTCGTAGAGGATGATAGAGAAGGCGTATACTAATGTAGGGGAAAACCGAGATTGAGTTACTGACGCCTCTGGCACGTCAATCTCCCAAGGCATCTGTCCGAATGACCAGGGCGTCTCCGTTCTACCGAGTTTCTTGGCTCCCAAAACAGCGGCCTCGCAGCACATCGTTTCGAGCGTTCACGTAAGTAGACAACAACACGGTGAAGCCGCCCGGACTCGAGCGAAGTGAACGCCCGAGGAGGGAGCAGCGGCTAATCGCTAGCTTTGGAGAGAACTTACACTAACAGCTGCAGAGCCCTCCCTCTCGCTGCGCAACGCGCGACCACTGATGAAGTCGCCAACTTCAGACAGCCTTCGTTCGATATATAGGAGGATTAAGATGATGAAGACGACCTGCCTTCTAAGCTGACGTCTCGTCGTAAATCTATGCATTCCGAAGAAACCGGCTCTACGCGCAATATCTCGCGGTATAGAGTGCCGTTCGGAGAAAAGCCGCGTTTAAGCGACGTCTGGCGATTCCTCACGTTTCCGGTTTCTCCAACAAATCGCTTCTGCTATATATTCGTGGTTTCGCAAAATGCGTTCTCCGAAAGAACTCATGTTTCACAAGCAGTGAAAAATTTCGTCTGATGCTCTGAAGTTGGAGTTTAGCACCTATTTTCTTCGGCTCCTGTTCACAATGTTATTTATACTGCTGACGAGTCCCTACGAAGCACTGCCCCATTAACGGGACAGCAAAATAACTTTGATCGATGTGTCTCTAAAGCGTTCCGCTGTGGTGGCTGCTGTTACTGAGCTACACAACACGCTGCTTAGCTGGATAAATGGGCGCAAAAGTGACGAGCAACGCTACACTGTATATTACATACATTGTATGAGCGGCTTCTCCTATTCAGATTCCTTTCGGACAACAAAGCAATCCATTGAGCAACCATGAGTAACTTATTCAGATTTCAAAGCGTTACAAAAGCTGACCGCTCTGGTCTCCACCTAGCCGGTCATGCATCCATACAGGGCCGACTTAGTCGTGTACACACAACGACCCCCACTTCCCCGCTCTTTTTTACTTTCATATTTTCCTACTCTCGGTAGGCGCTTGGCATGCGAGGCTGTGTCTCGGCTGCGGAGTTCAACAGTGACACGTGAACTCTCCCGCCTCTCCTTTATCATTATTATTTTCCTCGTGATAGTGTGCTCCAACGTGCCACTGCCGTGTAGCATGACGTCCCTCGAATAAAGCGACCGCTTGAGCGGTAGCTGCTCCGTGCCCAAGGATTAAGCCTAGTAGAATGACAGCCACCAAAAAAAGAAGGGCCGCCCTCTTCACCCAAAAGACGACGGCTGCCTACCTGCCTGGCCGGAACGTGTGCCAGCGTGTAACATCGGACAAGGCGGGCGGCCTTTCCAGATGCCACGCTCTGATGATCCGTGCTTATAAGACTAATCTAAATAAACGCTGGCGAACCTTGTGCAGGCTTCACAACGTGTGTTCGTCTGTGTCATCGTTTTTCGATGGTATATCTTTTAGCTTGCTGTCTACTTTAGCCGTCAGGTCTCCGGTGTGAAGCTTGATTCTTGTCCGCCCACGTCGCAAGCACATAGCCATTGTCGTTTCCTTGGCAACGCCGTCGATCGAAAGTACTTGTAGCCCATATCAAGGCGACCGAGATAATTTTAATTTCTATATAACCTGACAACTACTCGCTGTCTTTTTCACTTTGTACTTTCCCGATATGTCTAGCTCAGTTTACCTGATTCCCGGTTTCATTTATTCCCTTTCTAGAGTATCTCGCATCACTATAGCGTCATTTAAAAGAAAACTGCGGAGGTCTTGAATGGCAACAACTACAAATAGCCGACAGCCACCCTAATATAGAAAAGCAGCAGCGACCATTGAAAGCAAGTTCACTTGCTGTTTAAAATACAAGGGAATACGCTGTTTTCATGCAGTAACCAAATATATTATCATGAAGCGCCAGTAGTCTGAATTTCGCGCGGAGTGTCATTCATCTCCGTTCAGCATAATTCCCTCAAAGATGAGCGCATCCGGAGAACTGGCGAGGTTTAATGAGTCCTTCATGGCGGTTTATTAAACGTATTCAGGCTCTCTCTCTCTCTCTCTCTGCTTAGAAATACCCATGAACGGCGCGCATACCACCTATTTTTGAGCACGTTTTCGGTCGATTCAGTTTACTTTATTCAGTCCCCTCGACATTTTTCGTCGTAGTCGAAAGAGGAGAGCCGGAGTGGAACCACTTCGTGCACCCACGGTTGTCCACGATCAAGCGTGAGTTACGAGGGGGTGGGTCAGACGCGAAAACGAGCCCAAGTGGCGCTGGCCTGAGACCCCCCCCCCCCCTACCCTGCTGGAAATATGACGTCATGTTCTCGCATAGAGTGTGGACTTATTCGCTCGAACACAGCGCTCCAACGGCAAGGCGCGTTACAAACGAGCGCTAAGTCGTACGGCGGAAAAGATGCGACGTCAGCTTCGCTTTCGATTGTCATCTGCTTGCACGTGCTGTTGGAGTTCATGCCCCACTTTCTGGCTGGGTATGTTACGTTCTATACGTTGCACTGCCTGTACCCTTTTATTCCTTCTTTCTGCATCGGCTTCCCCTGATCTCATTGGCGTCCGCTTCCGGTTTCGGTGAAAAAACGAGCCTTCGCGTGCAAGTAACCCCGTTTTTGGGAGGGCGTCCCTAAATCAAGGACAATCGGCTCCCAGCACGCCTTTATCTCCGACTCCTATCGCACAGCCATCGCCGCGTGTCTTCATTTTACCGCCCGGAGTCATCCAATATCCCTTATCCTCGCAATCTATTGCCTTTGATCTAGCAATAGAAGGGCACCCTTTGTTGACCAGCGATCGAACTCGGGCGCGAGCCACGGATCCTATATCAGCCGAAGCGCTTGAGAAAAGCCATTTGATCACAGCCCATGCTGCACTGTAGGGTTTATCGACATGTTGCGAAGAGAGGCCGTCATTCACAGTACGAAACAACTCCGCCTGAACTTCATCTTCCCAGCTTGTCTCCGTTTATATATGTTTTTTTTTACATCTCACGGCGCAAAACGCTATGAGCAACAGCTTCGCCATAAAGGGGAACGCGCTTGCTATTGCACATTGGTGGTCTGCAAGCCAACTTACCCACTGAGGACTTATTAAGCCAAGTATGCTCATGTAAAGGCCATCGCGTTGTCAAGGTATCCGAAGCTATTTTATAAAACACTTACTAAGTAATTAGTATTGCAGGAAAATTTACGCTTTTTCTTCCGGGGACTGCCATGTATGGCCTACAAATTAGTCTCAGGATCCGAACTCTTAATGTTTTAAACACGTGCTTCTATCTCAGAAACAGACAATAAAAGCGGGACTCAAAATTTTATATGCAGTTGCATTTATATGCGTTCTTGTAGCAGGAACAACAAAAAGCGTGGTTCCTCCTACAACAAGAAAAAATATAGAAGTGAGCGCTTCTTCACTGCTCTGTCTTATTAGTCACAGCACTTTCGAACGACGCTCCCTCTCTTAACTATAGAGCAACTTGAGCAAAGCAAAGTTGTCTTGATACTTGCACTTCCGCAATCTGCGTTTCCTTTATCCAACAAAAGCGTTTCTGTTAATGGGCGCAACAATTCTTTGCAAACCATCGTCAACGGCTGTGTGTCCTGTCGTATTATCTCTTTGCTCAATAAAACAGACTGGGAGTGTACAAGTTCGTATACTGCTTGCGCACTACGCTGTCATTTCTTAGTAGCGCTGTGTATACTCGTATCTACTGTCGCTCTGCGTGTAGTTTCATTTAGCTGAACCTCGAGAACGATATTTCTTTTATCGGCGTTCGTGGGATAAGCAAAACTCTTCCCTTTCTCTTTTATCTAAGTTCGTCAGGTTTAAGACCCTACAAAAACTTTCACTCAAAACGAAAAGAAAAAAAAACAACCCCCGAAAGAAAATCCCGGCGACCCACACTCTATACACCGTCAACTTTTGTCCGAGTTCCGGAGAAGAGCGAAGTGTTTCTTAGCATCACTCACTCCGTGAACGCCAACGCTAACATGTCGCGAAAAGCACGACCCAGGGTATAGCTCAAGATTTTAAAGCG
>WOVY01001207.1:0-27656 GCA_013436015.1 Rhipicephalus annulatus
ACAGTGTAGTGGAGCATACGCACTAACGTGTATGCGCCTTCCAAAGAGAAGGAAAACCCCGTGCTCTGATTGCACGAGAACCTGGGCCGCCTTTTGCCAGACTTGTCGTACGGCCACTTCGTTGCGACATCGTTGCGACTTCTCCAGTTCAATAAACGTCATCACATTTGGTGGAGGCTGCTGAGATCCCCAAGCAGACCTGGAGCTCCGCTCTCGCAAGTTGCCCGAGAGACCACTGCAAAACATGACTGACGCAGTCACCAACCAGCCCATCCAAGCCCAGCCAGCACCACCGGCTGTCCTATCTACCTGCCCCGGCGCTACTCGCCAACGCGACCCACCAATCTTCAGCGGCAGTGGTGAGCAAGACGTCGAAGACTGGCTCTCCTTGTACGAACGCGTAAGCGCCAGCAACAAGTGGGACAAACGACTCTAAGCTCGCCTACGTTATCTTTTACTTGGCAGACGTAGCTAAACTTTGGTTTACGAACCGCGAAACCGCCATCGCCAACTGGTCCTCCTTTAAGACACTCGTCACTGAAGCGTTCGGCCGACCAGAGGGCCGCAAGCTCCGCGCTGACCAGCGCCTGCGCCACCGAGCCCAGCAGCCTGGCGAGACATTTACTAGTTACATAGAGGACGTGCTCGACCTCTGCAGGCGTGTGAATTCATCTATGCCCGAAGAAGAAAAATTCGGCAGATTCTCAAGGGCATTGAGGATGGCGCATTCCAGATGTTGCTAGCGAAAAGCCCGAACACGGTGGCAATCCTCGTAAGCCTCTGCCAGAGCTTTGATGAATTGCGCCGTCAGCGTTCCATCGCCCGACAGAGTGTCCCACCGCCGGATTCAATCTCGGCCGTCGCACTCACAAATGCCAAGGTTTGCCAAGAAAGTCTGTCCATCCAGATCAAAGACTTCATCAGGGAGGAAGTCGCCCGACAGCTCTCCCTGCTGCCGCATAGCGACGCGCCCACCGCAAGCCTGCCTACGACACTGCAGCAGGCCGTACGCATGGAAATTCGTGATGTCCTCCCTACCGTGCAGGCCCCTTACCCATGCACTTCAGTAGCACCAAATCTCTCAGCTGTCGGCTACGCACCACCTGCACCACCTTCACCTCTCAGCTACGCAGCTGTGGTCGCGCGGCCCCCACCGCACCCAGTCGCCTTATCAGCTCCACCTCCTCCGGCCTCGCCTCCAGTTTACAGGCCCTCACCTTGCTTTTTCCGTCGATCTAATGAGTGGCGCACCCAAGACAATCGTCCTATCTGCTTCGCCTGTGGCATCGCTGGCCACATTGCACGCTTCTGCCGCCGTCGCCCCACACCGGCAAACGCATACTTCGGAACTCCTACCTACGCGCCGCAGCAGGCCACCGCATCTGCATATGAACAGAGGCACTCAGACTCGGATCGCCGCCTATCGACTGCTCGTTTCATATTCCCTCATCGCCGGTCGCCATCGCCTATGCGTCGTCAACCAGCTCTCGAGGAGGGAAACTAATCAGTGCAGTTCCGGAGGCAAGAACTGCAACTTGTGCGCAATTCCCAAGGCCTCCGTTTTCGCCGAAAAATGTTGTTGATGTCGATGTTGAGGGAGTCGCCACATTAGCATTAATTGATACCGGGGCCGCCGTTTCTGTGATGGACGCAAAATTTTGTCGGAAACTGAAGAAAGTGACCACATCTCTCTGTGGCATGGTGCTGTCCACAGCTAGCGCGCAACGCATTCATCCCTCGGCTATGTGTACGGCGCGCGTCGTCATCCAAGACGTTTTGTACGTCGTACAGTTTTTTGCTCTGCCATCTTGCTCTCATGACCTTATCCTCGGTTGGGATTTCTTGTCAGGTCATGAAGCTATCATCGATTGTTCCCGTGCCGAAGTGTCCCTTGTGCCAACATATCAATTTCCACCACCCGACCGGTCTCCTCGGCTCTGCAAACTCATCGCTGACGACGACATCACCTTGCCCCCTGAAGCTTCGGTCCCTGTAAGCCTTTCATGTGTGGCGCAACCTGACGCCACGGTGGTGTTTACGCCATCTCCTGTTTTTACTGAACGCAAGGGCATCGTTCTCCCATTTGCCGTTCTTACAATTTCATCTGGTTTAACCGTAAAGCTGGTTACCAACCACTGCAACTACCCCATTGGCTTACTTCGTGGGGGAAACGTTGGGATATGTGCAACCTGTCGACCATATCGATGATATTATTCTTCCCGACGAAATGCCATGTCACATTGCCGCAATAACTCATGCGTCTGAGCCATCAAGTTTCTCAGCCTTCGACAATGCTATTGACGCAGACCTTCCCCTCTCGCATCGCCGCACACTTGTTGCTCTCCTTAACAAGTTTCGCTCTTCTTTCGACTTTCAAGAACCTGTTTGGGCCGCACCACGACTATCACTCATACTATTGACACCGGCTCACATTCGCCTCTGCGACAGCGTCCTTACCGCGTTTTCGCCGAAGAGCGCCGCGTCATTACGGAGCAAGTAGACGGACATGCTTAAACGTGGAGTGATACAGCCTTCTCAAAGCGCTTGGTCATCGCCTGTCGTTCTGGTAAAGAAAAAAGATGGCACCGTTCGATTTTGCGTGGACTATCGCCGCTTAAACAAGATTACGAAGAAAGATGTCTACCCGCTACCACGAATAGACGATGCTCTTGACTGTTTACAAGGCGCCGAGTACTTTACATCCTTGGATCTGCGTTCAGGGTATTGGCAGGTGCCAATGGCTGAATGTGATCGCCCTAAAACAGCCTTTGTAACGCCAGATGGCCTATATGAGTTCAATGTGATGCCATTTGGGCTCTGCAACGCACCTGCCACATTTGAGCGCATGATCGATACCATCTTGCGTGCCCATAAGTGGAAAACTTGCTTGTGTTACCTGGACGACATCGTAGTCTTTTCGTCTGATTTCCCGACACATCTTGTTCGCCTCCACGAGATTCTGACGTGTCTAACTTCTGCGGGCCTACAACTTAACTCCAAGAAGTGCCACTTCGCAGTACGAAAACTAACCATCTTGGGACAAGTCATCACAAGAGACGGTGTTCTTCCGGATCCCGATAAGCTTCGGGCTGTCGCTGACTTCCCATTGCCCACATCACTGAAAGTCCTAAGAAGTTTCGTCGGTCTCTGCTCCTACTTTCGTCGCTTCGTGCGCAACTTTGCGTCCATCGTCGCACCTCTCACGAGTCTGCTTTCCAACAGCAAAGGTATATCTGCATGGTCACCTGCATGTGACGACGCATTTCGTCAGCTGCGCCGCCTGCTGACCTCACCACCCATTCTTCGTCACTACGACCCCGCTGCTGCCACAGAAATTCACACCGATGCAAGTGGCATCGGTTTTGGTGCAGTTTTGGCACAAAGGAAAGGCACCCAAGCCGAATACGTAGTCGCCTATGCAAGTCGCGCTCTCAAGAAGGCTGAATTGAATTACTCCGTCACAGAGAAGGAGTGTTTGGCCATAATCTGGGCCTTGACGAAGTTTCGCTCGTACCTTTACGGCCGCCCTTTCGACGTGGTCACAGACCACCACGCTCTATGTTGGCTGTTCACATTAAAAGACCCGTCCGGACGCCTGGGACATTGGGCACTTCGATTACAAGAATACGACATTCGTGTAGTATATCGTTCCGTTCGCAAGCATGCGGATGCCGATGCACTTTCGCGATCGCCATTAACCCCAGATGTGACTTCTCTGTCACCACTTTTACCACCTTGTCACCAATAGACACCACTGACATGCTTTCGGAGCAGCGTAAAGATCCATACCTTGCATTGTTACTCGACTACCTTACCGATCCGTCTGCTGTCCCTTCCACGAGAGCGCTACGCCGACAAGCAGCCCACTTTTCCGTGCGAGACAGCATTCTGTACCGCCGCAACTACATGCCTGGTGGTCGGAAGTGGCTCCTTGGCTGTCCCAACTCATATGCGCTCTGACATCTGCATGAATTTCCATGCAGACCCTCAAAGTGCTCACGCAGGTGTCCTGAAAACCTACGAAATGCTGCGCCAACGATATTACTGGCGAGGAATGTATCGCTTTGTGCAGAAATACGTTCAGTCTTGCACCACTTGCCAACAAAACAAGACACCTCCGCGGCACCTTACTGGCATGTTACAGCCACTCCCATGCCCGGCTCGCCCATTCGACCGCGTGGGTATCGATCTCTATGGCCCCCTTCCATATAGTCGCTTTGGAAACCGGTGGATTATTGTCAGCGTCGATCATCTGACATGCTACGCTGAGACTGCAGCTGCGCCCACGAAGTTGCACTCTTCATTCTCCGCAGCTTCATTCTCCGCCATGGGGCTCCACGGGAATTACTCAGTGATAGGGGTCGAGTGTTCCTGTCGGAGGTCATCCAAGCTATTCTCGCTGAATGCAACATCATCCACCGGAAATCTACCGCTTACCATCCACAGACGAATGGTCTCACTGAACGGTTCAACCGCACACTTGGCGACATGCTGAGGATGTACACCTCCTCCGACCACACTAACTGGGACGCTGTCTTGCCTTTTGTTACCTTCGCTTACAACACCGCGACGCAAGCGACTACCGGTTTTTCCCCGTTCTTTCTGTTGTACAGCTGCGAACCATCCCACCCACTCGACACCATACTCCCGTACCGCCCTGATGCATCGGAGTGCTCCCCGCTTTCGGAAGTCGCCAGATACGCTGAAGACTGCCGTCAGTTGGCTCGGTCTATGACAAGTGAGGCTCAAGGTCTACAAAAAACCCGACATGATGACGCTCATCACATAGCGCCTACGTTTCGTACTGGCTCCCTCGTGTGGCTTTGGGTGCCCCCGCACGTTCCTGGCCTGTCTTCTAAACTTCTGGCCCGGTACCATGATCCATACCGTGTCGTTGACGCAACCTCACCGGTGAATTACATCATCGAGCCCTTAACACAATCGCCAGATTTGCGCCGTCGAGGACGCGAGACTGTACACGTCGACCGTCTCAAGCCCTACTACGACCCCCTCATTGTGCCTACTCCCTGAGGCGCCAGGATGGCTACTCTTCAACCCGGGGGGTATTGTAGTGGAGCATACGCACTAACGTGTATGCGCCTTCCAAAGAGAAGGAAAAACCCCGTGCTCTGATTGCACGAGAACCTGGGGCCGCCTTTTGCCAGACTTGTCGTACGGCCACTTTTCGTTGCGACATCGTTGCGACTTCTCCGGTTCAATAAACGTCATCACAACAGTCGTGTTTTACTTGGCACTTGCAGCGAACTAACAACAAGATGATTGCGAAACAATTCGCTATCACTACGGACATGACGACTTGGAAAACGCAAGCTGGATGCCATTTTCGGGTGTTCAGCTTGTGCTGCGATTGTTTCACTGTAAGGTAAATTGGCGGTAGCATCGCGAAGTCGACAAGGCAGCTACCGGCGTGTAAAGGGCCTTTTCGGCAGATACCGCAGCCACCAAGCCGAAATTGCGCCTTCTCATCGCACAATGTCTCAGTTCACAATGTCTCAAGTGCCATTAGGTGAATGTACAACATCAAAAATATTTGGTGAAAAATGCACTAAGCCGCGCAGTGCTTAAAAAAAGTAAAAGTGCACAGTTTTAAAGGCTAATATCAGATGGTTTCTATGTTATTTGTAGGTCTTAGCTAGGCGATGCTTAGTTCTTTTTACAGTGATTCTCAGAGAAGACAGCTTGGAGTTACACTGCAGACAATCAGAGATATGACGCGGATGTCCAGTTTACAGATAATACATTGCGTTGAAGCGAAGTGCTTGCACCCCTCGTAAATCTATGGTTATGTCATCGTTGACGTAGGCCTTCCATCAATTCAAGGTCTTCGTGCAGCAACCAATGTATTTGCCGCTCGCTAACATTCTTTTGTCCTACCTTCTCGCGGTATTTGGCTCGCTGTCATGGATTCTCAGCCATTTGATGTAGGGCTAATTGCTGCATTTTTCGTTTTACTGGACTAATGATGAGTAGCAGAAACCACCAAGTTTATGCGTCAGATACCTGTTTGTGAGAGTAATAGCTTTTGTCTGATAGGCCACACAGTGTAACATGCCAATTCGACGGCGACAGTTGCATTTTTCTAATAAGAAAGTGTTTGATTCTGGTGTCCACCACGGCTACACTAACGCATTTCCGTCACAAATATGACGTCGTGAAATATATGTAAACAGACGATCACGAAAAAATTACAACAAATTTCAGCGCTGGGAGTCAAACCTACGAACCTTCACTCTTGAATGCGCGGCGCCAAACGACTACGCCTCGAAAAAAATGTTTTTCGGCATATCAACTGCGAGCTGTGTATTACACCCTTCATCGTCGGCGGAATTTCCGAGCTCGCCGACTTAGCGAGTTTTCCATCATCATTAGCAAGGGGATGGTAGAGGCCCGAAGAGCTCGCTTTAAAGATAGTCGCCCGGTGCGATGTGCTGTGGTAGCAGTTGGTCTCGTGATTGCAGCGGTTGCTACGTTGGTACATCTTGTGCTTTCACTGCAAATTTATGTGAGCACGAAGGTCACTTCGCTCACTGCAGCGCCTGCTTCTCAAAAGGAGCCCGCCACTCAGAGAACGAAATCGCGACTGTAACAGTTAGTACTTTGCTTTCATCCGGGGTATACTTGTGCTCGTTTTGTGCGTAATCCTTTGTCTTTAAACAGTGCGCTTCAAGTGTGGAGCTTTGATTGTCACGATGTGTGCTTAATCACCTGGCACGAATCGTTTGCATAAGCGGGATGAACACATGAGGCAGGTAAGGGTAACACGAACGTCACCTTCATTACATACAAACAAGTGTAAGTGCACAAAAAATTGAAAAATATAAGATTCAAGAAATATATCGATGTCCTGCCCCGCCGCGGTGGTGTAGTGGCCATTGTACTCGGCTGCTGACCAGCAGGTCGTGGGTTCCAATCCCGGCCGCGGCGGCTGCATTTCCGATGGAGGCGGAAATGTTATAGGCCCGTGTGCTCAGATTTGGGTGCACGTTGAAGAACCCAGGTGGTCAAAATTTCCGGAGCCTTCCACTACGGCGTCTCTCATAATCATATGGTCATTTTGGGACGTTAAACCCACATATCAATGAACAAATATATTTGTTTTCATAATGGATCTATTCATAATACAAAGAGAGGGGACAGCCTTAGCGATTGCCCCTACTTACTTCGATAGGTTCAGATGTATATCCATTCACTACTAATGACGTTTCTAAGTCTGAGTAAAGTACGCACAGGACGTCGGGTAAATGTGCTGGGAACTCATAGCATGGGAGGGAGAATCGCAGAACGTTCTACTCGTTGTTGCGAATGCGGCGCTGCCAGTCGTACTTAGAAAGTGGTTTAACACTTATGCGGCCCTAACAGATGTGCCGCTTTCATAAGCATTGTTGTGTGACGTTTTAGATGCGGAAGCATCTTATACTCGCGCCTTGTAGTGCGCCGTCCGCGCCGTCTGCACCGCTTCTCGAACATTCGACAGCTGACGCGCGCGCATGCGCCGTCGCACCGTCGCCCACCATCTGTGCCGCGCGCGCGCTTCTCCTTCGAGAACATTCGACAGCTGACAGCGCATGCGCCGTCGCGCTGTATATATACTCAAGGTCGGCGCTCGCTCGCTCAGTTGCCGCTCGTCCGTTGGTTTGTACGGCGCGTCGACGTCCAAGGTCGCGGTGAAATGAATTCCAACGAATCCACAAACACAATGATCGACGTCCTTCGACCAGCGCCGCCCTTTCGCATACGTGTGTACGTGTTCACTCATTTAACATCCCCTCCTACAACCACGTTAACCAATTTAGCCATCGACCCAAGTAAGTCGCAATTTAACACCCCATTTCACAACCACGTTAACCAATTTAGCCATCGACCCAAGTAAGTCCCACTTTAACACCTCGTTAACCAATTATATGCTCCACATCCTCCTTAGTGTTCCCCCGAGGGAAGCTGCGGGCAATTTTTTTTCTTCATTCATACCCTTTCGGTCGTGATAATGTAAGTGGTCAGACGCCTGTGCTATGGCGATCAGATCTTTTATCAAGGGCGAATGTATTCTCACGTTACAACAATTGTTGAAGCGTAAATATGAACGTTCGGACGTTTTTGTGTGCAGCAACTAAGTGTGGTGCTTCTCAGCACGTGGATGACTTTGTAATGCCATGCATAGAGCAAAGAAACAATTGGAAAGAGCATTGCGCAATGTGCTAAAGCGAATGAATTAAAGGGAAAGAAAGTAATAAAGAAATAAAGAAAGAAAGAAAGGAAGCAAAGAAGAAGGAAAGAAAGTTAGGCATGCACATGCCAAGCTTCTTTAGGCCCCCGTTTCCCAATTGGGGAACACTTTTTTATTTTCTACCATTGTTCTTTATGTTGGTCAAGATTAGGTGCAGGGTTTTCTGACGTCACACGTCCTTGTGTACGTGCGTGCCGTGACTAGCAGTAAATGTAATCGGCATTTAGTTGTTAGGAACCCAGTCTGCCGCGCTGAACGACAAGCACGTAACTAGAAAGTGGTACTGAAGTATCAATTTTTTTTAGTGCGCGTGTGGAAGCTGCGTTGGAGCCACTCTGACGTCAAAAGGCCGGAATATTGCGATACAAGCATCGAAGAAGAGTTTGCGTTATATACGCTTTTGACTACTGTATTGCTTGGCATTTTGTGCTTTACATTCAAAACTCTGTTACAATTATTGCAACTGAATTTCGTTTTGATAGCGAGTTGCAAACCATGTTGCTCGTAAGCTATTTATAAGATCAGGACATATTAAAACGGCCTGGTAAGGTGAGTAGGTCGTAGTGCTTCAGACTTTTATCGCACCAACTGTTTCATATGAAATTTTTTAAAATCCGCGCGGTCAAAAAGAGAACTTTCTTATTTTACGTGTGTAATTTTGCCTTATGCTTTTCTTTCTCTTTAGGATATTCAGTACAGAATTTCTGTATTGTAGGTGAAATGAGATGCTCCAGTTTTTGTGAAACAATGTAGAGGAATCGCCATAAACTTTTACACGTTATTTTCACATTATATTCACGCTATCTGCCACTAAAAAATTGGTATGTACATAAATCTCGCGAAAAGATATTGTTCTCACTTCCCGCGTGCCTTAAAAGAGACTTGACAATTGATGTCTTATTCTTAATTGTTCTTCGAATTTTCAGCTTCGGGTTGCCAGCTAATTGTCCCGATAGTTTTTTAGAAAAGGTGCAACAAGTTGAGATAAATACAACAAAAAGCATGACTGATCCTTATTTCATGTAGAGAACCGAAATCGATAGGTGTCACCAAAGAGGCTGTTAGGCGTTAATTGGGCGTTGCTTCACCACTAGGCCAAAAGATTGAATGCTGTAACAGCAACTTGTGATGTCACGTGCGAAACAGCACGCACCTCAAGGCTTGCAGCTCACTTCTCAAGCGAAAGGTCACAGGAAGTGTACGTACGCAGAACCTGCTTGAATAGACAACTGTCACAGCTCGACACTTGAAGCGTGCTGTTCAAAGATTAAGAAGAATGCACGAATGAAGCAGAGAAGTACACACCGGAACAGCACGAATTGAGAATAATAATTGGAGTTTGACGTCACGAAACCATCGTCTATGCCCATTTCCCTAGTAGTTGTTCGTTGTTTCCAGTCATATGAAATGCATCGTAGATTATATTGAGACGTCACATACTGCACAAAGCTGTCAATTTCCGTGATCATCATCTTCATCGTCATCAGCGTCTTCGTCATGGCGTATGGTGGGTACCTTGAGTATGATGTGCCGTGACGGCAGAAAGAAAATGTGTGGCCTGGAAAGCGCTTCTTCTTCATCGCCATCGACGTCATGATCATAGAAAGATGAAGACTAATATGGCTCGAGCATCCTCAGCTTCACCCATAATATTCGCTCATCTCCATGGAGTGAGTGATGAGTGGGCGAAGCTAGGTCTAAGGTCTATAATGTCTATGTCTTCGACTGGAAGAAAAGAGGGGCTGGTTAGACAGACGAATGGATGGGTGGACGCACGTACGTACAGAAGAATGAACGCACAAGTGCGCAGATGCATAGATGGGTGATGGATGGCACAGGGGATCTTGTATTGTGCTGTCACATACTTGGTTGATAGACTATCAACAGCAAAACTTTTTGGGACGTTGAATCCAAAAGAAATGTGAATTTCAGCTATATCAGTACTTACTGCTCACAACTAAGCTTGGGATGCCAAGTGCAGTATGGAACATTTATTTCGAACTTCTACTCCCAGGCAAAGCGGGAAATAACTTTTGTCGAACGTCTCGCGCTCCTAAAGCTTTTGCTGCTATACATACGAATCCCGGCTGCGGTGCTGGATATCAATCAAACTCCACATATCAATCAATCCAATCTGATAATACATATTGTAGTAAGTACTTTTTACCCAGATGTCGTTGTTTTTTTCTTTTACAAATGTTTATTTGAGATTCCAGTTTCATGGGGTGTGACGGGTACTGACAATTGCAAAGCTCGGCCCTAAAATGCTTTGCCCACAAATTTTCGCAAATACATTCAAGAAAAGTAGAATGCCAACAAGCGCACGCAATTGTGAGCAGGTGTGGCGTTTAAACGAACCTGTTAAGCGTGTCATTTTTCGCTTTGCGATGTAAACAAGAAACAATCATGTTGCCGGTGGAGCCGCATCAGGCCAAAGCATATGTAATTGTGCTTAATTATAGCCAACCTAGTAGATCATTGCCAAGCCATAATGAGCCTTATTGAGTGGTATAATACCAAGTTCATATTGTAATGTGCTTTAGTCATGGCGAGCTTGGGTAAGTCTGCCCTGCCGAACGTAATCAGGGCTACCTAATAATACAGAAAACATGCGCTAATCAGCTGAATAACTAAGTATAAGCTGACTTCGGATCACAGCTAGACAAGTGAAAGATGGGAACATACTAATTGGGCGTCTAGAGCATGTGGGTATTGGTTTTGTTGCGTCCCAACGCACGTAGTTAAAAAGCAAAGACCACAAAAGCTTCAAGTTCCAGCAAAGAATTTATTCTGGTCTACGCTGCTTTAATCAGGTCTACTCTTCACACAGTGCGGTTGTCGCTGAGACACGAGACATAGAGGCAGTAATTATGATTTTCAGTAGCAAAAATAATCTGCCAGTGCTGATGGCACGTCCATCATTTTTGGCAACCTAGGCCCTTCCCTCATTGGCAGTCAACGGGCTGCCTCATTTAAAGCGTGCGGTTAAGCATGCGCAGATCGCCACCGAGACATGTGACGATATCTCTGGATAGCCGTTCTGCGTGGTTCCTAAATATACACTAGCTAGATGCAAGCTGATAGAGACGAGGCCCGAGATACCCAAATTAAAAATAAAAATTCGGCGTATCTCACGTCTTGAAAACAACGTTATGCGAAGCATGCGGAGGGAAGGTGACAGTGTTGAAAACGGACACGTCATCAAATGGCGCTAAATATATATGAAAATTTTCCACGAACAGACATATAAAGAGGTGTTTACGTAACCAGTTGTTCGCCCTTGCTCAACGATGCCAATTGAATATGCGTATTAGCAACACCTGAAGCTGATATGAAGTGCTGATGCTCGCGACGATGCTGGCCCTGGTCACTGCTACCTTTATCAACTTCAGCGCATGGCAACCAACCACAATCGACATTCACCCGACCTGTGAACGTCGTTCAATCGACGTTTCATCGACGTTCACCCGACGCCTCTCAGTCTATGAGACAACTGCTCTGGCTAAGTTTCGTAACAATTAGGAAATTCCTCTCTCTGGACCTTTCCTTCGAAACGCTAAAAAGCTGGTTCCGTGAGGCTCCTGGTTTTTGGTAGTGGCAAATGTTCTCTTAACCTGATTGAGATTGCCGTGAGATCGAAGACGCTGTGAGTTGTCCCGGATGCCAATTGTCACGAAGTTCTATTTTTTCCATCCCATTTCCTTTCATGATTTTTCTTTTCCCCATCCCAAGTGTGGTGTAGATAACCGAGCCAATCTTCGTTAAACTCTCTGTCTTTCATTTCGTTTCTGTCTCTCTCTCTTCTGTGTAGGTTTGTGTGTTATCGTTATCATTGAATAAGCTGACGAAAACACTTGTGCACACAAATGCACATACACTCAATATATTTACACATAAGATGTAAGGTATGCCAGGAAAACAGAAAGGTTCAGAACAGGGGTGTCTGAAGAAGTGAAGAAGGATATAAACCTGCTGTACGACGCTCACAGTCGCGAAAGGCATGTTTAGTAAACACATCGATTACAGTGGAGACAAGCGAAACGACGCAGACGCACTCGTACAGACAGGGATGACCGGATACGCGCTCAAGAAGCTCACACGGTTCACTTGGAGGGAGCGAACTGTCGGTTAAAATGAGATCCACAACCTTTCAGTGTCGTCCACCGCAGCTTGGACACAATGCCTTTGAAGCAGGCCTTGCATGGCCAATGTCTGACAATCGGAACATGTCTCGCTAAGGCCAGGCCACGAGAAACGGCTCTGTCGTTATGTGGCAGCTCCCAGTGACCTTCATGCAGAAACTTTGCTGGCCGCCTCTCTCGCACCCTGGGCCTTTCCTTCACTATGTCTGACTCATCCCTGTCTGCCCCCTCTGCTGTCTGCAGCCATGGTGTTTCGTGCGAATCACCATGAAGGCTCCCTTTTGGCTTAAATGGCTCATGTCCACACGTGCCGCAGCCACACGTCATCTACTTACTCGACCTTTTCGGTTTACATGGATCGCTTGGTGCATGGAGTGAACACTGTCCCTCAAATTACATTACATTGAGAAATGCTCAGATAACGTACCGTTACTCCGTGATGCCATACCCAGAACTTCGTTCGCTCGTCATGATTCACTTCGACGACCTGCGTGGATATGTTTTGAAGACTTGTGAGATGATCTTGAACAATAATTCATGTTATTGATAAAGTTAGCTACAATCTTAGCTCCTTTAGAACGTCCAATTCTCGATAAAATAATAACGTCTTTTACTTAGTTTCCTTGTGCGCTTCAGACATTTCTTGAAGAAGCGTTACAGTTTTATGCTTACATTTTGAAACAAAGGTATTCGTTACCTTGCGTCATGTCGCTGTTGTTTTAGGTCTGCACTAAGTCTGCTTTATCGACTCCTATTCGACTATCTCAGCAGTCGTTTCCTCGAGACCAGCGTTGTTTTTCTCTCTCTTTGTCGATATGGTTTCATTCAGTATGAGGTCCACAGGGTGGCTTTGTGTGATCTCGTAGTATAGTAATTGATTGAATTGTGGGGTTCAACGTCCCAAAACCACCATATGATTATGAGAGACGCTGTAGTGGAGGACTCCGGAAATTTCGACCACCTGGGGTTCTTTAACGTGCACCCAAATCTGAGCACACAACCCCCCGTACTATAGTACCAAGTAATAAAAATCATTAACCACTTTTTATAAACACACAAATGCTCAGTGCTGTATAGACACAGCTCTATGCCCTCCCAATTTTGAGTAGGAAGTACGCGAAATGGTTAAACACTTCTAAGCGCACAAACAGCGAATAGATGTTGCTGGGCGTAAGTAGCTACTGAGATTTAAGAAACGGCTGCGGTGCTTTGCCGTAGCAGTGTTCTTACTGCTTACTCTCGTTGAACGTTCCCCTAAGCCTCAAAAGTTATAGAATGTTCCTGTAAGCAACACTTTTGAAATTTTCCTACAAGAAGCAAATTAGTATGTTCTGTGGCAATGAGTGATTCCTTGTGTTTTCTGTAGGCCCTGCATGCTTGGTTTCGTGGCCTCAGTGTAAATGGCTTCGTTTTTTCTGGGCGTTATTCTCAAGACCTTTTTCTCTGTCTTGTGATTGTTGGTGCTTACTGATTCTGGCGCAACCTCTGTGACGTGGTTCCAGTGGGCTGTCACAATCGCACCCAATTCTCGATCATGGAGTGACTATACCGAGCTTCTATCGGCTCTGTCGGAGGTGGTGGTGGTGTTGAAACTTTATTGCCCAAAAAAGAGGTCCTCAAGGGCACTCGCCTAGACACCAGGTGTAAAGGGCATCTCCCACGTCGGGACAGAGAGCCCGAAGCTCTCCGCCGCCTGGCGGGCTTCCTGGAGAGCCCGAATTTGGTCTCCTAGTAAAGCACTTCTTAGCAGTTTGGTCCACTGTTGCTTGTTCTTGGCGTAAGTGGCCCTCGATGCACCACCAGAGAGCATATGGTTCTAATCTACACGTTCACAATACTGTTCACACAGATGTTGTCCGTCATAGTCTTGGTTGATATGCTTCATGCGCCAGGGGCTGGGGTATGATTTAATCTGGAGCAAGCATAACATGAGCGACTGGCTGTGCTTTAATTTCTTATCCGGAAGGGGGAACTCTCACCGGCCTAGATAAAAGTACTTCATAATCTTGTTGAAAGTGAATAACTGATTCCTGTACTATGTTTGAGAAGTTATTTTTTTTCTATTGAGGAGCTTTACCTTCGGCACTATTCCCTCCTTCAGGTTCGTCTGTCAGTAAGCGTGAAGCTCGTCTTTCAGTATGCCTGATTTTAGTAAGATGATGCTGCTAAGGATGAGGCTCCATAATCATGCTAACAACTTATTAATACTCGTAATGTGGAAGACTGTCTTATAGTGCTTTGTTGCACTGACTATGAACAGCAATGACTGAAATAAAAGCTGCCATGTATAAAATATATTAAGCAATACCATTACCTCTAAGCTGCACTTAGTACTTTACGAGAAATATTTCTGAATAACTCCTTCTTACGCATCTCAAATATATTGGAAATTTGTAGTTCATTTCTCTGTATGCAGCTGTGTATGATAAAGCACCGTTTATTTCTTTATTTAGAGTGATAATAGTTATTATTTGTGTAATTTACTGCCGAAATAGTGGGTGTAAATTATGCTATTGATTCCGTTTTTTAATTATATTAGCCTTTCCATTCTGTATATAACTTTGAGCATTCGGTTAGCAGTTTTATTTGTAAACAGTGTTTGATAAAAAAGTTATGTGCCTTGGTTGGCATTTTGCACAGTTATTTCAGCACGTTTGTTGATTTCGAGTTTCTTTTTGCTACAAATGTGTTTGAAACTCTTTTTCAGTTGTCACTTGTTTGTCAAATATTTGATCTCCTGGGCCCAAACCAAACTATTTCATTACACGTTTTAGCCCAGGGGACTATCCAGGTGTAAGAATTAATTATTTCTCGAAAATAGAATGATTGAATGAATGAATGAATGAATGAATGAATGAATGACAAACCTTGTCCGTCACGCTCCACGAAACCGGGACTGAACACTTTTCCAACAAAAAAACAAAGCATCTGTTTATAAAACCGACTTTAAGTGTACATCAATCAAGTACATGACAGCACCATACATGATCACCTGTGCATCCTGTACTTGCATACAATCAGCCATCCGTACACGCGTCCATCCGTACGTCCATCCGTGCATCCATGAATCCATCAGCACGTCATAGCGTGCGTGCGTCGTCCGTCCATCGGCACGTCCTTCCTTCGAGTCGGTAACTTCTATGTACATATTATGTACCTTACGACATCATAGACCTTCACCAAATCTTTATTATTTACTTCTTGAATATGCGTGGATTTCTTGTTAACCGTGAACATGCATTTGTATACATATCTTTTTCTAAATAGCTTTATTTGTTCATGCATTTTTCTTCTGCGGAAATATTGTGTAGAAATGTTATAGACATCATTTGTTTCGCTAAAATTTTTGCTAAATATTTCGCTAAACAAATTTAAACATTTCGTTAAACATTTCGACCTGCGCAGAGAAGCTCTTCTGTGCTACAACACTACAATAACCTTAACGATTTGCCAGTTTCGCTTGAGCACAGAATTCAGGAGCCATGAAATTTCTGCGCCTCTAAGGCTACTGTAACTAGACGTCATCATACAGAAGTGAGATGACCCAGATTTACAGGTTTGTTTGCGCTGTCCATCTAACTGCATGGTGGGATCGTGTTTTGTCCCGCTTTAGGTCAAAAGCCGGATGACAATCGCGGTCAGCCAGCCCGCCAACCACACCCTAACATGGCAAAGATCTGCTCGTTCTCTGTCTTCACGCCAATCTTCATTCTTTTTCTAACTGCTCTCTTGATGTTTGTCTTTTATTATTTCATTTTTTTTATTTTCTCCAAATTTTTTTTCATTGTGCCGCTGCCAGAATCAGTATCGTGTGATTCGCATAATTGCTTGTTCAATCACTGCACCTACTGCACCTAGCTAGCTTAGTGAATAGGACACCAGAACTGAAATTGTCAATACGTGAATCGTGCAACTTTTACGCGTCGGCCCAATCAGTGTCTTTGTTTCCCCTCGTGTATGACTTTCCTTCCACCTCTCTCTTTCCATTGCAGGACAGCCTACCGGGACTCAGTTCCGCTCAACCTCCCCGCCTTTCTCTCTTTCTTGCCACTTTCTTTCTTTCTTTCTTTCTTGGCCAGCAGTGAAGGAATGTTTTTCAAGCTTACCAAGAGACAGCTGTATGCGAACTGTGCTGATGCGCAAACGTTCAAGCCTTTTTATATATAGAGGTTTTGGGGCATGCAATGTAGTATACAGGTGTCAATAGAATAATCCTTTGTGCAGGAGAACTTAGTAGCTTAGAATTGTTTTATTTATGTAATGTCTATCATTGCTTTGCACAATGACGATTTTTCAACCTATGGGTCCTAACAAGGCTGCATACTGTGTTATGAATGAGCTTAACTGTGTAAATAAAGATAGAATAAAATAGAATATTGAAGACATGTATGAAGTTGTGATGCACACGGCCTTTTCCTTAGCACGAAATTGTCAGGGGCTTTCATTTCACATTTCGTATAGAAGCTACTTGTTAGTGGACAGCAGCAAAAACTGTGCGTCAAGCTGTTTTAAGATGGTTCAAAAAACGCCAAGATCAGACTAAAGCACTGCACGGGTCCTGGCCAGCCCGAAAGTTCGGGTCCCGGCCGGGATGGGAGAGACATTGTTTTATCGAGCCCGGGCCGTGCTCGCGCCCATGAGCACGGCCACTGGATAAAAACAAGGTGCCATGAATTTCGGCCTAGGGTCAGACCTGCGCACAGTGTAATAAAACGTGGCCCGGGGCTGAGTCAGGCCTATATAAGGCCCGGGTCTCATATACAGGGTGTTTCAAGAAATGTAAGAAATGTATCCAAAGATATTCAAAAATTACAGAAAGGAACCCCCTGCGTGCTACATGCGGCGTTCCCTTTAATGTGGCAAATATACCCTCTGATGTGTAGAAATATATTTGTAGCGGTAATTAAAGAAATAAAACAATAAAATTTGTTGGACATTTTAATACAACTAACTTTTTACTGAGAGCGTTTGCAAAGTGACTGAAAGACACGCTGGTTGGTGCGTCGGTTTCGCCAGCGGAATCAGCCAGGGTTCATTGCTCCTTGGTGATTTTCAGTGGCCATTTTTTCAAATTTTAAATGGCCGTAGACTATTTTTAGGAAGAAATTTGTTGACCCAATTGCCTCGACCGGCTATTCCCAGTACTTAAAAAGCTAACTCTTTTAATTTCTGTAATTACTGCCGTATTTACTGCACATAGATGGTTATTTTTTTCATCTGTGGCGGCATCAATGAATCTTGAAAGGCGAATAAACTTCACGAAGTCATCGTTGCAGAAGGTGAACCATTCGCGGATGCAGTTATTGTAGGAGCGAAGCTTCTAAAGCCGTGGGTTAGTCCTTTCTAGTTCGTACGTAACCGCATAGTTTAATGACTCACTCAGCAGGTGCGGACAAATAGATGATGGGACGGACGAATGAACAGACAGACAGACAGACAGACAGACAGACAGACAGACAGACAGACAGACAGACAGACAGACAGACAGACAGACAGACAGACAGACGGTTTACCGATAAAACCCTACAAAGCTTCGCCCCACTCATTATCATTGACTCCGTGGACATGCTGTGATTTCTTTTCCCAAGCATCCCGTGTGAATCCGTAGTGAGTGTTCTATTTGGATTTCAACAGTTGTGGAAGCTAATGCCAAATAACTGCGATGTCTTGTGGACCTCGAATAACAGAACGTTAAACCCCATTAACAGGAAAATGGAGTGGACTCTCCAACGACGACATTCATGTAACAGCAAGGCGGACAGTATGCGAGCAGTCATATCTGCATCCCGCGAACAGTTGTCTATAGGGAGGTTGATTCCCCTTACTTGTCACGACCGCTTCCGGGGCTCGATACCAGTCGTATTGGAGGAAAGAAATTCCCGAAGCAACATATCGACGTAAGAGGGTTCAACAAAGCCATTGATTTGCGAAATGGTCGCGAAGAAGTTGCGATGCTAAGCACATCCGTGAAGGACCATGGCAGTGTTGCAATTTTCTTGCAGAGGGTAACTGTTAAACTTTTTGTAAAAAATATAAAGGCAAACAAGAAAAACGGACATGCGCAGGAGATTGCCACTGATAAAGTATCACATGCAATGCGCGTAATAGGTACGACAAGAACCTCAGTTCTGTTGAACGTCTTTTCAAGCGGAGCAGAAGAGTACCCTAATGTCCAACTGAACGAGGGAGTTGAAAACAGACAATCTTGGTATTAGCTCTCTCATCGACAACTCGACGAATTCACAAGACGGCAAAGTGTCCTGAATGACGGCCGCACTATGAGCATTATGTACAACTTCATTCGAGTGGCATGCATCGACTCCGTCGTCATGTGGCCTCCATGGCAGTCTCAATGAGCTACATGAACGGTTTTCGACAATAAGATGACACCAACGTGTTAAACAAGTGTGCAGTAACTGTGATGCATCCGCTCGATTTAGACTCAATGCTCCCTGAACAGCTACACCATCTTTCTGAAAGACAGTGTGTCCCGATCGAAGCTGCTCTAAGTCAACAGTGTCGACAGTGTTGTGCCTGTCTCTCTGGGGGTCGACTCTACCGTGAAAGGGTACACTAGATGCGAGGCAGCTCTTTAAAAAGCCCGTGTAACACTGTCCGTCCGTGTCTCCAAGCCCATGCACCACACAACACTCTCGTCTCTGCGGCTATTGGGGCAGTGCAAAGCAGGTCACGCGTTTCCTCCAAGTGCGCGGTGACGTCACTTTCTCTGTCGTTTGCCGCTCGGTCGCTGCGTGTCGCCTCTATCTCGCTTCACCCTCTCCACTGCTCGCAACGTTTTAGCGCACACCAAGTGAGCATTCTTTCGACTCGTTTTCCTGCGATAGATAGGATGCCGGGAAAGGAAGATTCTTCACCCGCTGAAACATACACCGAACCAACTAGGCCTAACCCGGCTGCTGCAGACGTTGCGAGGTTTAGCAGAACCAGCGTCGGCGTCGTTGGTTGTGAACGAAAAGCCATCATCTTATGCGTGATCGAAAAATAGAAAATGATCACAATAAACTAAATGATAAAAAAACTATGGAGCAGAGTGGAGACCAAACCTGTTGTTGGGGTTTGAGTAGAAATTGAACCCGGGTCGTCTGCATGGCGAGCGAATGTTCTACCACATGACCACGGGTCTGCTTGTACTTCCTTCGTTGTACTTCCTCTGCTTGGAAAGTACTTCCTCTGCTTGGAACTACTTCCTCTGCTTTGAAATGCAGCGAAGTTGCCTTCATGTTTCCCAAACACACGCGTGCAGTATATATGGTTCACAATGCAACATGAAATACTACAGCAATAAGGCGTGGTCAAGCGTCCATTGCCAATGGGCGTCAGATTACGTGAATATCATAATGCCTCCATGGGTTAAACCTGGTACCCCACAACAAAATGAACATGCTATGGAGCTTATTCCCTTAATAATATGATATGTCAAGTTTACTGCCCCGAAACTACCTAATGATTAAGAGAGACACTGCAGTGGAGGGCTTCGGAAATTTCTGCCACCGGGTGTGCTTTAAAGTGCGCCCAAATCTGATCACATGGGCCTACAACATTTTCGCCTACATCGAAAACGGAGCCGCCACTGCCAGGATTTGATGCGGCGACCTGCTGGTCAGCAACTGAGTAACTTCCTCTATACCACCACGGCGGCGTGACCTATTCTCTTAAGGCCACGTAGTGGGTGCATAGCAAATTCGAACAGGTTTCATGCACTAACCGCCGACTGCACAGATGTTACTTGGCTCGTGCCTGCGACTTGACTTGGGTAAGTCAGCGTGAAGCAAGCAGGGGACTTTAAAACGCCCATGTCAGCATTCGTGTTTCATAGATGGTCAGGCTGTCTTGCTTGGTCATTTCAAGTACGAGCTTCAAAGCAGCAACACGCTTCTCGCCTGCTAACGAGGTTAATAATGAAGTTGTTCGCGTAAGGCTGTGTAACAGCAAAAAAAGAGACGATAAATTTTATAACGACTATAAAGACCAAGTGACACAGACATATTTTTGCTATTTTACAGCTAACTAGCGGCAAGTGGTGCCTGCCGCCAAAGCGATGCGCAGTGTTGGTTCTGTAAAGCGTCCGTTGCTTGCTGGTTTTAGTGGCCACCCAAATGCGGTGCTTTTCACCGCGCTTGTTTGTTTGGAGGTGAAACAAGCATCGAGTTGTGTTCTTTCGCCGTTTTTTTTTTCAATCGAACGCCACGGTGTGTATTTGCGCTGACCTGGCTCACGAGGTAATGCGATTTTTCCGGTATTCGCCTCACCTTTCTGTTCACCTGTGGACGTGGTTGTAGCATGCTCGGTCGCAGTTATATATGAAAAAAAACAAGATATGGGAACAAAATTGATTCGTATCCTTTTGTTGAGCTCGGTAAGCAAGAGAAAAAGAGAGCTTTAGGACATTGCCCTCAGCATATTTTTTGGGGAGGGGGGGGTGTAGCAATGTCTCGCTGCATGAAGGTGAAGGGGGAGGCACATGATCAGGAAAACCATGACAGGGGCACCTCTTTTTTTGTGTGTGGATTTTTTGTAGCGTTGTGCTGCAAGCGATGTCTTTCTGAGCGAGAAACAGTGCCCTAGGCGGGATGAAATGATAGGCGAGGCACACAGACACAGCATTGAGCCAATTTTGTACCGAAACAGACGAAAAATGTCGTCTTTTGGAAAACAAAAACAACCCTATGCGGTTACAAAACACTTCGGCATCGTCACCACCGGGGCTATTAATACTCACGTGTGTTTAGTCCACATAACCTGTAACACCAGGGAGCTCAGCCACTTCATAAAAGTCCCGCATAACTGCAGAAAGTGCCGCCGACTGCGGAAAGCGCACCAGCATCACGTACGGGTGCTTTGCGATGAGTAGCGTTACTTTTTCGTCTGCACGGCAAACTGTCGACTACGGAATGCGGACAAGATTCCCGGTGGCTGCTTAGAATGTGCCAGTGCCGTAAAACCTAAAAGCCATCAGTAGCTGTAACACTGGAGGCACAGGCGGTCTTCGGTTGTCCCCACTTTCACGGAGCGGCAAGATAGCCAGCAGCTGCCGCACGGCGTTCTTCGTTATTCTGTACCGAGCGTGGAATAGTTGCTCATTCCACCGGATTTCCTCAATCTTCACCGGATTTTCTCGGTCACGTAAAACGGGTGTAAGAATCTTCGGCAGGCAGTGCGCCTCAAAAAATGCTACGCTTATGGAGAGGCAAGCAAACTCAAAAGCAGTCACCCTTCGCGAGGCGTCCATTCGAGAGGTGGCCATGCAGGAATAACACATGAAATCGCTTTCAAGCAAGCCTCGCAGCTGACTTGAAACTTGTCCTTACTTCGACCTAGCCAAGCCGCCTTCAACTCGTTCGCAAATTCCAGAACGATTTATGGTGACCGGCAAGACTGTCTTCATTCAAAAACGAGTGAAGTACGAATCAAGTAACATCTCTGCATTCGGGGTGAAGTGTTTGAAGTACTCACTATAGCTACAAACAAGATGTCGAGTTCGCGTTGAACTTCTATAGGATCCGCTAATTTTTTAATCTAGCAATTTTACGCCACGTTCTCGTGACCGCCTCATTGCTTTTTAAAACTGATGAACCGGCCTAGTATTCCATGTGAATTTTGACGTTAAAAAAAGTGCAAAAAAGGTGACAGTGGGCGAGCAATTTCCATTTATTTATTCATTCATTCATTACTTGAAGCACCAATGTGATCTTTGGGTCTTAATAATGTTTTAATTTTAAAATGCACGACAGCGTTGTCAAATTAAACAAAAATAAAAGCGCGTAATCAAGTCGCGGGAAAAAAAAACACGTGCGTCGGCCGGGAATCGAACCCGGGTCAACTGCTTGGAAGGCAGCTATGCTAACCACTATACCTTTTTTTTCTTTATTGCCTTGCATATCATGACTGTTCACATTTTACATATTTAAATATTGGTCCAAATTCAAATGCGTCACAAAATACACCCACAGAATTCATTGAGGTACCGTCAGCTCTTGGCTGACTAATAATCAATACTTGGGCATTCGTAACAATCGCTCAATGCCCCCCAATCCAGTCAGGCACATCCTCTTGGCTTTTCAGCATTTCAAGAAAATGGCACAAAGATTTGCAAAAATATTGGCGCACAGCTAGCACTTCTACATCCCGCATTTTCAAAGGCACATCGGGTTTTCCATATACTGTGCAGGCCCAGAAGCATGATAAGATCATAAGGTACACCTGCCTCGTTTTTAACCGCAAGAAAACGGATGCCATGTGGACTTAACGGTAATTCTTTTTTCAAGGTTCTTTGCAGTATGTCCCAGAAAAACACCCCGCTCCAGCAATCTATAAACACGTGTTCAATTGTTTCCGGTTTTTTACACAAATGGCAATTTGTGCTCCATGGCACGAATATTCCCTTATCCTGCAACCACGTTTTAACTGGTAAGGTACCAGTATGTAATTTAAAGAAAAAAGTTTTGACCCCTGGCGCTACAAGCATTCTTTTAACACGTTTCAGAACATCCTGTCCTGGGCCTGCACAATATAGCTGATGGTACAATGGAACAGGCAGTAAAACATCGACAAGGTCTCTATACAATTTTTTACGTGGTACTTCAGCCAGATACTCTAACAAAAATCTCACTGACAAAAAGCGGAAAGACGAACAACTTCTTTTAAATACCCTTGTATTGGTCCTTGCATATTTGATGATGATACGAGAAATCCCGGCAGCACTCTAGATAACCTTAGTTGTATACCAGTTCTCAAAAAGGGGTCATCCACATCACGCAGAAAAAAGGAAACGATTGACAAGTTGTCTTATGTACAAATGAACTAATCCGAGCCCACCGTCTCTAACTTTTCTGAACAGGTTTGTGCGGCTTGATCTTTCTCATACAGAGCTCCATATGAAAATTGCAAATACTCTGTGTATTTTCTGCACACTTATTCTACTGCAGTGCAAAACCTGCATTACGTACCACAGCTTGCTCACCTGAAACAAATTGCACGTTGTGGCCCGTGCGAATATCGAAATACCCCAACCTTTCCATTTTTCTACATCATTGCGCAATGCCTCTGTTTCTTTTTTCTAATACGGTTCACTGTCATGATAGAACTCCAGCGGCCCTCCTAAATACTTCACTGGTGTTTCCTGCCATTTAATGTTTAGAAATATTCTTGGCTTGACGTCCCATTCCCCATGCCAGAAGCCAAGGCACTTATCCCAGTTCACGGCACTACCACACGCCTGGCAAAAAGTTTTCACGGCATTTACAGTATGCATTATACTCTCATAATTTGTACAGAAAACTCCAATGTCGTCAGCGTATGCAAGGAGGCTAACCTCAGCTTAATGCACTTTAAAGCCGCTTATTGCAGAGTTATTAATTACACTTAAACAGAAAGGTTCAATAAAAATAGCAAAAAGCAGGGGCGATAGTGGACACCCCTGTCTCACTGACCACAGCACAGGTATACGCTCACCCGAAGTTTTATTTATTACCAATCTCGTCGTGCATCCAGTGTAAGCCATGCGCACTCCTTCGCTAATCAAACTCCCTACGTTAATGTGCTCAAGTAATGAAAGGAGCACGTCGTGCGGCACGCGATCAAATGCCTTTTCGAGGTCAATTTGAAGCATGGCAACATTGAGATACATAGCGTCACAACTTTCTAGGATTGATCGTGCTATGTTTATGTTGGTCATTATTTTCCTTCCCTTTATGCCACAAGTTTGGTGGGGCCCAATCAGTTTAGTCATAACTGTCTGGAGTCTTCTGGCCAATATTTTCATCAATATTTTATAGTCAACATTAGTTAGGCTAATTGGTCTATATGCAGTAACACTTCTTAACTTCGCGGGATCTTCTGTTTTAGGTATTAAGACCGTATGGGCTGACAAAAACGATGCTGGAAGTTGTTTACACTTAAAAGCCTCGTTAAATACCTCCCTCAAAATAAGGTGAAACTACGTGTTTGAATTCCTTGTACACTGCAGCACTAAGGCCATCTGGTCCTGGAGACTTACCATTGTTTAACTTATCAATTGCTTTTTCAACTTCTCGCTCTGTTATAGGCAATTCTAAAATTTTCTTTCTTTCATCATCAAGTCTTGGCATTAATGAAATGAAATCGCTAATAAAACGTTCTGCGTGTACACTGGTTGGTGTGGATAACTCTTTGTAATATTCGAAAAGGGCACCGGATATTGCTTCTTTCGTATGGCACCTTGTTCCTTTATATTCTATTTCTCTTATTTCTTTCTTACAGGCATGTCTCTTCTCAGCTCCAAGAGCTCGTTTTGTTGGCATTTCTTCCACTACCAAGTTTTCTGCTCGAGCTTGAATCAACGCTCCACGATAACGTTCTTGGTCTATCAACTCTAGCTTCTGTTTAGTTATGTTTATCTTCTCTGAAAATGTTCCGGCCTGAGTACGTTCATCCGCTACTAACTGTTGCAAGTTTTCACGCAAGCGCACTTCAAGTTCTTTTTCAGCATGTCTCAGGATACTGGCTCTCTCAAGTGCTTTCAGTTTGATTGATTTGTGGGGTTTAACGTCCCAAAACCACCATTTGATTATGAGAGACGCCGTAGTGGAGGGCTCCGGAAATTTAGACCACCTGGGGTTCTTTAACGTGCACCCAAATCTGAGTACACGGGCCTACAACATTTCCGCCTCCATAAGTGCTTTCAGTTTAATGGTCTGTTTAAATATTTCCCCCTTATGTCCCCAGGATTCAAGTGTTCTATTTAGTAAGTCTTCTATGCTCTCTAGAAAAATCCGATTAAACTCTTCATCCTTTAGTAGCTTTACATTAAATCTCCAGAGGTCCCAGAGAAATGTTTGTTATTCCTTTTATGTTTACCCATTGAGAATGAAACCAAACAATGATCACTAAACGTAACAGGTGTAACTCTGTAATCATGGCACGAAAGAATGATTTCGGAAGACACATATACTCTGTCAAGTCTAGCATGGCTTGACCGCTGAAAGTGGGTAACATAACCGCTTTTCCCCTGCGAAGACATTCACCCACGTCCTCTAGCTGAGCTTTCGCCACCATATCGATTAGAACGGCAGTGCTTAAATCTCTGTATGGCCTGGAACTTGATTTATCTATACTCGAACAAACGCAGTTGAAATCGCCGGCCAAAATTAGGAAAACTTGATGTGTATTTGAAATGTGAACGTAAGCTAACCACTATACTACCGACGCTTTTTTTTCATGGTATTTATTAAAGTACTTGGGCAATAAAGACAATATCAAGCGAACAAAAGTAAAATAAATCGCCAAAGTAAGCGCTCAAGCGTTACTCATAAACACTAAATGGCTAACACAGCGTGAGTTCCTCACATGAAGAGTTCTTCACATCGTGTTATACAAACAAAAAAGGGGTGAGGTCAAACAGTTCTCTAAGACGGAGTACCAGTCCGGTCTAAAGTCTAGCTCGATTGATTGATTTGATTGATTTGTGGGGTTTAACGTCCCAAAACCACTATTTGATTATGAGAGACGCCGTAGTGGAGGACTCCGGAAATTTTGACCACCTGGGGTTCTTTAACGTGCACCCAAGTCTGAGTACACGGGCCTACAACATTTCCGCCTCAATCGGAAATGCAGCCGCCGCAGCCGGGAATCAAACCCGCGACCTGCGGGTCAGCAGCCGAGTACCTTAGCCACTAGACCACCGCGGCGGGGCTAAAGTCTAGCTCGTCGTAGATGTTTTTAGGTGGATAGCCATTTGAATGAAGTGTGCGCTTGAAGAGGTGGTGGGCTCTGCATTGCGGTCTTGCATTCGTGTCTTCCACAAGCTGAGCGAACCCATGAGGAAAAACATATCATATGGTACTTCATCAAGTGTTGCTGGCAGAAGATAACGTATTGTGTGAGAATTAATGACGAAACGTTTTTTAGTGCTCGCTGAAGGACATCCCAAAATAGTAAGGCATCTTTGCAGCTAACAAAGCAATGTTAAATCGTTTCCGGCACATCGCATTGACGGCAGTTAACAGACGGAATGAAAATACCTTTTCTTTCTAACCATGTGTTTACCGCCAATGTTTCAGAGCGGAGTTTATAGAAGAATGTTTTTGAATTCGGTGGAATGCACATTTTGCGCACTCGCTTCAACACATCGTGACCAGGAAGATTGGCGTACAGTGAACGGTACAATGGAGATAAGAAGAGTGTACTCAGTAGGTCCTTATAAAGCACCTTGCGCGTTACTGAGTACAGGTATTCCACAGAAGAAGCGAGCTTTAAGGAACTGAACTGCGAGGTAAACTTCCTGCATGAATCCCCACAAGCATGGGCGTTCGGGAGAAGTGGGATGAAACAATTAAATCTGATAAGCAATCAACAAGTGTAACCTGCAGAAGGAATGGATTACAGGATGGGAATTGTCTCGAAAAAAGAAGATCGGGACACTATTTGCCATAGATAAAGGTGTTTTAGTCCTAACCCACCCTCACTAACTGGCTTGAATATATTGCCACGTTCCATTTCCCAAGTTTTCGTTATCGTCCAAAACACCACACGATTTTCAGCGCAAACCACGCCTGCACGTTTTGAGAGGGTTCCGGACTGTAGTAGATCATTTTGATAAGATCACGCCCACTGTGCGAACGGTACAGATTGTTCTGGAACCTACGCCACCGCCAGCGATAACGCTAGAACATTCGACGGCAAGAGTATAAATGCCGACGTGGTTCGCCGCCTGTCAGTTGTTGATCGACTGCCGACGCTGCGTTCGCCGCTATCAGTCCGAGACTGCTATCTGTGCAAAACTGCTGCTGTAATTGGACTTTCCCTTTACCGGGCACAGGTTCGCCCAAATAAACAGTTAAATCTCAACACGAAGTTTCATGTCGTCGGCACGGTCACGACCCCGTGACAATATTATCACGACGCATGGGTTCAGAAGTCGAAGATCATATGAAAGTAGTGAAAATCCTGATGAAAGCGTTGTATATAGAAACTTGCGCAATGAATAAGTTGCAATACATAGTAAAGTTTTGTCGCTAAGAAAGTATTGCAAGCTTCAGCTCTCCCCAAATATCGAAAGTCGATAGGGCACAAATGTCTGGGCCTTGATTGATTTGTGGGGTTTAACGTCCCAAAACCACTTCTGATTATGAGAGACGCCGTAGTGGAGGGCTCCGGAAATTTTGACCACCTGGGGTTCTTTAACGTGCACCCAAATCTGAGTACACGGGCCTACAACATTTCCGCCTCCATCGGAAATGCAGCCGCCGCAGCCGGGAATCGAACCCGCGACC